>CM076579.1:1426825031-1427162505 GCA_034641835.2 Pinus albicaulis | reverse complement strand
AAGGTGTTAGAGTCGGCCCTTGCAGCCCTCCGTCAGTGATCTTTTCGTCCTTTGCATTTTCATTATTAGGTGTCTCACTTGTTTCACTTCTTTGCATATCACTAGGATCATGCCACGAAACTGAAGAAGGGTTGTGTCATCTTATGTTTCCTCATACTATGCCTGCAGCGCTATTTTAAAAAAATTTCCTCAAAAAATTATTCATAGTTATTGTCATGATATATGAGGTCATTAAAATAGTCAATAAGTGTCCTAGGTCTTGGTGTCTAGGGTTTTTCGGTCATTTATAAACTAGTCATAAAGCACAAGGTGAGAAGGAATCATTCCACCTAATTTATTTTATTATCATCAACATATTTTAAAAAAATATATTTCTAGTCCAAAACTACGTTTTGGAACTAGAAATGGTAAAATTATCATTTTGCAATAAATTGTAATTGTTAGCCATGGGAACATTGTGTCGAACGGACCTGAGTCTTTTCTCTAGCAAGACAACCATATCACAAAAACTGACAAAATCATTAGTATCGACCTCCAAGAAGCCAAAGCAAGTTTGTATTTGAAGAAGCCACAGTGAAAATTACAAAAACATTTGTAATATGGGTTTGAAATTAGATTTGAAACAAAATCTGATGGTGAAGATATTTGTGAAGTGTATAAAGGCCAAACAAGTTCATTTGAACCGATTTCACTGCTCCCAAATCGTGTTTGCAAAGTTGAGGGCCGATTTCAGACTTTTGAAGGGCGTAGACAGAGTTTTAGGGCTGCGCGACCCACGTTGAGGGAGAGCGACCCACCTGGGCTGCGCGACCCACGCAGAGTCAGTCCAGCACTGTGGGTTTGCAGGTGCGCGACCCACCTGGGCTGCGCGACCCACGCAGAGCCTGCGCGACCCACGCAGACACAGAGTTTTGGAATTTAATTTGAGTGCCCAGATTGCCTTGGAAACGACTCCAGCTGCCTTCAAAACAGGTTTTCATCAATTGCTTTGGTTTTTAAACACATTTGTGACATCATGGGTGGTTTCCAATATGCAAATGAAGGATTTAAAACCCCACAGTTATAAGATTATTGTTTTCAGGGTTTGAAATGAAAATAAATGGTGTAAAGAGTGTGTTTTCTATCTTAAACAGTGATATGGTCAGCCTTTCATATAACATTAAAATCAATTTGTTATCATACCCATAATACCACTGCTACCATTGTTAGTGTTATGCCATGTTTAAACCCTTTGAGTCACATTCCTCATGTTTGTAATGAGTCACATTTCCCAATGTTAGCATATGCTCATGTCTTTGTTTCGAATGGCCCATTGAAACCTTTATGGTCATAACTCGTAGACAAACATATCACTGTTAATACTATGCTCTCCTTTGACTAGATGTGTTCAAACTTTTGAAGGTTGCCTGCTCCTATTTGGTCAAAATTTCATTTGCATTCAAAACAGAGATGGTGCCTTTTTCAGCCCATTTAAAGCTGAGATTTTATCCATAATTTGATTCCTTGATAGTGCTTTGACGGTGGGAATATTGGTTGAGTGTTAAACATACATCCTAATTTTGCTTTCACTGCATACATATCAGTATACACATTGCCAAAGTTTGATCAGAGATATGTCAGAGACAGAGTCAGAGTATGAGCCAGGGTCAGGCAGTGATTCGGTGGCTGAAGGTAATGTGCCACGGGGTTCCCGCAGAGAAAATAGAAGTGGTGATCATCGCAGAGAGGAGCCTACTTCTTTGGCTCGGTTGCAGGCATGTCCATTAGCTATGGATTGTTTTCGATATTTGTCATGTTTCAGATTTTGTGAGATGGTTGTACAAACCCGACCTCATCGTGAATTAGCACGTTTGTTTGTTCTACATTTACGAAGACGGTAAACCTTGCTATATATCATTTCGCTTGATCAAAATCTTGTGTCACATCGTCAAGAGGCAGTAAGACCACTGGGGAGGATTTCATTTCTAGAGACTTGTAGTACACAAGAGCTCTCCTGAGGCGCTTCTCATGATCCAGAGAGTCCTCACACTCAACTGACATGCTTGAGGTTGAGTATACCATCACTCCTCCGGTTCAGGACATACTGGCCGAGGCCACAGCCTTATTTGCATCGACACCTGGCCGGTACTATCTCCACGTGAGGTGAAGTGGGTCCGCGACTTCATCGACACACAATGTGCTCTAGCGGTAACTAGATGGGAAAGGGTCTCGCTTCTTCAAGCAAGGTATTGTGTACAAGACAAAAGCAAGAGGTCAGCGCATGATGAGGGCCCATCAGGAGGCGATAATTGGCGATGATGGGGCCATTGATGTTGATACTGCTCTCCTAGTCGGTTTAGGAGATCATCCAGGAGCAAAGGGCCGAGAATGACCAGCTGAAAGACAAATTGCAGAAGGCTCAGTGGGTGATTAACTATTTTGAGCAGCGCAACAAACAGCTTGAGGATGAGCTCACATATTATGAGTTGCGTCGAATCCGTGAGGACCGACAGTGGAATCGAAAGAGGCCCGGTGACATGACACCGACTGACAGAGATACTGAGCTCACACATGTGAACATCCATCTGGAGAAGTTGTTGGCGAAGGCCAATCGATACAAAGACATGCTTCGCCATATGAAAGGCCATTACTGGGCTCGCATGCATGTTTGCAAAGCGAGGATGAAGATCATGAAGAGGAGGTTGCGCAAGGCACTTAGACGGCGGAAAAGGCCTAATCCACTTCGGATTTTGGCCGAGGCTTCATTGACTGGGCAGGAACACATGATGGAGGACCTCCGCTCCGAATTTGGGCAAATTCGGAGAAAATTTTGTCATTTCCAAATTTTTGGTCTAAAAAACAGGTTTTGCAGCTACGTGGGTCGCGCGCTCATGCGCTCGCATTTTTTTGAGACACTTGCTGGAGGAGATTTTTACATTTTTTGATTTTTCATGGTTAATTATGCATCCTCTGAAGTCAACTTAGCATTTCAACAAAATCTGGATGGTCAAACAGCTCAAAAACACCATGAAAACCACCTTGCTGCCACCTTTTGCACCAGCAGGAAGTACCTCTGGGAGAATGAGGATTTTGAGGCTCAAATCAACTCCAAATTCAGAAATTCCACTTGGGTTGGAAAGTAGACATCCAGGGCTTTCCAACGAGATATCATGAGCTCAATTTGGATGTCGGGAGCTACCTCACAATCAGCCTGGAACATGAGCGACCCACGCAGTTCAGGAGCGACCCACCTAGAGATTTTTTTTGAGTTTTCAGCTGCCAGCTCAGTATTTCGCCTATTTTGGACCAGTTTTGCCTATGGATAGAATTCTTGGGTTTTTATGATGTAAATTCGTGTTTGGCATGTAACTTTGGCTTGTTTTTATCTCTTCTAGAAGATTCACTCTCAAATGAGTAAAAAATCATGTAATGGATCAGTTTCCACTCTTTTAGAGGCAAGTTGTTAGCTGCCTAGTTTGTAGTTCCATGATTAGAATTGGTTGAAACTGATCCCTGAAGAGGGAATTCGACCCCTAGAGGTGGGGAAAGGGGTTAGAGTGATCTATATATTGTAATTTCTGAGGCATTCTACAGGTTGGACTCTTGGGATACTTTTGATACCATTGTACATACTTTTCATATTTTGGCTAAGGAAAGATCAGGGGTTTTGCAGCACTTGTTGGGATCCTTGTGGTGTTCTGTTCTTGATGATGTTTCTCCTTTGTTTACTGTAAGTTTCTTCATGTTTAATGTTGCCATCCTTTCATTATGCTTCTGAACTAAGTTGAATGAGTGATTAAGGTTAAATCCATTGTTTCAGTGCTTAGCCTTTGAATTCAGTTAGTTCTATATGTTTTCAGCTGTTTGGAGAGGATCCAAGTTCTTCTTTGCCCTCTTCAGCTCCTCATCAGTCTTATCTATCCATAAATCCAATTTAAAGCATCAAGATCATCACCTACCTCGCCCCAGCTTGAACTCTGCAAAGGTCTGACCTTATCCCCGGACCCAAAACTTGTTTTCCCATTACTCCAGCGAAAACCCAAAAAACCAAAAAATCAAACATACCTATCTCTTTACTAGCCTAAAATCAGTTCTTATTGTAAGTCATCTCGCATTCTATTGCTTATTTTCTCGAGATTGACGGAGAGAGCCCTCTCCTGTCCTCGTAGGGCTAGCTACGAGGCTGAGCGTGGTTTGATGTAGCCTTGAGTTTTAATTCATTTCAGCCTGAGGTAGATTTGAGTGCTAACATAGTGGCGACCATACTGGGGAATAAATCTCAATGGTTTGCTTGTTGATGTGTTTGTTCCACGAGTCTTAGACGGAGTCTGAAGTCACGCCAAGTAGCTTTCGAAACGCTTTTGTTATGCATAAGCGAAAGTAGATAAACGCTGCTTCAGTCGATCTCCGGTAAGCTTGTGTGTTCAGTACTTGATTTGTAAATCACCCCAGTATACTTATTCGTTCTAGACCTTTTGGATGATTGAGTCTAGAAGTCGAAAGGCTGAAAGTAATTGATTGTGTTCCTTGTAATTTTTGTTTTCCGAGAAGATTAATACACTGGCTTCAAGAAGAAATACTAGGGCGAATCCTGACCCTGATCCACCAACAATATTCGAAAATCCGAATCTGATTCCGAGGACCATTAGAAAACAAGGAAGCCAAGAGAGTTCTGAAAGAGAAAGCCAATTGAGTTTTGAGAGTTCTAGAGTGCTTACCCGATCTGCATCCTGTCCTGTCAAAATCATATATGTTGATGAAATTCCCTTTGATGCACGGTTTGAAACATCCTTGTTTGTGAATTTTTCCGAAACTGAATTGTCAAGATTAGTCCCAGATCCATTGTTTACTGAAGATTTGCAATATAGATTTGTTTCGCAGTACTTGGATAGACAGCTGCAAAGTTCTATTGAGGATACTAACACTTTTGAATTTACTGAATCTGCTTCACAAGTTCTTGACTCATCTGAAATTGCATCAAGTTCACGGATCCCTACTGAACCTCCTTTTATCCCTACCATTCCGGTTCAGCCTGAGTTTACTGATCAGCAATCCATATTAATTTCTCCCTTTCCATTGAATACATCTCGTAGACCTACTGCTCCTACTCCTCCTGTATCTCCTCGACAGCAAATTGTTTTCAATCCACCAAGAGCTATGGCTGCTCGTTTTGCACCTCTTGTGTTACCCCCGCAGCTGAATGATATGCCCGCAGATTATCAGAGTAAGATCCCGACATTTGATGGCACTCCACAGAGTCTACCTGCACAACAGCATGTAGATAATATGGCAGATTTCTTTGATCGTTTCGAGATTGATGAAGAAAATGTGACTATGAGGCTTTTTGTGCAAACCTTTGGAGGAGAGGTACGGAAATGGTTCAGAGCCTTGCCACAAAGAAGCATCGATACATTGGCAGAACTTCAGAGGCAGTTTTTAGATCGATGGGAGATGAAAAAGGATCCGCTGCAGATTACTTCAGAATATACAAATCTCAAACGTAATCCTGGTGAGTCTGTTCAGGATTATATCATTAGATTCAATACCGTGTATAATGCTATTCCAGATGACTTGAGACCGTCTAAAAAGTATGCTCTCCTTAAATTCCCAGATGGCTTTGATCCGGAGATGGCTTATTCCCTTCGTGATAGAGATCCACCTACTTTAGAAGATATGCAGAAGGTCGCTGTTAGTGTTGAGGCAAATCTGAATGATAAAAGAGCACGGTTGAAAGCAGAGAAAAGAGTGACAATAAAGGAAGAGCCTTCTACATCTATATCAGAACAGCACTTGGCTCGTGAGTTGGAAAAGGCTTTAAGAAGAATAAATCTTGACAAATCAGAAACACAGTTTCGAAATCCAAATTTCCGTGGCCAGCAGCAGCCACAATTCAGAATTAAGCAGCGGGAACAAAGAGCTCAAGAGCCAGCAGCCCAACAGCAGGTTAAGACTCCTCTTTTGCAGAATTTTGTGAGTCATGATTCCGATGATGATGATGATGTGTCAGGTGAGAAAAATCATTTCTTCACTCCCGATGATTTGCCTATTTATATCACTGAGGATGAAGAATATGGTGAGAGTTCAGTGGTTCAGAAAGATGAGGATTTTATCCTAACAAATGATGCTGATTTAGAAGAGGAATCAGATGAATACCAAAGAGGATATTTGAATGCATTGACAGCCCAGCAGAAACAGTATTCATTGAGAAATCGAGATGTGCCTATAAATCCCATTCAGAAAAGAAGGGAAGCTTCAGCACCAAAGACAAATTCACCAATACCACAGAAAAGAGGAAAAGAGACAATTGACCCCGCAGCAAGTAAAATGTCATCAGTTGAGAAGGTAAATCAGTCAAACACAGTGAAAGACAAGGCTGAAAAGAAGGAGATTCTAGTTAAAGAGGCCGAGAAGGTTTCAGCATTCAGCTTGGAAAATGAAATTTCCAAACTGAAAATATCCATTCCTTTGACGGAGATTATGAAGAACAGCAGCTACCGTAGTCAAGTCACCAAAATTCTGAACTTTGATCTAATGATTGACACAGTAAATGTTGAGGATGATCAGCCGGAATTGATTTTTGGGCCTGCATTGAATGGTGAGTCTCCTGACAGTAATGTTCCTCCTTTTTACATCAGTTTGAGGTTGCATGAATATACATTGCATAATGCTATGCTTGATTCGGGTGCTTCGCACAATTTGATGCCAAAGGCAATCATGGAAAAGTTGGGATTAGACATTACAAGAGAATATCATGATTTGTATTCATTCGATTCCAGCCGGGTAAAGTGTATAGGACTCATCAAAGACTTGGTGGTAAGTTTGGATCAAATTCCAGCAAAGAATGTTTTGATGGATGTGGTGGTTGCTGACATTCCTCCACGGTTCGGGATGCTCCTTGCAAGATCTTGGGGGGCAAAGTTGAAAGGTACACTTCAATTAGATTTCTCTTATGCTACAATTCCAGTCTTCGGTCAAATGAGAAAGTTGTATCGTGAGCAGAAGATGAAATACATGATAACTAGCAAAGAGAAGCCAGTCAATCATCCTGTGAACTATGTACATACCGATTTAGAGTCGTTTGTGTTGCTTGCTGATAGTTTTAATGATGTAGAAAGTCAATTAGTTCAGGCAGAAGACATACCAGAAATAAATGAGAATTTCAGAGAAGTTTTGCAAAAAGAAAGAAGAGAAAAACAAGCTGTTTTGGAGCAATCAGCTGAAGACAATGGGCAGCAAACAGGAAAAACAGAGCCGGCACAGTTTCAACATTTAGAGGACGATGAAGATGGTCTTTGGACCATGGATTTTGATGGTGCAGTGGGCAGCGATGGTGCTGGGATTGGTGTGTGGATTCGAAGTCCATTTTCCGCTCCCGATAAAGTTCCGAGCAATGTGAGAGTGTGTTCTTACAAGCTTGCATTCGATTGTTCTAATAATGAAGCGGAATACGAGGCTCTTATTGCTGGTCTTAAGATTCTCAAGAAGCTGAAAGCGAAAAGGATTGCGGTATATGGTGATTCAGAATTAGTGATAAAGCAAGTTAAAGGTGAGTTTCAGGCTAAGCATCCTCGCATGAGGGCCTACCGAAATGCAGTTTTGGATATTTTGAAATTATTTTCTGATTATACTTTGACATGTGTGCCCCGCATACAAAATGGTGTGGCTGATGGACTTGCTAAGGCAGCAAGCAATCTTAAGATTCCAATGAATTCCAGCAACAAGTTTGAGATACATGTGAAACACCGGCCCACCGTTCCAGACAATCAGCGATGTTGGCAAGTTTTTGAGGATGATGAGGAAATTAGTGAATTTCTGCAGAATAAGGGTAAGTTTAAAGATACCTCCATAGATACAGAATTTGATGATGGTATTGATGACATACAGATAAATCAAATGGATGTGCTGCAATTGAAGGATAACATCATTCCTAAGGGATTGATTCCATTGGAAGAGTTGTTTGATCAAGATGATGTAGCTCGTAAGCCTACATTGAGGCCAACAGAGAAAGGTGTCGAAGAGGTAAATATTGGGACAACTGAGAATCCCAAGATGGTGAAATTGTCAAAGTTATTGTCACCAAAGGTAAGAGCAGAATATGTGAAATTGTTATCGTTATTTTCTGATGTGTTTGCGTGGGATTATTCAGATCTTAAAACATATGATACCAATATCATCCAGCATACTATTCCCATCAAACCAAATCAGAAGCCTTTTCGTCAAAAGTTGAGGAGGATCAATCCAAAGCTGCTACCATCGATCGAGAAAGAGGTAAATAGGTTGTATAAGTCAGGAATTATTGTGCCTATTCGATTTTCATATTGGATATCAAACTTGGTGCCCGTGAGAAAGAAGACAGGTGAGATCCGTTTATGTATTGACTTCAGAAATCTGAATAAGGTATCATTAAAGGACAATTATCCGCTGCCAAAGATGGATCACATATTGCAACGAGTAGTTGGAGCATCCAGGATGTCACTACTCGACGGATACTCAGGTTATAATCAGATTTTAGTGCAGGAAGATGATCGTGACAAGACTGCGTTCACCACTCCTTGGGGAACATTTCATTACGCAAAGATGCCATTCGGTTTAAAGAATGCAGGCGCTACCTTTCAGCGTGCAATGGACATGGCTTTTGCCAATGAGAAAGATGTGTTTTTGGTTTTTTACCTTGATGATCTAACTGTATTTTCTAATTCTGATGAGGAACATTTATACCATCTGAAAGTTGTTTTCCAGAAGTGCAGAAAATATGGCATTTCACTGAATCCAAAGAAGAGCCTTTTCGCCATGGATGAGGGAAAGCTCCTTGGCCACATCATCTCGAAAGATGGCATTCGAGTTGATCCTGCACGTGTTGAAGCCATACAGCAGATTGAATAGCCCCGGAACAAGAAAGAGATACAGTCATTTAATGGTAAAATGAATTTTCTGCGTCGTTTCATTCCCAATCTTGCAGAACACCTTAGAGAAATCACGAATATGCTGAAAAAGGACAGTCAGGTAAGATGGACAGAAGAGGCAGTAAAGTCATTCAATTTGGTAAAGATAGCTCTTTCTTCAGCCCCTATTTTAATCAGCCCCGATTACACACAAGACTTCATTTTATTTTCTTTCGCTTCTGAGCATACATTGGCAGCTATTTTGATGCAAAAAAGGGATGGAGTTGAGAAGCCCATCGCTTTTTTCAGTCGGATCATAAGAGATGGAGCATTGAAGTATAATATCATTGAGAAACAAGCGCTTGCGCTTGTAAAGGCTTTGAAGGATTTCCGTGTGTACATATTGCATTCCCATATTACAGCATATGTTCCTAACGCAACAGTTAAAGATGTTTTGGTACAGGCAGATCCAGAAGGAAGAAGAGGTAAGTGGATCGCTGCGTTGTTAGAGTACGATGTGGAGATTAAACCGACCAAGCTGATCAAAGGACAAGGACTCGCCAAGCTTATGGCTGAAACAAATCTGCATGCTCTAGACATAAATTTGATTGCTGCCATGTCTGATGAAGAAGAGGAAAGTGCGTCCGTCCAGGTATCCGATATTTTTATTTCTTCTCCTTGGTATGCTGACATTTTATATGTGCTTCAGAATTTGTCTACACCGCCTGGTATGCCTCGAAATAAGAGCAGAACATTGAAGTTAAGAGCTGCTAAATTCTGCATTTTGAATTCTGCATTGTATTGGAAGGACCCTGGAGGTATGTTGTTGAATTGTTTGGTAGAGGAGGAAGCTCAAAGAGTTTTGGAGGATTTTCACAAAGGTGACTGTGGAGGTCATTTGTTTTGGAAGACCACAGCGAATAAGATCTTAAGGGCAGGGTATTATTGGCCTTCTTTGTTTTCTGATGTGTTCAAGGCTGTTAAAAATTGTCATGAGTGTCAAATATTCGAAGGGAAACGGAAACTACAGCCTTTTCCTCTAAAACCAATCGAAGTTTATGCACCATTCCAGCAGTGGGGATTGGATTTTATCGGAGAAATCCACCCAGCATCTTCTGGACAGCATAGATGGATCTTGACAGCTACAGACTACTTCACGAAGTGGATTGAGGCGATTCCCACTCGACAGGCCACTGATGCGGTAATTATCTCTTTCCTTGAAAACAATATTTTGTCACGCTTTGGGTGTCCTAGTAAAATAATCACAGATAATGCAGCAGCTTTTAAGTCTAAGAGGATGGTTGATTTTTGCTTTAAGTACAATATTACTTTGGGACATTCAACCGCATACCACCCGCAAGGGAATGGCTTGGCGGAATCTTCAAACAAATCCTTGGTGAATATCATTAAGAAATTGCTGGAAATCAACAAGAAGGCTTGGCACAAAAAGTTGGTAAATGCATTATGGGCTGATAGGGTAAGTCAGAAAAAGTCTATTGGCATGTCTCCTTTCGAGTTGGTGTATGGAACGGATACAGTTTTTCCTACTTCACTTGCTGTCCCGGTGGTCAAATTGCTTCAGGAGGCTGGAAGTGAAGAGGATCCTATGCAGCGAAGGATTAATGAGATGATTCATTTACAGCAGACACGAGAGGAGGTATTTCAAAATACTTTCAAGTTGCAGGAGCGCATAAAGAAGATCTACGACAGAAAAGCAAAAACAGATAAGTTTCAGTTGGATGAAGTAGTTTTGAAATGGGATGCTCGAAATGAAGAAAAGGGAAAGCACGGAAAATTTGAGAATTTGTGGAAAGGACCGTTTAAGATTGCAGCGTATCGGGGGAAGAATGCATTTCTTCTCAAAGAAATGAATGGAGATGAGTGTCTTGGTGGACCAATCAATGGTCGGTTGCTGAAGCGCTATTATTTCTGAGTACTTACTGCTGATCTCATTGTCATTGTATATATCATTTTACTTTTGTTTCATTGCAAGTGTGCACTGATCTCTCATTTTCAGTCTGGGGCCCGAAGCGAAGGCTATAATTCTGGAAATAGAGGTTGGTTGGTTTGAGATTGTAAAGTTAAGTTTTATCAGTCTGCTTGTTTAAAGTCATGTCAGTTTGAGTCTAGTCGGTTTTGGTCAAATTGCTGTCTATGGTTAGTCAAATCTGCAGTCAATAAAATTGTCCAAAGTTTGTCTTGTCAGTTGAAATAATGATTCCATTGCCCAATGGATGAGAGGCACTGTCTGACTCCCCCAGAGATCTGCCGTTCTTGGCATCTCCATGGAGCCACCCTCCCCATTGGAGCCAATGTTAGAGTCGGCCCTTGCAGCCCTCCGTCAGTGATCTTTTCGTCTTTTACATATTCATTATTAGGTGTCTCACTTGTTTCACTTCTTTGCATATCACTAGGATCATGCCATGAACTGACGAAGGGTTGTGTCATCTTGTGTTTCCTCATATTATACCTGCAGCGCTATTTTTAAAATTTTCCTCAAAAAATTATTCATAGTTATTGTCATGATATATGAGGTCATTAAAAAATGTCAATAAGTGTCCTAGGTCTTGATGTCTAGGGTTTTTCGGTCATTTATATACTAGTCATAAAGCCTGCAAGGTGAGGAAAGTCCAGCACTTGTGATTTTTATTTTATTATCATCAACATATTTAAAAAAAATATATATTTCTAGTCCAAAACTCTGTTTTGGAACTAGAAATTGGTCATTATCATTTTGTAATAAATTGTAATTGTTCCGCCATGAAGACATTGTCAGAAGCATACCCCTGGTCTTTTCTCTAGCCAAGACAGCCATATCCCTGCAAGAAGACAGCAAAATCATTAGTATCGACCTCAAAGAAGCCAAAGCAAGTTTGTATTTGAAGAAGCCAAAGTGAAAATTACAAAAACATTTGTAATATGGGTTTGAAATTAGATTTGAAATAAAATCTGATTGTGAAGATATTTGTGAAATGTATAAAGGACAAACAAGTTCATTTGAACCGATTTCATTGCTCCCAAATCGTGTTTGCAAAGTTGAGGGCCGATTTCAGACTTTTGAAGGGCGTAGACAGAGTTTTAGGGCTGCGCGACCCACGTTGAGGAAGAGCGACCCACCTGGGCTGCGCGACCCACGCAGAGTCAGTTCAACACTGTGGGTTTGCAGGTGCGCGACCCACCTGGGCTGCGCGACCCACGCAGACACAGAGTTTTGGAATTTAATTTGAGCGCCCAGATTGCCTTGGAAACGACTCCAGCTGCCTTCAAAACAGGTTTTCATCAATTGCTTGGGTTTTTTAAACATATTTGTGGCATCATGGGTGGTTTCCAATTTGCAAATGAAGGATTTAAAACCCCACAGTTATAAGATTAGTGTTTTCAGGGTTTGAAATGAAAATAAATGGTAAAAAGAGTGTGTTGGCTATCTTAAGCAGTGATATGGTCAGCCTTCCATTTAACATCAGAAATTAATTTGCTCTCATACTCATTATACCACTGCAACCTTTGCTATTGTTATACCATATGTAAACCCTTTGAGTCATATTGCCCATGTTTGTTATGAGTCACATTGCCCAATGTAAGAATATGCTCATGTTTTTGTTTCAAATGGCCCATTGAAACCCTTATGGTCATTACTCCTAGACAAACATATTACCATTAATGCCATGCTCTCTTTTGTCTAGATGTTTTCAAAACTTTTGAAGGTTGCCTGCTCCTGTTTGGTCAAAATTTCATTTGCATTCAAAACAACGATTATGCCTTTTCCAGTCCATTTAAAACTGAGATTTTATCCATAATTTGATTCCTTGATAGTGCTTTGACGGTGGGAATATTGGTTGAGTGTTAAACATACATCCTAATTTTGCTTTCACTGCATACATATCAGTATACACATTGCCAAAGTTTGATCAGAGATATGTCAGAGACAGAGTCAGAGTATGAGCCAGGGTCAGGCAGTGATTCGGTGGCTGAAGGTAATGTGCCACGGGGTTCCCGCAGAGAAAATAGAAGTGGTGATCATGAAGGAACCTCTGAGTCAGCTGATTCTTGGGCATGTCCATTAGCTATGGATTGTTTTCGATTCTTGTCATGTTTGATTTTTGTGAGATGGTTCTTTGAGCCAAGACCTGCTAATGAGTTGCTTGCAGTTGTTGGAAGAACATTCATTTACGGGGTGATCGGGTAAACCTTGCTATATATCATTTCGCTTTGATCAAAATCTTGGTGTCACATCAGTTAGCGAAGACGGGCACATCCTTGGAAGTTGTTTCTGAGGCTTTCCAGGTACAACGGCCTCAGGCGGTTCTGCAGTCAAGTCCTCACCAGTGGACATAGCAGGTTAGACATGTCTCCTCTGGATTGGACATATCAGCGAGGCCACGGGGCCTTATTTGCAGCGACACGGCGGGTACTATCTCCACGTGAGGTGGAAGGGGTCCTGCCGACTTCATCGACACGGCGAGTATTATCTCCACGTGATGTGGAAAGGGTCTCGCTTTCTTCTTCAGTGCAGGTACAGGTACAAGACAGGGGCAAGAGGCCCATGCATGATGAGGGCCCATCAGGAGGCCGAGACACCGATATGACAGTCATTGATGTTGATACGGGCTCTCCTAGCTCGAAGCTGAGGGAAATCATCCAGGAGCAAAGGGCCGAGAATGACCAGCTGAAAGACAAATTGCAGAAGGCTCAGTGGGTGATTAACTATTTTGAGCAGCGCAACAAATAGCTTGAGGATGAGCTCACATATTATGAGTTGCGTCGAATCCGTGAGGACCGACAGTGGAATCGAAAGAGGCCCGGTGACATGACACCGACTGACAGAGATACTGAGCTCACACATGTGAACATCCATCTGGAGAAGTTGTTGGCGAAGGCCAATCGATACAAAGACATGCTTCGCCATATGAAAGGCCATTACTGGGCTCGCATGCATGTTTGCAAAGCGAGGATGAAGATCATGAAGAGGAGGTTGCGCAAAGCACTAAGACGGCGGAAAGGCCTAATCCACTTCGGATTTTGGCCGAGGCTTCGTTGACTAGGCAGGATACATGATGGAGGACCTCCGCTCCGAATTTGGGCGAATTCGGAGAAAATTTTGTCATTTCCAAATTTTTGGGTCAAAAAACAGGTTTTTCAGTTAAGTGGGTCTCACCCTCATATGCTCACTTTTTTTTGGGACACTTGCTGGAGGAGATTTTTGCATTTTTGGATTTTTCATGGTTAATTATATCTGAAGTCAACCCATCATTTCTTTCCAATCTGGATAGTCCAACAGCTCATAACCACAGAAAACCTATGCATTCTCTTTGCTGGCTGGGCCTACAAAGAATGAGGTTTTTGAGGGTCAAATCAACTCCAAATTCAGAAATTCCACTTGGTTTGGAAAGTAGACATCCAGGGCTTTCCAGCGAGCTATCATGAGCTCAATTTGGATGTCGGGAGCTACCTCAAAATCAGCCTGGAACATGAGCGACCCACGCAGTTCAGGAGCGACCCACCTAGAGATTTTTCTGAGTTTTCAGCTGCCAGCTCAGTATTTCGCCTATTATGGACCAGTTTTGCTTATGGATAGAATTCTTGGGTTTTTATGATGTAAATTCATGTTTGATATGTAAATTTGGCTTGTTTTTATCTCTTCTAGAAGATTCACTCTCAAATGAGTAAAAAATCATGTAATGGATCAGTTTCCACTCTTTTAGAGGCAAGTTGTTAGCTGCCTAGATTGTAGTTCCATGATTAGAATTAGTTGAAACTGATCCCTGAAGAGGGAATTCGACCCCTAGAGGTGGGGAAAGGTGTTAGAGTGATCTATATATTGTAATTTCTGAGGCATTCTACAAGTTGGACTCTTGGGATACTTTTGATATCATTGTACATATTTTTCATATTTTGGCTAAGGAAAGATCAGGGGTTTTGCGGCACTTGTTGGGATCCTTGTGGTGTTCTGTTCTTGATGATGTTTCTCCTTTGTTTACTGTAATTTTCTTCATGTTTAATGTTGCCATCCTTTCATTATGCTTCTGAACTAAGTTGAATGAGTGATTAAGGTTAAATCCATTGTTTCAGTGCTTAGCCTTTGAATTCAGTTAGTTCTATATGTTTTCAGCTGTTTGGAGAGGATCCAAGTTCTTCTTTGCCCTCTTCAGCTCCTCATCAGTCTTATCTATCCATAAATCCAATTTAAAGCATCAAGATCATCACCTACCTCGCCCCAGCTTGAACTCTGCAAAGGTCTGACCTTATCCCCGGACCCAAAATTTGTTTTCCCATTACTCCAGCGAAAACCCAAAAAACCAAAAATAAAACATACCTATCTCTTTACTAGCCTAAAATCAGTTCTTATTGTAAGTCATCTCGCATTCTATAGCTTATTTTCTCGAGATTGACGGAGAGAGCCCTCTCCTGTCCTCGTAGGGCTAGCTACGAGGCTGAGCGTGGTTTGATGTAGCCTTGAGTTTTACTTCATTTCAGCCTGAGGTAGATTTGAGTGCTAACAAAAGGTATGAATTTTACCTACCTTGGTTGTTCCTGACATTAGATGTGAAGGAATAGACACTTTTGCAAAGTTGTGATTCATAATTCTTCCATCTTCAAGTTGAACTCACAATACCCTGAAATTCATCCCACCCAAATCCAATGCTTAATATTTTCCCTTCTCATCCCTACAAAAATCATGAAAAACAGTCATTGATACATGTGCATTACTAAAATGTACTCAATCAAATCCTCAAATGAAAAAAAGTGGATGACTTTAAACACTGACAAATAGTAAATACATTGTTTCCCACCCATCGGGTTGTGGTATGGTGGTTGGGACAAAGTGTCAACATGCAAATAATCCAGGTTCAAGTATCAAGCCTCACACACATAGAGCACTGAAACAATATGTGTTCTAGTCAAGTTTGATGGATGTTGTTGTTGAAGTGGGACCACGATATTGCATAGATGGGGTTCATAAAGCACTTATCCTTACCATAAAAACACTTCATTGCTTCCCAACAACAACCATAAGAAAGGGCTACAAAAAATTCATTCAAATACGTTTTTCTAAACTTTGTTATGCCCAGTCCTAAACATAAATCAAGGGAACCCTATG
This sequence comes from Pinus albicaulis, assembly GCA_034641835.2. NCBI lineage: Eukaryota > Viridiplantae > Streptophyta > Pinopsida > Pinales > Pinaceae > Pinus > Pinus albicaulis. The sequence continues at coordinate 1,427,146,545 of CM076579.1, read as the reverse complement.
AAGAACAAATTCCCCAGATAACCAGCTCATGATTAGGTCATCGAATCATGATTCCCTGAAAATAATATAATAAAATGCTTACCAAAAGTTCATTTTATATGTACCTTGCAATATTGTGTTGTGCCTTATCATCAATGCTGAAAAAAGAGACCGATATTGAGCACCTAATTTCTTTATCAGTCGCCGAAAATTATGCAAAAAAAGCTATAAGAAATTCATTCAATATATACTTCCATAAATGATTTTATACCAAATAATCTATTCAAAACAAGAGAACCATGGTACAGAAAAGTTGCCCAGGTGTACATGATTCATCCACTATTATGTATGAATCCACACATTGTAAGGTGTAGAGGATTCATCCGTTATTCCATAAGAAAAAAACAAATGGTAAGGTGTACATGATTCATCCATGATTTCTTAAGAACCAAGCCATAGTAAGGGATACAAGATACACTTCTTTACATGTTTTTCAACTAGCTAAGCTCGAACTACTCTACAATATGAGGCCTGCACAATTCATCCATTATTCCTTAAGAACCAATACATGGTAAGGGCTACAAAATTATGTTTTTCAACTGGCTGCGCTCCTCCTACTCTACAATATGAGGCCTACATGATTCATACGTTATTCCAAAAGAACCGACACAGTAAGGGCTACAATATATCCTTCTTTGAAAGTTTTTCAACACTCTTCCCACTCTAAAATATGAGGGCTACATGATTCAAGTGTTATTATGTAAGAACCAATGCATTGTAAGCGATACAAGATATCCTCTTTTGGATGTTTTTAAATTAGCTACGCTCGTCCTACTCTACAATATAATACCTGCATGATTCATTCATTATTCCTTAAGAACGAACACATAGTAAGGGCTATAAGATATCCATTTTAGCATGTCTTTAAACCAATTGTGCTATTCCTGCTCTAAAATATGGATAAAGGGAAAAATGATGTTAATCTAGCTAGAGCTTGTGATAGTAATCAAGGTTTGATTCTAAATCCATGTTTATTGATGTATTCTTTCTACTAAAGCTTCATCTATGCCATAAAAAGGAAAAAACACAAACAATATTGACATGACAGTGCCATGCGAAGTAATTGGGTTATTGGAACTTGATAAGCAATCACAAACACATCAAATATGGCATATACACCAAAAAAAGACTAAGATAGGCCAGACACTACTGCAAACACAACATGAAACTTGGATTCAAGACATTGAAATCAAACAAGCTCAATAAATTCGCTTCCAAGGTATTAAAATCTATGGTTTTTATGAGCCAAACACTATCAGAAAATAGAAAAAAATTCATCGTCGTCATTTCTCATGGTTAATTTTATAAATACCCGGTGGGCAGGCTATCGACGAAGGTGAGCAATATATTGAGCTTACTTCTCCCATTAGAGGCCAATCCAATGTGCATCTCCACAACCATGGCGTCAACTAGCTGCCTCAATCGATACAAAGGAGTAGAGCATCCCTCCTCGAAATCCTACAAAATTCCCACCACACGGTTCCACTTGCCCTGACTCCTGAAGGGTTGATTTTTTATAGGTGCGAATTGGGAGGTTGGGGTGAAGGGTGGAATTTTTTGGAGGCAAGAATTAGATTTAATCTAGATTAAAAATTAAAAATTAAATGTTAATAATAAAATTTAAAACAAAAAAATTATATATAGTATTAAATAAAAAATTCAATATTATTTAATATGTAAAACTTAAAAACATAATTAGTAGTCTTATGAAGTGATATTTTTGTGTTTTAAGTGTATAACCTTTTTGAATTATTAGTTATTTATGTGGTCATCTTTTCTCATGTATTGAGAAAAATTAAAAGACTCAAAATTAAAATCACGTGGTTTCTTCTTGTTTTAATATAGACATAAAAAGTTATGATAACATGCTCTCTCTTAAGGTTTGACAATTTTTTTTTTTTTGGACTAAGCTTGCACCTATCACAATGAGGCCAATTGAGCAGATTTAACATTATGAGAGGTTATGATCAATGAAGGAATTTCTATTGGGGCTTTTATCTTTATTAATATTTTCACAACTTTACCACACTCTTCACACTAGGAATAACTCTCAAGGCCTTTACAAATGGACATGAAAAGGGCATAATACTAGGAATATGAGCACCATTAGTATTATTTGCATGATAAGAATTAGTATGCGGGTAGGAGAAAAAGGCCTTTATTTCTAAAATGAAGTTTCTCATGCTTAAGGGCCATGAATTTTGCATTGAACAACCACATAGATCCTCTCTAAATAATCTTAGGAATATATGAGATATAAATTACATTAGGAATTTTTTCACACCATGTATAGGATTTAAGGAATGTACCATGGGTAGGGGAGATAAACGATGGCATTATTCCTTACAAGAAGCTTTTTAGTGTCAAGAACAATGAGCTAGACTTAAAAACCACCTAGATCTTCTTTAATGAATCTTTTGTTGAGATTCAACAAGATGATGAGCTTAGTGAAAAGAGTCGCCTTCACTAAGTGGGCCCGCAGGCTATTTTTGGCGCAAGTCTATTTTTACACTATGTCTATTTTTAGACATGGTGATCATATTTTAGAAGTTGAAAGATGCTATTTGTGGATGGTTGGTCAAGTTGGAAAAATAGATGAAATTATATTTTTAGAATATTGAGAGAAGTCTATTTATAGATCGTTGATCTAAAAATAGATGCATGTCGATTATTATTAGCTCTTAATAATAATTAGACTCTAAAAAACAACTTATTCTCTTGGAGCACTTAATTTCAGTATATAGATTTGTCAAATTAGTGGGCTGAAGGAATTATGCAATTCCTAAGGGTTTACTAGAGTTCATGCATGGAGGACTCAGTTAGAACTGAAGTGGCAAAGTTATGACAGAGTTGGAAGAGTAGTTCATGTAGTTGTATTCAGTTTAACTCAGTTAGACTCAGTTGAGCTAGTTGTATCTAATCTAATTGAATGATAAACTAGTGAGAGTGGAGTGAATTAATTAGTTAATTAATTCACAAATAATAACTCATTAATCAACTGAACAATACAGCAGTTAACTACAGTGCATGTCAGATCCAGTGGAGACCTAGTGCACACATAGGTGAAAGGGTGAGATAGACTATCTATTGTGACCATAGTGATGCATGGATTGCATCTACATATACATTGGAGTTTCCAATGATAATCATGCAGTCAAGGAGAGTGGGATTGCATCAAATTGGTCTTTGTAATAAGCTTGGATTACGCAGTGGAGGCAGGCTAGCAGGAGGGCAGAGATTGGTGCATGGATTTGCAGATTTCTTATATGTTAGTGTGTGACGATTGATTGTACTGAGAGCTTGATGCACTAAGCTTTGTATGAGGATTGTTACATGATCTCCATGATACATAATATATGATAGTTGGGGTTTTCAGCTTCAGGCTTTCCTGTTAAACAATTGTGTTATGTGCGATTGTTTTTATGCTTCACATGTGTGTGTAATTAATTTTCCACAAAATATTAACAATGGAATGATTATGTATTTTGCAAGAAGTTAAATATTGTGAGATCAGGGGAATCTAGGACATATGCATGCTTAATGTATACAATTTCTACATGAATTAATTTTCCGCAAAAGATTAACAGTGGAATGATTCTGTATTTTGCAAGAAGTTAAATATTGTGACATCAGGGGAATCTAGGACATATGCATGCTTAATGTATATAATTTCTACATCTTTGGTCTTAAGTTGGGATATGGGCACCATAGGATTATTTCTCACCACATATTGGAGTTAGTTTACTATAGCCAAAGAAGGACATTAAAGAAAAGGGACCACAATTAAAAATTACTAACATACATGACTAATTCATATACTTTTTGTATTTGTTATTTGGTCATATTTTTATTATTGGACTATAATAGTCATTTACATTAATCATTATTAATTTTTATCACTTATTATCTAGCCATATATTTTAATCATAGACTAAATTAGTCATTTAAATTAATCGCATTTATTTTAGTCACTTATTATCTAGTTGTATATTTTATCCCTATACTAAATTAGTCGTTTAAGTTAGTCATTTTTATTTCAGTCACTTAAAATTGCTAAAATTAAGTAGTAATTCACTTGAAATAATTGCGGTGATTAATGTTTTTAGTCACCTAGTCACTAATTTAATCGTTTTCTGCTAGTGATTATTAGTACATAAATACAATATACCTATATTCTCTCCTTTTTTTATTTTCAGAGATCCTCTAGTGACTTCCATGAATTTCTTGCAAATGTAACTATACAACCTTCACTTCCCAACCACTCTATTGAAATTAGATTTATTATTAAATCAACAAACATGAACTACCTCTTCAACAACCTTTGGTTTCCATTCTATACTTTTATCCATGCCTTACCATTTCCCATAATTTTACATAGTTCATCATCACCCAAATAAACCTGTCCAAAATATCCTTCAACATAATCTTGAAAATACTTCCTAAGGGGTGTGACATGACATGAATCACTTGAGTCTATTTCCTAAGAATAATAAAATTTATCTATTGAAATGACTAAAGCATCTTGTAACACCAAGAGACCAGCGATCTTTCTTCTTATGTCCTTTCTTCCCACAATGTTAACATTTCATCCTCCCACTAGATTTGGATATGCCCTTCTTATACTTTCCACAATTCCCTAGGCTCTTTCCTCTCTCAAATTTTATTCTACTGTTCTCTATAGTCAAATAATTACTTGACATATCATCTATGCTTTTCCATTACATTTTCTCACTAAGGATATACTGACAACATCATGAACATCCTTCACAGTAATTAGCTTATTTTTTTTTCTTGGACCCAGTGGTAGAAAATAAAATTCTAATAAAAATAATCTTCCATTTGCATCTTCCATAGCTAGTAGGTTTTCCCATTAAACTTCTTGACCCTAAAACTTTCTTCTTCCATTGCTCCCACTAAAACTAGGAACCCTCCTTTCCTTTGAGTTTTATCAGCAAAATAGACCTTAAACTCTAATACCAATGATTAGGAATACAATCATAGAGCAATAAAATAAAAATGAATGCGAAAATCAAACATATTATAAAAAAATACAAAGGAGACATCAATACAAGTGGTTCATTTGATTTGGGACATGTCCGTGAATAAATAGTCAATTCCTTTTATTTTGTCTAGAAAAATGAAGCGATTACAACCCACAACACATCCATTGCAACTTCCTCTTCTCTCTCTGAATTTCAATGTTATTGCAATAATACACTACCACAATATAATTCCATCATAAAAATAGGGTTTCCTTTTAGTTAAAAAAAACATTTTCCATTAAATATATGACCTAATGATGAACAATCTAGATTGACTATGAAATTACAATATTTTACATGCAAAATTTCCAAAAAATTCTCTTTGGGGTATTTTCCCCCAACCCTCACCAAGAGGGGCTCCAAAGATTTGTTATTGCCTCCCTTGGACCCCCTAGTGAAAATAGTAGGGGGCAAGCCCCCCTACACCTTAGTTAGGATTTGGAGCCCAAACACAAATACAAATGAGAACTCTAAATTAGGAAGCTAATCAGGATCCATAACCAACAACCAATCTTATTTCTTTCATGAGACATATTTATTAAATTTGCAACTCTAGTTCCTTGACTAGTTATAGAGTGCCCTCTTGTCTCTCTTCTAAACCAAAATATGAGGTTTAAGACTCTTATTACATTTATGGTATAATTCTATTAGCTTATGATGCAATTTCTAACTTGATGAGATCCCTTTAGATTTGTTATTTTTTTTTAGAGATTGCATTTATTGTTTAATTTAGCCTCGCATCAAAAAGTGGTGCGACTAGTAGAACCATTTTTCTTATTATTAAAATTACTACTTTTGGAACCATTGTCTTAAAAATAATGTATTTCTGTTGACAAATGTTTTTTTTTTAAATAAAGAACTTCAAAACTCGAATTCCACCATTCGAATTGGCGTACCATACACGGTTGTTGACTTCCCGGTTGTTGACTTGTGTTGTTTCTAAGTATATTGAGGTCTCAGTGCCTTTTGCTTCTATTTAAATGGGTTACTGGCATTTTAAAAATATCTTCCTCTGCCTCTCTATGTGTGTTAGATTATTTCACATTCATGCACTACAATATGAATCTCCTCCAAAAACTTACCATATACTTCTCTGTTTCACTCCTCACACTCTTTCTCTTTCTATACCCATCATTTGATCTGCCCAATTAATCAATCCACAGAGATGCCAATGTGCTCACTTCACTGAAATCAGCTTTGATTGATCCTAATCATTTTCTAGATACTTGGACACTCTCTGATAACACCTCCCATTGCACATGGAATGGCATCTAATGTGATCGTATGGGTCGAGTAGTGGCTCTAAATATCTCTTCCATGGGTATTTCAGGTCCATTCCCCAGTCACATCACAAATCTGACATCGCTCTGTTTGCTCGATGTCTCCAATATCTCCCTCAATGGAAATATCCCCTCCAATCTAACAAACTTGAGGAATCTAAGGTGTTCAATGTCTACTCTAACATCCTCACTAGAAGTCTTCCCTCAAATATATCAAAATTGAGGAACCTGGGGGTCCTCAACGTCTTTGACAACTCTTTTTTGGGGGCGTTGCCACTAGATTTGGCCTATCTCCTAAAGCTCAACCAACTTCATCTAGGATATAATTTCCTCTCGGGTAGCATTCCTAGTGAGTATGGGAACCTAAAAAGTGAGGAATATTTTTCAATCGCTGCAAACAGTTTGAGTGGAAAAATACCCAGAGAGATTGGAAAACTGGGTAATTTGAAAACACTTTATTTGTAGGAAAGTTCATTCGATGGTGGGATTCCTCCCGAGATAGGAAATCTGAGCAACCTTATAGAACTCGATATTAGTGATTGTGATCTTAGTGGTGTGCTTCCTTGGCAGATTGGTGGTCTTCAAAATCTGGATACAATGATTTTGCACGAAAATGGCCTCATGGGCCCTATCCCTCGTCAACTGGGCCAAATTGTGACCTTAAAAACCCTGGTTCTATATTGGAACAATCTTTCTGGTGAAATAACTGTGGAACTCTCAGAGCTAAAAGAGTTGAGGGAGTTATATCTACCCTATAACAAACTACATGGCAGGATTCCATCTTCCATTGGAGACTTGCCAAATTTGGAGGTTTTGTGGTTTTCACACAACAATTTCATAGGTCTCGTGCCTCAACAACTGGGATTAAGTGGAAAGCTACTAGAACAACATCTTACTTCCAATAGATTCAATAGTTCGATTCCTCCGAATATCCGCAAGGTCAGAAAGCTACAGAAAATACTTGTAGAAAATAATTCATTTGTTGGCTCGATTCCTAACTCTTATCGCAAATGTGATTTGTTGGTTGAGATCTACATGGGGCAAAATTATTTGAATGGTTCAATTCCTGAAGGCTCGCTATACTTACCCATGCTGAATGTGATCAAATTGGACAACAATAATCTCAGTGGGAGCATACCCGATGTAATTAATAATGTATCCTCCACGTTACAGACAATGACAATTTCCAATAATCGTTTGAGTGGCTCTATGTAGGACACAAAACGCAGATTGGAAACAAATTTCAACAATATATTAATGAATGTCTCAAGGAATGATGTACAATGTGTACACATATAAATACATCAAGAAACTGTTGAATCAGTTCCCTAGGGTTCTTGGACTCTAATAAATGATTACCTAACACAAACTAAACCAAGGATTAGTTGACTAACATTCTCCCCCTTAATCCGAAGGGATATACCAAAGTCCAAGAATGACAGCTCAAAATGCAGAAATGCATCTCAGCCAAGAGCTGAATGTCTCTCGGAAATAGTTTTCAAGGATGACCACAAACCGAAAATGGGAGAACTCAGTGTCTCACCAACACTAATTCTGGAACATACAGAGAAATTCTCAAAACAAAAAACTGTGCTTTTAAGATGACCACAAACTCTAGAAGTTCCTCGAACAATTCCAAATCTGGAAGTGCTCACTCATAAATAACTCAACCAACTGAGGTTGTGGCTCAGGATGTGGAACACTGAATCAAGCTCGCTTGACATCTCGAACTCGAACCTGTAGCAGACGACCCACCAACAAATCCCCCCCTTGTCGGATACAAGGTGAGAAATATTCGTCATCACTGCAACACTTGTCACTCTCAAACAAATTATTCAATATGATCTGTAAATCTTCTTGGCTGCTTTCGTCCATTCCCAAGAAGCAATCCATCCAAAACTTAGCTTCTCTCTCGCAGTTCTCTTTTTTTTGGAACATTTGTTTGATTCGTGATTTCTCTTGCCATAATGCTCGCACGGGTGAAGATCAAAACACCGATCTTTCATATGTCCAACTCTGTTACACTGTTGGAATCCATCAACCTTTTCTGGAACTACACCATCCAAGAATCCCGCACTTCAAAATTTTATAGGTTTAGAAAAATTTGGAATGTGAAAATATACATCACTGTTATAACCAAGACCAGTTCTATTTTAATTGTGTGTCATCTCTTCCCATGGTCTTATAATAGGTTTCAAATCATCACTTCTAACTGCGTCCAAAGTTTCACCTGAAAGAACTTCATTTCTCTTATCATTTTTTGACTGATGATTAGGCTCAAACAATTTTTTGTTCTGAACAAACACCAGTTCAGAATCACAAGTTTTCTCTTGAAGTTTGTCTTGTTGTAACTGCGACTCTAACTCCAAGAATTCAATTTTGCTTTTAGCATTTTGCAAACATGATTGGATGTCAGAGAGCATGTCTTTGCTAACTTGGACATCGTTATGGACAATAGATAACATTAAATTTCTTAATAACTGTACTAAATCATTTATTTTGTCCATTTTCTCCAGTGCGATATCAAAGTAAACTTGCAATCAACTCAGGTAAAAAGGGGTGTTGGCTACCATCGAAAATGCACCCAATACAAAAAAATTTCAATGATTTAACCGATGTCAGGTTCAACCGATCATGCACCCATACACAACAAGGATTTAAAATTGTGACCTCAAATATGCCAAACAACTATTTGACTTTCGCTAACCACACTGCCTTTCTCTTTTCTTGATTTTGTAGTCATATATTTTATAATCAATGCTTTAACCAAATGTGATGTTAACTTTTTGTGTAATGCATCACATTTCCCTGGACAACGCACAAGCTATCGTGGAATTCCAATTTAATGACGACCACAACATTCCAAATGAATGACCATCGCAGGCTTACTAATATTAGCACAATTACATCAATCAATCAATCTCCATTCTCAAAACAATAAAGTTGCCCGTGTGTCAATCCCATAATGCTTTAGGTCATTGTCTACTCAACCGAAACAGAACACACTATTTTGCCACTATACTGGAATAGATGCAGGTTAAAATCTAGTTTATTGCAGATTGGCCTAGAGTGAACCAGACATTGCCTTCCACCAGACCCTCCATTGTCACTCGTTCAATTACTCTGTCCTTGAAATACATATTATTTTCAAAACTTCAAACTTTTCTGATATAATTCGAAATATATATAGGTAGGAAGACCTGGCATTTGACATCAATCAGGAAATATTCAATATGTTACGGATGTTGGGAGCTGCTTCATCGTATCTCCTGCTTTCTCATTTTTCTGCAACAAACGACACATAGATAGGTCAGATAGGTCCATTCTTGACAAACTTGTTGACGGGTTGGACGAGTCCTTCTTCAAAAACTTGTACTTTCTATATGAGACCCTTCTTCCCAAACTTGTTATCAAAACCAACAATGAATTGATATCACCAGCACAGACAGAAAGGAAATATCAAATCTAACATGCATTACACTTGAAATGCCCATACAAATCAAGGCAATAAATTACAGTGGTTTCGAGCCTTGTAATGCACTCTTGTCTGTGCATAAAGATAGCCGCTTTCCCACATATTACAACCTTTTATACATTTCATTGATGTCAATCTATGCATGATCCTCTCTTATAAGGAAATGAGAATTACTTTATTGTTTTTATAAAAGACCATGAAAACAATAAAAGGCCATGATACCTCAAGTTTTTTTTAATATGTTATGGGTTCAATCGCAATAACCTTCACAATTCTGTTATGGGTTCAATGTCAACAACCTTCTCAGTTTTATAATCACATATCAACCAAACAACTACACTCGCCACAAACTCGTGCATCCTCTAATGACCAAATTAAAAATGATTTACCACTAGACTCTAAGGAAATGAAGGATTATAAGGAGAAACTTCTCAGTTATACCGTAATTCAATTTATTCTTAAAATTCTCCTCCGTTACCAACAACCACAGTGATCAGGTTTGCGCCAAAGTCTGAAAAAGAAGAAACTACCGCGAATTCCCAGAATGGTCACAAAACCAATGGCTCAAGTCAATTTACAGGCAGATAAACTACCTGATCTGATACCACTGTAGTACACACAACATAGATTGGAAACAAACCTCAACAATATATTAATGAATGTCTCAAGGAATGATGTACAATGTGTACACATATAAATATATCAAGAAACTATTGAATCAGTTCCCCAGGGTTCTTGGACTCTAATAACCGATTACCTAACACAAAATAACCAAAGGATTAGTTTCCTAACACTCTATTCCTTTGTCCATATGGAAATTATCTGATTTGCGGCAGTTTATGATTGATGGGAATCGACTAACAAGTAATTTCCCACCAGAGTTTGGCCGACTCAGTAAAATTGAAGAGATCGATTTCAGCAAAAAAAACTTTTTGGGGATGATTCCCAGGGAGATAAGAAACTTTAGTGCTCTGACATACATTGATCTCAACTCAAACAAGCTTTCTGGTAAGATTCCTAGGGAGATGAGAAAATTGAGTGCTCTGGCATATATCGATTTTAGCAATAATAGGATTTCTGGTATTATTCCTAGGGAGATCAGCAACTTGAGTGCTTCAACATATAACAATCTTAGCAAGAATAGGCTTTCTCGTAAGACTCCTAGGGAGATAAGCAACTTGAGTGCTCTGAAATATATCGATTTAGCAAGAACATGCTTTCTGGTAAGATTCCTAGGGACATCAACAACTTTAGTTCCCATATATATACTGATCTCAACACAAATAGGTTGTCTGGTATGATTCCCAGAGAAATTGCTAACTTTATTTATCTGACGGCAACTGATCTTATCCAGAACAAATTCAACGATCCCATCCCAATGGAAATCAAAAATATGAGCAATCTCTACTCTCTAAACCTATTGAGAAACATCATGTCTAGTAAAGTTCCCTTAGATATTAGCCGTCGAAGAAAAATTGGAATTATTGATTTGAGAAAAAACATGCTTTCTGGTATGATTTCTAGGGAAATAGGTAACTTTATTTGTTTGACAGAAATTGATTTTAGCCAGAAAAAAATTCAGTGGTCCCATCCCAATGGAAATCACCAGCATAAGCAATATTTACTCTCTAAACCTCTTGAGAAATCACTTCAACGGGAGAATTTCCAAATAATTTGATGCAATGACGAGCTTGATCTCTGCGGATTTCTCTTACAATAAATTTTCTAGCCTTGTCCCATAGGGTGGTCTGTTATCTCATTTAAAAGAAAGCTCTTTTGAAGGGAATCACTACTTGTGCGAAGAAAAATTGGGCAACTGTAATTCTGGTGTCAAAGGGTCGCCTGTCAAAGTACACATCAAGCTTGAACTTCTCTTGCCTCTCTTAACGCTTGGAATTCTCTTCTTCGTTTTGCTAGTGTTGGCAATTAGAGTAGTCATAATTAAGAAGAGAGCCGTCTAGAAGGATGGTGAAGGCAGGTCATGGAAGATGACGACCTTCCAAAAACTAAACTTTGGGAGCGAAGACGTCATCAAATGCATAAAAGAAGAGAATATCATTGGCAAAGGGGGAGAGGGTGTTGTGTACAAAGGAATCATGCCCAATGGAGAAATAGTTGCAGTGAAAAAACTTACGTGGATAGGATTTTCAAATGCTCATGGCTTCTCTGTAGAGATCAAAACTCTGGGAAGAATTTTCCACCGACATGTTGTTATATTGTTAGCGTTTTTCTTCAACCATGACACTAATCTTGTGATATATGAGTATATGCCGAACGGAAGCCTGGGGAAGTTGCTTCATGGAAACAGTGCCACACCTCTGGATTGGAATACCATATATAAAATTGCAGTGGAAGCTACACAGGGGTTGAGCTATCTTCATCATGATTTTCGGCTGGCCATCCTTCAACGCGATGTGAAGTCCGACAATATTCTTTTGGACTCCAATTTTGAAGCTTGTTTTGCAGATTTCGGCCTAGCCAAACTTTTGCATCAATCTGTTACGTCCGAATATATGTCTTCAGCTACAGGGACCTTTGGCTACATAGCTCCAGGTAAGTATTTTTTTCATCTTTAAATTTTCAAGTCGTCGATTTCTAATTTTAGTAGAGGGTTGCAAGAAGTTTAACTAAATTACTAGCTTTACCAAATTCTATGGTCTGTTATTGAAGTCCATGATCTGTTATTGCCAATTATAAATAAAAGCAATTGTATAGAAGTCAAAACTGCTTAACATTATGCGTATTATTTATTTTACTGTTCTTTTTCCACTGGTCTTTGATCTAGCATACCATTTAATATTGGATGTTACATTTACAGAGTATGCATTCACTATGAAAGTGGGCTAGAAGAGTGATGTATACATCTTTGGAGTTGTTCTTCTTGAGCTGATCATGGGCAAAAAGGGGGTTGGCGAAATCGAATTTGAAGAGAATATGAACATCACAGGGTGGGTGAAGAAGATGACCAATTGGAACAGAGAAAAAGTTATGAATATTATTGATCCCAGGCTTATCAATGTCCTAGTGGAGGAAGCCTTGCATATATTCTTAGTGGCTCTACTCTGTATACAAGTACAGAGTGTTCGAAGACCCACTATGTGCCAGGTAGTAGTAATTCTCACATACTTCAGTCCCAGGCAATAATTTTCATGATTCACATTTGACCACAGGAAATAAGGCATTCTCATCCTCAGCCAGGTAGTCCAGGGCTGTATCTTGACTGAATAACCATATCCATGTGTTCTTTTAACATCTATGTGCAAGAGATTCCAGCCTCAAATTCCTTACTTTTGTTTTAAGGGGGTTAAGTTGTGAAAATGTACACAAGGGAGGCATCTGAATCAATGTTACTTTGATATTCCTATGTTTCTTGTATTTCCTTATAATTAGCATCCGAATCTACGTTGCTTTCATATTCCTCTTTTGTTTTTGTATATCCTTCTAATTTTCTTTCATGATGAAATGCCTATACCTTTTTTTGCAGTGTTGGCACACACCATTGTTCTGTCCAGGTTAGAGTCAAATTCCCTTTCAGCGATTACTGTCTCATAGAGAAACCTCGAGGAGGATGTCCCATAGGTTTGAGATCTCCTCCTCTATTCCATTAAATGGTGGATCTTCCTAAACTCCTATTCCCTTGAAACATGGGTTATCCTCCACTCTCAACTTCTTAGAATATGAGAGACTAAAGACAACTGCCAAGGTCCATAGGTAGTCCAGGAGCTGACGAGAAACCTCCTTAACGCCCTGTCCTTAACGAGCTAAAAATTTGTTTGGGTTCATTTTGTGCAATCTATTCAGGTTTGCATAGACAGTTGTACATCAAATCCCACAAATTTAAAACCCATGCCGTTCAAGTTTTGAGGTAGTCATACGTTGTTTTTTTTGTTGAGAAGCATAGCAGGGTGTTAGTTTTCACACTATAGTATAGAACACTGACAAAAAAAAATTGGAAAGTCTAAATTAATCGTTATTATCTATTATAAGAACAAATATTTATTTTAATTTGAAATTTTTTAAAATATGCCATGAGAAACTTTTGCAAAAATTCTCAGTATTAAAAAGCAAAATCTGGTTTTAATTACTAAAAATTTATTTGGGTTCATTTTGTCCAATCTATTCACATTTTCATAAAAAGTTCTAAATCAATTCCCACAAATTTCAAATCCATGTAATTCAAGTTTTCAGGTAGTCATGCATAGCATTTTGTTGAGAAGCATGGCAGGTGTAAACTTTTAGCACCCTAATATAGAACACTGAAGGGAGTAAACTCTAACTTAATTTTTATTATTTCATTTAAGAACAAATATTTCTTTTCATCTTAGGTTTAAAAAACAAATATTCATATATTTATTCAACATAATTTTATTATTTCATTTAAGAACAAATATTTCTTTTAATCTCAGGTTTAAAAAACAAATATTCATATATTTCTTGAACATAATTTTGATAATTTTGATGATCAAAACACTTCTAAATCTAGAAATATGTGATGAAAAATAATTTTACCATTAAATTTTAATAATAAGAAGGATTAAAAGTTTTAACTTCTGAAAAAAGGATTCAACATCACTTGTTTTGATTCTTTTTTTTTTTGTAAGAACCAAGCAAAATAAAATGACAAAATTAGGTTAAATTATTAAAGATTTTTAATTGCCAACTAAAGTTTTAGTAAGTAATATTTTTAACTTGTTTGATTTTAATTTTAACATGTTTGATTTGAAGTGAGGTCTTCTTCTTCTTTTTCCAGCGAAAAAAATGACTGGTTTATATTAAGTACCAACACAATCGTCTTTCAGAAAACAGATACATCAGTAGGAAAACAACAAGTAACCTCAGGCTTATCCTTCAAAACCATCACTGAGTTAAGCTTAGCATTAAGACATTCTCCTAATTACTTAAAATAGGCATATCAGCAAATCAAAATGTGACTATGCATTTTATACAAAAACTAAGAAGTTGTTAACGCCAGAGTTTGAGGATCTTCCTCAATGATCAGCGGCCTTGATTACATATTTGACATAAAAAACAAGTGCAATGACCAAAAGTGTGGCCCTTAGTAGAAACATAGTCCCTAAAAATAGTATTTTGTGCAATCCTTGGATGTCTTTTTTACCTGCAAAAAACAGAGAATTTAGAAAAATATAACTGTACCCTTTGCTCCTTCTCCTGCTGCATCTTGTAGCTCATCGAGCATTTCACTGTATCTTCCATTTAGGCCCTTTTTAGACAGCCTGTCGACTTCTATGTTTTTCTATCTGTATATGTGGGCAAAAGAAATGGATGTGAAATTCTTGCGCATGATCTCTATGCAACCCATCCAGGTTGTTAATAGTTCTAGATCGAGTGCCGAACCCTTTTTAAAATGGTTGATCAACACTTGTGAGTCCCCAAAAATTGGAAATCTCTCTATGCATAAATGATGTGCAAACCACATCAGTCCCCATAGTGCCAATGCTTCTGCCCTCATGTTAGTACCTATTCCTCCATACTAGTGGATCTTGTAGTGGCAATTGGGAAAGATAATTAGCCATGCTAGATAACCACACCTTTGGTTTTGTGCAGCCCCATCAAAAAATCTAGCTGGGAAGCTTATTTCATGTGGTCTGTTTCTAACTGATAAATCAACCGGAGGTTTTTCATTAAACTGAATGTTGTCCTAAGCAAGAGATACTCGTTCACTTACTCTCTCTGGCAAACTGAAGTGATATTCAAAAATCCATTTGTTTCTACATATCCACAAATACCAGTGATATAAAATGGGCATATTCTTATAGTGTTTTCCTTTTCCAGCCCACCATTAAAAACATCTCTCGGCAATATCATATAGAGGCATCTCAAATTTAAATTTGCTGTAAAGGATTAGAAGGACCCTCTTTGAAAAAGGGATTTCATAAAAAATATGCTTGTTGTCTTCAGTTGCCTGCCATAAAAGCCTGCAAATTCCTGGACCATTAACCCCTCTCCTTTGTAAATTCCTCCACGTGAGATTTCTATCCTGCCATACCAGCCAGTAGAAGATGATGAGTTTTTTTTTTTTTTTTTTTTACCTTAGACTTCCACATTTCCTAGATCCAATTTGGGATCTCCCCCTCCTCCTTATCTTTCATCATAGATTTGTATAAATCACTAATGGCAATCTGACCTTTTTTATTCCCCCCATCTCTGTTCCTATGTAAACCCAAACTGCGAAGGAAATCACAGAAGCGTTTCCAGCCATCTTCCAGTGTCTGGAATGCCAGGTTTGTTAGCTGAGAACTAATGTGGTATTTCCCCTTGCCAATCCACAATTTGGCTGAAGAGAAAAATTCCTTTTCTGTGGAGGTGAGCTAAGAGTTCCTAGGTTAATGTTTTATGTACATTGGGAATAACTTATTATTAGAAAATGGAAGTATTTGGAATGTTATTTCATATATTTCTATGTTATATGTATTATCAATAGGTTATTGGACTACTGTCACCTAATTTTAAAATATAAAATATGTTGAAAAGTCAACAAGAAATGTGTGTCTAATTTAGTTTTCCTTTAATTAAATTGGACAATAAAATGTAATCTTATCTCATAATCACTTGTAATCACTTGGAATAGTTAACTAAGTGTGATAAACTTAGTTAGCTCATGAATTTCAAGTTGACGGTGGTTGGTGAGGCATGCAAAGTAATTCTATTAGTTCGAATTGAAGTTAGTGCATTAGTTTAATGCATGAGAAATCAGTTACCTCAATTAATTGAGTTAAAGTCAGTTGAAGCAGTTGTAACTGATTGTTGCACTAGTGAGAGGTCAAGTGAATTAAATTAGATTTAATTCACATGCAGTGATCTGCCATGCAACTGATGATTTACTATTAATAGTTGCATGCATATTCGTTCCAGTGGAGACCCAATTGAGACAAAGGTTAAAGGGATGTTAACTATCAGTTGTATCATTAGTAGGTTGCTTGCATGCGGCCATACATCCATTGGATTTCCCATGATCCTTGCGCTGTTTTGGAAGGCTGGAATTCCTAAAGAATAGTGATTGCATTCCACATGAATTGCACAAGGTAGGCAAGCTGATTAGAGGCAAGAAATTGGCTAAGTGTTGGTCGATTTTGTCTGGGTTAGTGTGAGACAGTTGTGAGAGTGCAAGAGGCTCTTATGAGAAGATTGCATTGTAATTATTTCATGATTCCATGGTGAATATACAATAGAATATAGAGGGGTTTTGAGCAACAAGATTTCCCCATGAAAATATCTGTGTTGTGGTTTGCTTTGCTTCTTTCTTTACTTGTCGTGATTGGCGATCGTTTTTATTTTCTGCAATTGATTTTTAGAAGGATTCAATATCTAGCTTTAGTACATTTCTTGATCAGATTGAATCCATTGATATACATATGTTTGTATAATTTCTACATGGTATCGGAGCATAGGAAATCACTATAGTGGAGAAGAAATTTAGTTTGTGACTTAATATAATTCGAATTTGCAAAAGTATTCTTCGTACGACAGGCGGATCATGATCGAAATGGCTTTCAATGGCTTGATATTGGAGTATGCACTTGAGGGCAGCTCTAACTATATTGCGTGGAAAGATAGGATGGAGGCAGTACTGGAGGACAATGGGTTGAAATAATTCATTGATAATGGCATTCCCAAACCCACTGTAGCAGATGCCACAAATCTTGATGCTTGGAAAAAGAGGGTTGCAAAGGCGAGGAGGATCTTACTCAAGGGAGTACGAGACCACATTGTCTCAAGTCTCCATGGAAAAACGACACCATATGCAATGTGGAAAGCTTTGACAGATCTATTTCATAGCAGCAGTGATCATAGAAAATCGATACTGAAGGACAAGCTCAGGAAAATCAAAATGGAGAAAGGTGACATCATTCTGAAATATTTAACAAAGTTTGTTCAATGTCGGGATGAGCTTGGGGGCATCGGAATTACTGTCATGTATGATGAATTGGTGAGCCTAGCTTTTCTATGCTTTCCCAAGAGTTGGCATAGTTATTAAGACTCTAACAATGGGAGGGAGAAGCTGCCAGCTTGGGAACGACTTTTGTTGGATTTGGTGCAAGAAGAATTCAGGCGAAATACCAGGGATGGATCTTCATCTAAGACAGATGATGAAGAAAATTGCGCTTTGGCTACTAAGGCGAAGAAGGGGAAAGGAAAGAAATCCTATTCCAAATTTGAGTCTGACAAATAAGGCAAGAAGCACGACATGTCCAGAGTGAAGTGTATTCACTGTCACGGTCATGGACATTATGCCACTAATTGTCCACAAAAGAAGAAGAACAAGAAGGCTTCAGAATCTGTAGTTGGTGAGGCTTTGGCCTCGCAATTTGAGTTGGACTTCTCACTCATTGCATGCATCGTGTCAAGTGCAATGGGATTCGTGTGGTACTTGGATAGTTGTGCATCTTTCCACATGACCAAAGACAAAGAAATTTTCAGTAGCTTGGAGGAGAAGGACCTCCAGATGCATATCTAAATGGGTGATGACGAGCGGTACAGTGTTACCAGGATTAGTACAGTTACCTTCCAGAGACAGTCAAGTAAACCTTTCCTATTAAAAGATGTAATGTATGTACCAGGCTTGAAGAAAAATTTAGTTTCAGTCGCAATGTTGGAGGATAGAGGCTATGATGTGATTTTCAGTGAAGGGAAAGCTTTCCTTCGACACAAAGCCACAATACAAGCCAATAATATTGGGATTCATGTGAAGAAACTTTATAAACTTGATGTATATGGCTACGTAGAATTTATGGGTAAGGCAGACAAAGAGGTGAGCTGGGATGAGGGTGAGTTATGGCATAGGAGATTGGGCCATCTACACCATGGAGCCCTGAAGGTCATTCAACATATTTCTATGGGTCTTCCCAAGGGTACTCTTGCGCAGATAAACACATGTAAGGGATGTACTATGAGGAAGTATGCAAAGGCCATTTTTCACAAGAAGGAGAACTGAGCTTCGAAAATCCTTGAGAGAGTTCACTCAGACATGCATGGACCATTCTCTACTGCTTCAACAACAAAGCACAAGTACTCTGTGATCTTTGTTGATGATTTTCTAGAAAGTGTTGGATCCACTTCATGTAAAAAAAAGATCAGACGTTCTCAAAATTTCTTAAGTTCAAAGCACTGGTGGAGAAATATATGGGGAAGCATGTGAAGGATCTTAGGAGTGACAATGGTGGTGAGTACATATCAAATGAATTCAAGAACTTCTGTAGCAAATAAGGGATTAAGAGAGAGTTGATTGTGCCTCATAACCCACAACCGAATGGGATTGTAGAAAGAAAGAACATAACAATTTTGGGTGTAGCACAAGCAATGTTGCATGATCAGGGACTACCATTGCATCTGTGAGTGGAGGAATGCAACAAAACAGTATTTGTAAAAAGTCGTAGTACTCATCGGATACTTGGCATGTGTACACCGGAGGAGGCTTTTTCTAGTAAGAAACTTGATGTTTCATATTTTAAAATTTTTTGCTCGTCTGTATATGTGCATGTGACCAAATATTCCAAGAAGAAGCTCAAACCAACAACTGAGATTGGGATATTTGTGGGGTACACTGATACTCCCCACAACTATCGGGTGTATTTTCCAAACAATAGGATTACTGTTGTGAGACAGGATATAAAATTTAATGAGGATAATGCCATGCGATTGTCCCTTGAGAGGGAATTGGATTTGCATGCAGATAAGGAACTCTTGGTTCCAAAGAATGAACCTCAAGATGTGGAGTAGCCACATGCAGAGGATCATCGAGTGGTAGAAAACACTCTTGCAGAGCCAGCCACCAGACTTGGTACAAGGCACACCACAGAAGCTGATAGATTGAGACTTGATGTGACAGAGCATGTAGGAGCACCTACTTCACTTCGCAGATAGAGACAGTCTCCAGACAAGTTTACTGGACACATGGCTCTTATGAGAAAGTGTATTGTGACAAAACCATCCTCGTTAGAGGAAGCAGTGAAACAACCAATTTGGGTTGACGCTATGGGTTGAGGAGTATGACTCCATCGTCAAGAATAGTGCATGGGAAGTTGTCACAAGACTAGTCGGAAAATCAGTGGTTGGATCTAGATGGATCTATAAGGTGAAGCAAGTGGCAGATGGGAGTGTGGAGAAGTACAAGGCTAGATTTGTAGCCTAGGGATTCTCACAAGTTGAGGGGATTTACTATGAGGAGTCTTTCGCACCGGTTGAGAGGTACTCATCGATTAGATCTATCCTTGCACTCTCAACGTAGATGGGGTGGCAGATACATCAGATGGATGTGAAGACTACGTTTCTCAATGGATTTATTGAGGAAGAAGTGTACATAGAGTAGCCATAAGGTTTCAAGATCTTTGACAATGGGTCGCATGTGTGCCGACTCAAGAGAGAATTGTATGGGCTGAAGCAAGCACCTCATGCTTGGTACACTCGGATTGACAACTATTTCACTGAGTTGGGCTTCACCAAAAGTGAAGTGGATGCGAACATGTACCAGATTGTGGCTGATGGTAAGCTCTTGATTATTGTATTTTATGTTGATGATCTAATTTTGACAGGTGATGATCAGTTGATAACTTCTTTCAGGGAGGATCTTGCAAGGGAGTTTGAAATGAAGGACATGGGACTCCTTCACTATTTTCTTGGTTTGGAAATATGGCAACGAGATGGTGAGCTATTTGTTTCTCAAGGCAAGTATGCCAAAGAGAATCTGAGTAAGTTTCACATGGAGAGATGTAAACCCATGGAGACTCCTCTTCTAGGAAACTGGAGGAAAGAGGATGCTACTTAAGGAGAAGTAGTGGATGCTGTTGTTTACAGACAGCTAGTGGGTTCACTGATGTACTTGGTGAACACAATACTAGACATTTGATATGTAGTTAACCAGTTGATTCAAGCTATGGTTAAGCCGACCAAGCTCTTTTGGAAAACGAGGAAGAATGTCTTGAGATATATCAGGGTCACTATAGAGTATGGATTATGGTACAAACGAACAGAGGGAGTGAAGCTTCAAGGCTTCACGGATGCAGATTGGGTAAGATTTCCATCAGATAGAAAGAGAACCCCAAGAGGGATCTTCCGCATAGGATCGACAACAGTTTCTTGCTACAACAGGAAGCAACGATCTATGGCACTCAGTTCAGCCGAGGCAGAGTACATGGCAGCAAGTCAGGCTCCATGTGAGGCTATCTAGATGAGAAATATCATGGTCGGTTTGTTTGGTTCTCAGATTGATCCGACGGTGATACATTGTGATAACCAGAGTTTCATTAAACTCTCGGTTAATCCGGTATTCCATGATAGGTCCAAGCACATAGAAATTCAGTACCACCATCTTAGAGATTGTGTTCAGAGGTGCATTATGTTACTTGAGTACATTCCCACAAAAGATTAGGATGCAAAGATTCTGATGAATGCGCTCTCCAGGAGCAAATTCAAATACCATAGAGGCAAGATCGGGGTGGCAGATAGTCCCTTTCTTGTTGAGAGGGAGTGTTTAAAAATCAACAAGAAATGCGTGTCTAATTTAATTTTCGCTTGATTAAATTGGACAATAAAATGTAATCTTATCTCATAATCACTTGTAATAGTTAACTGAGTGTGATAAAATCAGTTAGCTCATGAAATTCGAGTTTAGGGTGGCTAGTGAGGCATGCAGAGTGATTCTATTAGTTATGGAGTTCGAATTGCAGTTAGTGCATTAGTTTAATGCATGAGAAATCAGTTAACTCAATTAATTGAGTTAAAGTCAGTTGAACTAGTTGTAACTGACTATTTCACTAGTGATAAGTCAAGTGAATTAAATCATATTTAATTCACATGTAGTGACATGCCATGCAACTGATGATTTACTATTAATAGTTTCATGCATGTCAGTTCCAGTGGACACCTAGTTGATACAAAGGTTAAAGGGATGTTAACTATCAATTGTATCATTAGTAGGTTTATGCATGCATCCAGACATCCATTTAATTGCCCATGATCCTTGTGTAGTTTTGGAAGGCTAAAATTCCTAAAGAATAGGGATTTCATTCCACATGAATTGTGCAAGCAAGGTAGGTTGATTAGAGGCAGGAAATCGGATAAGTGTTGGTTGATTTTTTCCGGGTCAGTGTGAGACAGTTGTGAGAGTGTAGGAGACTGTTGTGAGAAAAGTGCATTGTAATTTTTTCATGATTTGTGAATATACAATAGAAGATAGAGGAATTTTGAGCAGCAAGCTTTCCCTGGGAAAATATTTGTGTTGTGGTTTGATTTGCTTCTTTCTTTACGTGTTGTGATTGGCGATCATGTTTATTTTACACAATTAATTTGAAGAAGGCTTCAGTATCTAGCTTTAGTACATTGCTTGATCAGATTGAATCCATTGATATACATATGTTTGTATAATTTCTACAAAACATAAGTGTAAAAAACATAACAAAATCATTGATTCATAATAAATCATTATGTAAATTGTCATTTATCTTTGCACTTACTAGATGAATTGGCTTGTAAGGACCATTTTAGGCATAGGTTTTTCTTTGGTGATTTGAGGTTTGGATACTTCCAATGTCAATTTATGGAATCAAATGGCACTTTAAAAACTTTGCATGCCAATCTCCCAAATAGTTGATAATGTTATACACATTGAAAGATTTCTAATGGTGTGAAAATCACTTCAATAAGAGTTTGTGTGCAAAAGTTATTTATCTTGCAAGTTGACTTACCTTGTTGACCACCATGGTACCAAGTGAATGCCATGTTAGTCCCTATTACTCACAGACATTGGTCCAGTAAGAATATTCAAAAGGGTCAAAAGCCCTAACATTAACTGAGGGTTAATGTAGGCAAAAAACTTAACCCTAGCCTTAGATGATTCCCAAGTTTCATTAAGCACTAGGTCACTTGGAAAGGAAGGTGTTCCATTCATTTAGTATTTATTGTTCCATAGTTGAGTATAGCATGTAGAAGTGGAATATTGAAGCATCACAACATGGATAGAAGATTCTATAGCATCCATTAAAGACATATTTTCCATGGCAACTCCATAATTAGTGCCTCTTTCTTTATACTTGCATTTCATAACTAAGAAAAATGGAGCAGAACTTTGGCCTCAGCTTCTAGCTAGGTGTCTCCCTATTGGGTTTTCTAGGTGACATGTTGTACTTATTTATGTAGATGGTGTTTTCAATTGCTCTTTTCTTTCAATTTAGTTTTAATTGTTCTCATAATTTTGAGTGTTATGCTAATAATATTAAATATGAGATTCAAGGTAATATAATAGATAATAAAATATTTTAGAATATTGTAAGATCTGTTGAGATAAATTATTCCAATGGAATATCTAGGGTATATTACATATTTTATTGGTATAAAGGATTTGTTTTTTTTTTTTGTGGGAAGTTGCAAGATCTAGGGATTTGATTAAGAAGGAAGTCTTGTTGAGAATTTACCGCAGCAATAAAATATTTATTGAGAGGAATAATAAACCATAAAAGAGCCAGCAACAAAACATTAACATAAACACAGATGTTTATCTGGGAAAACCCCAAATCCGGGGAAAAACCCAACCAATGAAATTTCATTAACCATTGGCCAAAACCCTAACCAATCAGGGCAAGTGAGCCTTCACCACTCACCTCCAGGCCTACATTACAATGAAGTATTCCCAGCTTGTTATAGGCTCTATTACATGCAATACCATGGGCCAAAACCATGGGCGTACAAAACCATGTGCCCCAAAAAACCACTACTATCTACCCTAGTCAACATTGACTCTACCTCGAGTCATGTTTACCTAATAATTCCCCCCTTAAACTTGACTTGGGGTTTCTTGACTAAATCCAGCCAAACCTGCTAAGTGAGACAACCCCACTCACTCTAGCTCTTCCCCCTCAAATTTTTTACCCAGGGTAATTGTAAACTTGACATCCTCCCTATCACTTAGGTCTAACCTAGACTTTACCAGTGATTACCCAGGGGTACGCATGCCATACCAGGTCTTACAACAGTATGCCCATTTACATGTAAATATTATTGCCCCAATAGTAGGGCTGTTCGGACACGGCCTCAAGCCCACAAACAAACCCATTTCTGCCATTAAACCCCGGAATCCTATCCGCAGTGGAGCTCCATATCGCTTCCGAAACACGTCACGAGTTCGAATCCGTCAGCACTCACACCACACAGAGCCAGTTCGTTTTCTCCATAAGAAGCCGCCAAAGAAGCCATAGACCCCATTGCCAATGCCATCTCGATCTAAAACCCACACACCATAGCAAAAAAAAAAAAAAACCATAACTACAACTTGCACATGCACCCCATTCTTTAAGCTCGCTGCCTCCTCTGAATGAATTTCACCGGACTCGATATCGGACACCACGGTTTTCATTGGTTCAAAATACTCTTCTTTATCAATGGTAGATCCACACCAGATCTGCCTTCTTCACATGCAGATCTAGATCTTCAAACATCAGATCCTTGTGCCCAGAACTATGAATAGATTCTACAGTCAAATAAAACCTTGACAACAGAGGCATCCCTCTGAAGCCAAATATGGCTCCGATACCAATTGCTGAGAATTTACCACAGCAATAAAATATTTACTAAGAGGAATAATAAACAATAATTTAACACAGATGTTTATTCGGGAAAACCCCAAATCCGGGGAAAAACCCAACCAATGAAATTTCATTAACCATTGGCCAAAACCCTGACCAATCCGGCCAAGTGAGCCTTCATCGCTCACCTCCAGGCCTACATTACAATGAAGTATTCCCAACCTCTTATAGGCTCTATTACATGCAATACCATGGGCCAAAACCATGGGTGTACAAAATCATCTGCCCCAAAAAACCACTACTATCTACCCTAGTCAACATTGACTCTACCCCGAGTCATGTTCACCTAACAAGTCTTACAACCCCAACCATGGAAGATAATTCCTATAATATCAACCCTTGAAATGTGATAGAAAATAGGTTTTCAACATTGCAAGAATAATCACTAATGTCCCTAACAACAAATCATTCCTCATGGTGGCTCTAGATGGCAAGTTTGGATCTGTTGGGGAGGATGGTGACTCTAAATTTGAAGTTGTAATAGATAAGAAATTGGGAGATAATGAAGACCCAAAAAAGGAGTTGAAAAAGAGCAAAAGAAAGGAAAACCAAGTTATAGTGTGATCACTTCTTCACAATCTTTATTTAAAATACAAGCAAAAGTGGACATCAAACATAGAAAGTGTTGGGCATCGAAATTGTCATTTACTTCCATTACATTTTCACTTATAGTACCATATTATCACCTTCACTCCACCTCAATTTCATTGCATTTACCTTACCATTATTGTTATTGGGTTACATTTATGTTTTTCCAAACTTTATTGATTCCTAGTGTTTTAAGTGAATTTATGGTTAAAAATTAGAAAATAATATGCACGTACTTATACCTAACAAGTGGAATGAGTTTGTTGCCATGTGTAGGTCAAAAAGAAGCTTCCAAAAGACTCTTATGTGGCCTCCTAAGGCCAAATTTGAATTTGGATGGAGAAGATCATGGGATCATAAGGATATGTGTCTCATTTCCTAATTGTATTGTAACTATAAGAAGAAATGTGCCTTATCACTTCCTATTTGGATTGTAACTCTAAATATATAGGGAGAGATTCATGGACTCTCATTAATGAGATAGCTTCTCATCTTTTGTATAAATAGAGGAAGCTTTCTCCTATCAAATCATGTATAAAATTGGAGTTATTCTCAAGATTTGAATACAAAATTAGATTGTGGCACCTTACTCATGAATGTTCCTTCATTTTGATTTGGTTTTGTTTACATATGGAGCATCTTGATTTACCATCTCTCATACTTTTAGATCAGCTGCTTAAAATGTGTGAGATTTACTTGCTTTTATAGATTAAAGTTTATTTGCTTTCTTAGTATTAGTTTTAGAATGTTTGTGTAATATTTGATTTTCTAAAAACATTTCAATATGATAAATTTATCTATTTTCAAATTGGATTAAGTTTGAGGCAATAGAGCTCACAGTTATTTCGTTTCCTTTCATGTTCTGTTATTTACTTTCTTAGATCAAACTATCAATTCATTGTATAATTAAATAAAAGATCAAGCCAAGAAGGTGACTTGTCATACTTCCAAATTGGGTGATTGAATGTTCAACCTATACAATCATTGAGATTTACTTTTACATGCTTTTACATTGTTTTCTAAGATTTATATTCTCATTCAATTTTATAATTGGGTGTTCTTGAAGATCATTTCAAGAAGGTGATTTTATCATATTTCTAAATACTCGAATATCTTACCTATGCAATTATTGAGTTTTCCCTTTGCATGCTTTAATTGCTTTCCTAGATTTAAATACTAGAGTATAATTGGTTGATTATACATCATCTCAAGAGAGTGATTCTATTGGATGTTGGAATGATTGAACGTACCTTAGTTGTTTTCCTTTACATGCTTTGAAATGTTTTTTTTTTTTAGATTAAAATTTCAATTCCTACAAGTGTGATTGCACGCGCTATATTTTCTTTTGAATTTGTTTTCTTTCCTTTCGTTACTTGATTTCATAGTTTAGTTGAATTTCATTTTCATTATTTGATTTCATAGATTAGATGGATTGGTTTTCGTTATTTTGTAGTTAGATTGATCTAAACTGAAAGAAAATTTCTAGCACATACAATGCATGCATGCTTCACAAGTTTATGAAACCCCCGGGTTGAGAAATTAAATGACAGGCAATTATTTTGCCCCAACATTTTTGTGCCGTTGCTGGGGAAGTGTGCATAGGAACTTGCTTTCAGTCTAGAGTGTATTTTATTTTTAGTTTATAGTTTTCACTAACCATTTATGAATAGAGGATCTAGAATGCAACCCAAAGACTACATTGAGGAATGGTATCAAAAAGCGATTGCGCCACAACATTCATCAATTCTTCAAGAGATCCTTGTGGAAAATCGAAAGATCAAGATGATTTTTCATATCCTTACAAAAAATCAGGTACATTTTTAAAGTTTGGATATGAATATTTCAAAGATTCTAATCCGTAAATGGCTTCATTGGAAGCATGAATATACTTAAAAAGTAAAATAAAAATATAGTTTTTTTTAGATAGATAGGAAAAATAAAAATAAAACCAAACTTAGCTAGAATTTTAGAAATTTTTTTATTGTCTTTTCAAAAAATAATAATCAACATTGATTAATTCATTTTGAATAAATTTCAGTGACGTAGTAAGAATCACTTCGTTTTTTATCACCATCAAAAATAAAATTTGTGTGTGAAAATATGAATTTATTTGACGACGCTAACTAGTATTCTCTCTTCCCACGCCTTGTTGTGACCTGGAAGATCAGAAAATCATATCAGTAAATTTAAAAATTAAAATTCAAAAAAAAAAAATCGTTAAAAATTTTGCTGGAAATTAAACTACAATTGTATTGAAAATCGTCGTTTGAGTCATGATCCTTTTTTATCGGTTCTGCAAATTTTAATGTTTTGCACCCTCTCAATCTTTTTCTAATTTATTGAATTGCATGTACACAATTTTTCTTTAAGTGTGACATAATTTTTTGTTTTTTGTTTTTTTAAACTAAATCATTTTTATATGAAAAAAATTCAAAACAAAAAATGGCCCATGCATATGCGTGAGGCCAGACTTTGTCTTGGACTTACGCATATGTGCAGGCCTCCAATCCACACAAAGACCCATGCACTGCAATAAAAAAAGAACCTTCTCTTTTTCATATTCGGCCTTCCTCAAGCAACAATTATTAGAAATCGATTTTAAAAGTTGCAGAGAGAGACAGTGAAGGTGTATCGGATAAAGAAACTGCTGATGAAGAGAAGATTGCAAATTTTTGATGAAGAGAAGATTGTAGATTCAATTGCAGAGAGAGACAATGAAAGTGTATTAGATGAAGAAATTGTTGATGAAGAGAAGATTGCAGACTACTGATGAAGAGAAGATTGCAGATTCCATTGCAGGTAATTGGAATAAGGGAGATATATCTGAATTTGTATGTGAGAGACAAGCCATTACACATCAAAACCTGCAAATAAAAAAATCAAACCACAATAATTTTAATTTTTTGTAAAAGTAATTGCCAGAAAACGAAATTGCCAGAAATGCGCAGCTGATAAAAAAACCCAATTTTAAAACGATTTTTCTAAGAAAATCGAGGTGAATTAGGAAAAAATAAAACATGGGTTTTTTCAGGAATTGGGTGAATTAGATAACATAAGAGTGATTTTCTGGATTTCATAGTCATTTGGGAGAAATTCAGGGTTCTTCGGAGCTATGTTTTGCAGATTGCGTGAGGAAAACACCTTTTTAATGCACAAAAAAAAAAATCAGTTGAGAGAGTTGTGACAAATTTCACATGATCAATTCCACTTGGAATTTTTCCAACATAATAGATCATCCATCCATTGCATCATTATATTTTTTAGATTTAATTGGTATCCTGAAATCTCCAAAAATATTATCCATTCACCATCACCAAAAAAATAAAAATAAAAGTAAATAAATAAATTAATGAGAAGGTTTTATCAAAATTAGAATATGTTCATATAAGCTGAATGATGTTGTTTTCGAATTCTAGATTAGACTCCTCAACGAATTCAATAGTTCTCTTTGCAAATTAGTTTTAATAATGGCTTTATGAACAAATATTAGATTGATTTAAAAAATAAAAATAAAAAATTGGCAAGTCTTCTTGCTAACAAACAATGGGAATACATTAATGTTCCGTGTTCATCAGATCTTCTAGGTACTCGACAAAAACAAAATTATTTGTACCTAGCAAGATGTGTTTGGGCATTTTGACTCTCATTGTCATCAATGGTGAAAGTTCTCGTGTTGACTAGTGGCATCCATTAATGGCCACTAAGTCAACAATTTCCTGTTATGTTCGACATCAGAACATCTATTCACATAGTAGGAATTATGCCAATGATTTTTGAAGACATGAAGACTATCATTTTCAGAATTTTGAATCAAATGAAGAAGATATGCAACCACAACAGATTAGCACCATTCTGCAACTACAGAATCAGAGGACAGCGATAGAATCAACATCATTTCGCAGCAAATTCAGCAGTTTTAGTAGAAGCAATAAAAATTCATCTTGACTCTTTTATCCATAACTTGTACAACCACTTGAAGAAGATTATGATCAAAATTTTGCAACCACCACACATGCAGCTCATCCATTTCCAAAGGGTGAGGTAAGATATGTCATTTTCTAACTTTTTACCATAGAATTTCTTGAAAATCTAGAATGATAATTTTTGGAAAAAAACACTTCTTTTCCTTAATTCATAAAATTTCCAATACCATTAGTTGGGGGGTGGGGTGGAGATGGGGTACATTCATATTCACATTTTGCCACATTCATATCACATTCAAAAGCCCACATACTTTTAAAAAATATTAACTATTACATTATTATTATGAACATACAATGGTTTTTCAAAAGTACTCAAAAGATAATTGGATACAAACACAATCATTGTTGTCACACAAGAACCAACCATGATGCAATCCAATAGAAATATACTTAGCAGCAATAACCAAATTATGATTATGCAAAGTTCAAAGATCAAAATTGAATGCAACAACAAAATATTGTTGAAACACAAGAACCAACCATGTTGCAATTCAACTAAAAGACTTTGCAGAAGTATGAAGTTATCAAATGAAATTATGCAAAGTTAAGCCAAAGCTCATAGGATAAAAATAATTAATGTAATAGATTGCATGAGGACATGCAATAGCTTCAGTTGGAGGGTATGTTGGGCCTTGAAATCATCATTTACTTCTATTAAATTTTCACTTATATTACCATATTATCACCTTCACTCCACCTCCATTTCATTAGATTTACCTTACCATTTCCATTATTTGGTTACATTTATGTTTTTCCAAACTTTCTTGATTTCTAGTATTTTTAAGTGAATTTATGGTTAAAAATTAGAAAATAATATGCACATGCTTATACCTAACAAGTGAAATGAGTTTTTTGCCACATGTAGGTTAAAAAAAAGCTTCCAAAACACTCTTATGTGGCCTCCTAAGGCCAAATTCGAATTTGGATGGAGAAGATCATGGGATTATAAGTATATGTGTCTCATTTCCTAATTGTATTGTAACTCTAAGAAGACATGTGCCTTATCACTTCCTATTTGGATTGTAACTATAGAGATATAGGGAGAGATTCATGGACTCTCATTAATGAGATAGCTTCTCATATTTTGTATAAATAGAGGAAGATTTCTCCTATCAAATCATGTGTAAAATTGGAGTTATGCTCAAGTTTTGAATACAGAGTTAGATTGTGACACCTTACTCATGAATGTTCCTTCATTTTGACTTGGTTTTGCTTACATATGAAGCATCTCGATTTACCATCTCTCATACTATTAGATCAGCTTCCTAAAATGTGTGAGATTTACTTGCTTTTATGGATTAAAGTTTATTTTCTTTCTTAGTATTAGTTTTAGAATGATTGTGTAATCTTTTCTTTTCTAAAAACAATTCTATATGATAAATTTATCTATTTTCCAATTGGATTAAGTTTAAGACAATAGAGCTCACAGTTATTTAGTTTCCTTTCATGTTATATCTCCCAAGAATCTAGACATACTCAAATATTTATGGGGTCTACATAGTCATTTATAGAATCAAGTGACGCTCTTTAAACCTCAGATAGTTGATGATGCCTATGTGCAAGAATAGCACCATAAGAATATATGTAGTAAGGAAGGACAACCTAGTGGTTACAAGCATAAATATCACCAAGGTCCTTCCAAGAAGGGGAAGAAAAAGGGGAAAGGTACAAAAAGGAAGATAATAAACATTGTATATAAGTGAAAGGACCCAAACAACCACTACAACAATTATACTATCAATGGTCACAACTAAGATAAGTGTTAGAAGTTATTCCTAGAGCTAAATGTAAAGAATCATAAGAAGGATTCTAAGAAGAATAATTTTCTAACCATGGATTTAGCCAACTAGGTAGAGTGGAACGTGGATGTAGAAGAAAATATTATGTGCATTATAGTGTAGAAGGAGGTGAACTTGAGAAGCCTTCATCACAAGGAAGATAAGGAGATGAATAAACTCATCCATATTAAGATCTAGGTCAAGAATACAAAAGTGGATGCTCTATTCAATTTTGGTTCGTAGGCCAACCTCGTAACATAAGATTTGATCAACAAACTTGGATTTTAAGTTTGTGATCATACTAACCCATATTAATTGGGATGAATAAATAAGGATGCATAGATCAAGGTCACTAAATAGTATAATATCACATTTTCTATAATTGAAAACTATATTGATGAAGTGGAGGTAGATGTAGTACCACTTGATGTTTGTGTTGTAGTATTTGGAATCCCCTACATGTATATGAGGGATTCAATGTTCATGAGGAGAGAAATTTAATTCCACTTGATCAAGGATATAAAATATTTCATATCATTAGTGCAGACTAGGGGAAGGTGGGGGAGAGTTACAACTCTTTCAAATCCCCCTTGGTGAGGGCTAGAGCACAACACCCTCGAAAATAAATTTTTAAATAGATTACATTATAAAATATTGTAATTTCATATTCAATCTAAATGGTTCATTATTAGGTCACAAATATAAATGTAGTTGTTATGTTATGTTTTTTTCCCTATTAAAAGGAAACCCTATTTTGTTGGATATAATAAAAGGAAGGATTAGCTATTTCGCCATGGGCGTATCCTAAATTAGGTGAACCACGCATATTATTGTCTCCTTTGCATTGTTTCATTCTACATTTTATTTTTGCATTCATTTTGATTTGATTGCTATGCGATTTTATTCATAACATTAGGGTAACATGATTGAACATAAAGATAAATTAGTGTATGTTAAGAAAAGATATACTAACCATAGCTATGACATAATTATTAATACTTTGAATCTTAAAAGGTTAGGGTATTAATAAATGAAGATTTCATTCCAGCATATAAGTTAAAAAAAGAAAATCTAAAAGGTGAAAGAAAATAGGAAGGAAAAGGGAAATAATTGATAACATAGATAGTAGCAAGATTCGTATGCAGTAGTCTTTGTAACATATCAAACCTAACTTACTTGGAGTTGGGAAGGTACACACCATTGTCAATGTAGATTAGACCATCAGAGTCATATTTAAGGGAGTCCCATAAAGGGCTATTAATGGGTGATAATTGAGATGATTACCTTATAATAGTATGTAAGAATCACTTTACAACACAACAATTAACTCAAATTGTTTATTTAGAAAGCATAGAGGTATTTTGGTTAAACTAGTAATATGATTGAGACATAGATTTATAATTTTTAAGCAATGCTTATATATATGAATTTATTATTATTAATGGTTTCCAAATGCTTTAACTATTTTTTAAAATATTTTAAAAATTAATGAAAACCAATTTAAATAAATATATAGATTTTCTATATTCTCCATTGTAAATTACAACATAATTATAACCTCGCACTACGGAAACTATTAGTAATATAGGTGTCATTCGTGAGAATGATGGAGGAGTTTGTTACATATGAGAGAGTAATAAGGTGATGAAGAAGATTGTTACATATCAAAAATACGGAATTTATAATAAAAATATAATAATTATTATGGAAATTGTGTATAATGTAGAGTTTAATACACCTTCAACCAGAAGCAGAAAAAGAAAAATTAGCCATACACAAATCATTACACAAACTGGAGGAATGGATTTTGTACTATGGATGGGATGAACCCAATACTTGATGCGGATATAAAGCATAAATATTAGATGTATAAGGAGTTAAGCATAAATATTAGATGTATGCGAGGAGTAGTTTCCTGAACCGCTTCTTATCGGATTAAATCATGGTGAATCGGTAATTCTTTAGACTAATCTAAGGGAGGTCCCAGGATCAATCCTCTTGGCTACCATATAACACCAAGAGCATATGCAAGAGCCAAGACTCTGCAAGAAAGGGGGAGCCTACTTCTTGAGATGGATCATAACAAGCCATATACTCAATGGAATTTGAACCTTGGTCTCGTTGGTTTCACCCAACAAAACTTACCGTTAAACCACATATCATTGTATATTTTTTCAAGGTATTTTGACTATCAATATTAACTTTTTTTTTTTCCAAAATTTGGAGTTGGTTCCCTATCACATCTTTAAACCATATATTTCGCGCCCATGTTTATATTCATATAAAAATTGATAGAGTTTGACTTTCGAATTTCTTTTAGTTTTTCAAAGATTCCCACAATGGAATCTCCGTAAGAATTGAATAATAAAGTTAAAAACATGACACAAATTTGTTTCAAAAAGTAAGAGGAAAATTTGGCCTACCGACCCTTGAATCTCAATAACGATAGAATAACAAAGTTCAGTTTGAATTGGCAACTTCACATCATCACAACTATGTACATTATTTTCTGATATTTCACGTGCTCTAAGAGCTATCCGACTAGCTAGCTCCAACAACATCAATGAGAGTCAAGTCTAGAAACCGAAATGACCGCATTTCAAAGTAATTTCCAGAAAACGAATTTTGGAAATGATAATGACTCTGCGCATTTTCATTAATTTCCTAGCACCCTTTGCTCATAAGAAAGAAACATATTTTTCTCTTTGTACTTAAAAAAAAATCTCATAAATTAGTCTGAAAAATAAGGGAAATTATAGTAAAGATTATGGCAAAATCGGATAGAAGTTTTTGAAAATATAAGTTATTATTGTCGAACTTCAAAATTTTAGGTGCCCCTAGAGGTTCTTGATGGTGCTAAATCCATTTCCACCATTAAAAAAAACAAAAAAAACTATTCAAACACACCAGCGTTTTTTTTCACAAGATTCTGGTAAGAAAACTGTTGCCCGTGCGAATTTGTGGCATCAGTAGACAATGTCCTTAAAATGTGGCTTATGAATTAAGTAGAGAGTTCAATAGATTATTTGATTTTTTTTCTTTAAAATTAATTTAGACCAATCTTAATCCAGAATGTATTGTATTGAGAGGTGTTGAGAGGGATCGAATCTTTTGAGATAGAAACCTCTTTTTTAAGTGTAAAATTTGAGGAAATGTTTGCACCTCGAGATATTACTTTTAAAGGTTAAAATATATTTAGGTTGATTTTAGTAGTACAGGGTCACACACAATTTGTTAAACATCGAATTAATTTAATCATTTCATTTTAGTTCTAAAATTTCTTGGTTGCCTCATTTTTTTGAGAAGATACAGAGTGTTAGTAACTTGAATGATGAAAAATGATGTTATCTAACTATTTCATATTTTGGTGTCTTTGGCTAGAATTTGAGGAAATAAATTTTGTTCAGATCATGATTTTTTTGTTTTATAAAATGTGTTTTTGAATGTATAAATGGACTGAGTGCCCTAAAACACCCCTAAGGAATTCAGATTTTGTAGAGTCCACAACTCAAACTTGCGATTCCAACAAATCTCTATTGGATTTCGAGTAAATTTGACCAAAAAATATGGTCTGAAAACCTCCAAACCGTAGAACAATTGGACTATGACATGAAAAATTATGAAATAAAAAATTTGAATGCAAAGTGACAATGTAACAATGTTGAATGATGGAAAATGTGAAGGAGGGTGTAAGTAAAGAAACATCGTCTTGAGAAATTCACATACGACTAAACTTCAAGCATGTCAAACTGTATTCATGCAACCAATACTTTGAAAAGTTAATGTGTTCTATCCATTTCTTTATCATTTCGGTTTCTATGAAATTCTTTGGTTTTCTTGCATATAAGAGTTAAATACTACCAATTGTTACAGGTCGATTTGGGCATCATCCCAAAACACAGTTCAATATTCATTATGGTCTATCATACTCTAAATTGGTTGCTACATGCCCTAAACAAGTCATCACATTGATGGTATTCCTTTATGAAAGTTTCACTGCTTAGATGCCAGTTGAAGTGCCCCATTGATCCATCAACGCACCCCTATACAACTCTAACTACTTTGCAGAGCATCTACTCCCATGCAAGGCGCATTGCAGAGGATCTAGGCCCACTTTGGAGTGCGTTGGTCGACTGGGAGAGAATTGTTCATTGGATTACAGGAATCTCCCCTACTTCTAGTGACTTCTAGAAGTTGTTCCAGCTTTCACCTCATCTGATAGCCTCGAATTTGGAACCCATGAAGTCATTAAACCTCTTATCCTGATATTCCCATGAACAAGGAAACCTCTTCATACATTTTTAGGAAAGCCATTCAATGTTTCATTTATGTCAAACCATCTTCATCTACTTATAAATAGAGCACTGAATATAGTGCACAAAAGATCAAGAATTGTGTTAAGTAGAGTTATGCTGGTGAGATATCAACTCTTGAAGGTATTTTGCATGTACTATTATGCTGCTAGATTTTTGATATTGGATGTGATGAGGATGGGACTCAAGCTGGATGAGTTACATTGAATAGATCAACTGGTTGTAATATTCCTTCTACGTCTTCATAATAAATAAATTTTTTCCTTTCCTAATGCACATGTCAATGGTGTTATATATGTATTAATGAGTTTAATCGATTCAATTTGTTTAACTTGAATAGATCGTATTGCATTTATGTTGTTTTTTGTCTTATATTTCCAATGGCAGGTATCAATCAAGCAAGTTGATTTGGATTGAGAGCGACGAAAGCGATGAAGGGAGGCGAGGGAAAGTGAATAGATTACAAGTAGGTTTATCTCCCTTTATCTATTCACTTTAAGGAAAAGGTCAGATATCTTTCTTTCTGTTGTTCTAAGTGAACCACCCACTTAGGGAAATAATACTTATCCGTAGGTTTGTATTTCCGCAAAACAAATTGGCAACCATACTAGGGATTGACGGATCGATCCCTGGTGTTTTTTTCCTTGTCCATCAACATCGAGTAGACTTTACCTACCTATTTTTAGTCATTTGAATGTGTCTTAGAAAAAGTAGTGTGATTGCTTGCTTTTTCAGAGAGCCCACTGGTACCAATGCATCGTTGGTCTTGACACAGTGCTCTGCATAGCACTATTGGTAGGGACAGTGCTATGGAACGCACTATCTCCCGCTCAGGAGTGTGTTTCCCCGATGACCAACCAAAATCTATCTGTTTTGTCTTTTTCCAATTCATGTCAGTGTTTTCTTGCTAAATTTTTGAGTGACTATATGCCTCTAGAGACCAATTTTCCTTTACTCTTCTTGCCTCACTTTGGATTTTTTTTATCAATGTTTCTTTTTGTTTTCTTTATTATTGTTAAATAGTTCCAAATTTAAATTTTACATTTAATCAATTCATTATTTTCGAAAAGAGGAATTGTCATTTCAGTCTTTGTTTCTCTTGAAAGTTTTTTTTTTTTTTTTCCTGAATAAGACTGATCTATTAATATACAAAAATGTTACATGGAGGCTGAGGCCTCAGTTGGTTTGGCCCATGGAATAGTCATTCTGATACAGAAAACATGACAAAAAATTTTTACCATACGAGCTACTTCAACAGAATTCATCAAGCAGACCATCAAGAAAGTGCCGCCCTCGCAGGGGAAATCGGCCATGAAACTTCGACAGTTAACCCAAAAACAGTGGTGAAGAGCATATAAGCATAAAGACCTATTCCCAACTAAAAGACCAAGCCGCCCGTGAAGGGGAAACTGACTAATTGACAAACTGTAATTTTGATAATTAACAAACAGTAGCAGCGAGCAAGTTACCATAACGAACTTGGGCTGGTGCCCAACTAAAAACCTATGAAGAAGGAGACTAACCATTTTAAGAATCTTGAGAGGAGGGGGGAGATTCCTCGACCACATGACAAGTGTAGGCATAAGGGTCGTCCTTGTCTTGCTTTTCTCCTGTAGCATTTTGGCAGCCTCGCTTGGTGTCGCCCGAACCAGCTTCAGCTCTGTTATCCTGTGAAGTACTGCAATCTAATGCTTTTCTTTTCTGGCCGCCGCTGGTGGGAGATTTGGGCCGTTCAGCTTCCCTATGCTCCATATCAGCACTAGGAGGCACTATATTCAAATCAGGGGGCTCCTCCTTGAATTCAATAGTAATGGTGGCAGTTATAGTCGGCCTCTTGAGAGAGCAAGGGAAGCGAAGTTGGGTGGAGTGCAGGTGACCGGAAACAAGACTGGGCGAGCCCCTAGCTGGATGAGAAAGCCCACACCCAATTCTAAGGCCACGACCACTCCTGGTGACAGGGTATCGACGTGTTCTGTCATCATTAAACATAGCAGTTGTTGTTAATTGTTTGCAATACATTCCGAGTGTGATACCTCATTCCACATACGTAAGTATATCGGGGCTCGTCCACGTAATTTCGGGTATATCGGGTAGTGTTCTAGTATGAAAAATATAAGGGGATGCTCTCACTGTGCAGTTTCGCATTAGACAATGCTAATACATATTGGGCCTCCACATACCTTCACGTATATTTGGGAGGACAACTTTAGGTTGCTTACCATCCATAGGTATTAACTGAGTCGGCCGCCTTGTACCTATGATACAATGAAAACAACATTCGAGGAGATTGCCTACACGTATAATAAGTCCTTGGTTTACTGAGGCAATATATTGCAGTTCACAGTTGCTTGGTAAACCTTTTGCCTAATATCACCCTTTTGTTTTATTTGTTTTTGTATAAAATCAATCAGCAATCGTGGAAGAAGATCAACCCCTTCCCCGTTGTTCATGTAGGACATTTAGTAAACCTCTGTTACCGCCAGAAGCTACTCCTAGTAGACGAAGGTGCGCTCGCCCTATCGAGTCCGGTACCTCTGGAGCTCTTGGTGCTACATCATATGATATACCAGAGACATCTAATCCTTTGAGTACTGAGTCTCGAGTCGTTTTGATTGATCCCGGTTTATCTGTTACTGTCGAGACGTAAATCTCACAGTTACATGAGGACACTGAAATTCAATCTAGTGAAACAGTGATTTTCTTCTTTCTTTACTTGTTGTGATTGGCGATCATGTTTATTTTCCGCAATTGATTTGTAGAAGGATTCGGTATCTAGCTTTAGTACATTGCTTGATCAGATTGAATCCATTGATATACATATGTTTGTATAATTTCTACAAAACATAAGTGTAATCAACATAAAAAAATCAATGATTCATAATAAATCACTATATAAATTCTCATTTATTTTCGCACTTACTAGATGAATTGGCTTGTAAGGACCATTTTAGGCATATGTTTGCTTTGGTGATTTGAGATTTGGATACTTCCAATGTCAATTTATGGCATCAAATGGCACTTTCAAAACTTTGCAACCCCATCTCTTCAACAGTTGACAATGTTATACACATTGAAATATTTCCAATGGTGTGAAAATCACTTCAATAGGATTTTGTGTGCAAAAGATATTTATCTTGCAAGTTGAAATACCTTGTTGACACAGTGCTCTACATAGCAATGTTGGCTTAGGGACAATGCTCTGTAACGCACTGTCTCCCACTCAGGGGTGCGTTGTCCCCGTGCCAACCAAAATCTATTTGTTTTGTCTTTTGCCAATTCATGTCAGTGTTTGCTTTCTCAATTTTTGAGTGACTGAATACCTCTAGAGACCAGTTTTCCTTTACTTTTCTTGCCTCACTTTGGATTTGTTTGATCAATGTTGCTTTGTGTTTTCTTTATCATTGTTGAATAGTTCCAAAGCTAAATTTTACATTTAATCAACTCATTATTTTCAAAAAGAGGAATTGTCGTTTTAGTCTTCGTTTCTCATGAAAGTTTTGAGTGATTGTTTGTGCATTAATTTTTTTTTTCGTTCATATAAACTTAAAGGAAACTGAAAATAAAAACATGCGTTTGCATTTAGGGATTGTGAGTACTACTTGAGGAATAGTTTAGGGCAAAAAATTTATTTAGATGTGCTCATTGATGATTGCAAATTATCCGACTGTTCTATCCCTACTAGCTATTTTTTCATTGTCAAAAATGAATTCGAAACAAATTATTATCATTCTAATTGCATTCTAGGAATGTTCAATACATATCGCAGTGAACCTGAAAGAAAAATTGATAATCAAGATCAACATAAAATTTATCTAAATTTATCTAAGGAAGCATTGTAACATGAACGATAACATTTATAGGTCTAGGTTAGAAGTCGTGTTCTAGCGTCGTTAAACATAACAGTTTTCGTTAATTGTCTACAATACATTCTGAGTGTGATACCTCATTCCACATATGTAAGTATGTCGGGGCTCTTCCACGTACTTTAGGTATATCGGGCAGTGTTTTGGTACGAAAAATATAAGGGGATGCTCTCATTGTGCAGTTTCACATTAGACAACGCTAATATGGATTGGGCCTCCACTTACCTTCGTGTATATTTTGGAGGACAACTTTAGGCTACTTACCATCCTTAGCTAATCGAGTCGACCACCTTGTACACACTATCCAAGGAGATTTCTTGCACGTATAATAAGTCCTTGGTTTACTGAGGTAGTATATTGTAGTTCACAGGTGTTTGGTAAACCTTTTTCCTAATATCACCCTTTTTCTTGTTTATTTGTTTTTGTATAAAATCAATCAGCAATCGTGGAAGAATATCGACCCCTTCCTTGTTTTTCATGTAGGACAGCGAATAAACCTCTGTCACCGCCAGAAGATACTCCTAGTAGACGAAGGTGCACTCACCTTACTAAGTCTGGTACCTCTGGAACTCTTGGTGCAACATCATATGATATACTAGATATATTTGATCCTTTGAGTGCCGAGTCTCGAGTATTTTTGACTAATCCTGGTTTATCTGCTATTGTCGAGACGAAAATCTCACAGTTACCTGAGGACACTAAAATTCAATCCAATGAAATAGTGAATCCTGAACCTGAGCTTGTTCAACTAGAAGTCAATCTAGTAGTTGATCCCAAAGTCAAAAAACAAGAAGTTGTTCTGGTGCAACCGTCTGATCCTCAACCATCCGTAACCATCGAGTCTTCCTCTTTACTGTAGAGTTTACCACCTAAAATTTATCTCAGGCCTGACGGTGAAGTGCTTCCACTTGGTTTGATTTCGATAGAGGAAGAACTTTAGGAAGAGACAACCCCTTCGACCCCCACTCATTTT
This sequence comes from Pinus albicaulis, assembly GCA_034641835.2. Lineage (NCBI taxonomy): Eukaryota > Viridiplantae > Streptophyta > Pinopsida > Pinales > Pinaceae > Pinus > Pinus albicaulis. The sequence continues at coordinate 1,427,106,617 of CM076579.1, read as the reverse complement.
GGGTCGGCCCTTCATTTATATCAGTCTTTTCCTTGTTTGACCTACTATGCTTCTATTGATCCTTTTGACTCTCAAGTTCCCATATATTTGTTAGAGTATTTGCTGGGTTATTTAACCATGGTAGAGACAACATCCCAGACTATACTTTCTGTTATGACTACAACATCATCCACTATCGCTTCGTCTTCAATGTTTTCAACAACACCTGAGGAATGGTGGTTCGTCCGTCCCACTGGGTTACTAGGCTTTAAATGGAACCTACTTTGGTGTCTCCTCTAGTCCATGGACTTTGCCCATGTCGTCATCTGGAATTATATCTGGTTCATCTATTACAAGTACTAAATGGCCTAACCCTCAATATTAGGTTGGTCCGTCTAATTACCGTCCATTGTATCCAGTATATGTTGGATACCCTTCATATGAAAGTCAGTATGTGCAATATCCTTATACTCCATATGCTGGGGGACCACAGATGTTCGGTCCATATGGCAGTACTCTGTCATATTTAGGTCCATCATATGCTGGAATTATTAGTTGCCAATGGTAGCCTACTTTTCATGTTCAGCCAAAAACAGTTGTGTATCAATATCAACCAGTTCAACCTCTCGCATCTATGCCTACTGCACCTATCATTTATTCTATGGTTGTTGGTCAGTCTTCACAAGTGGGTCCTTTCACCCCTAACCCTCAAGTTTCAGGTCTACAGACTCAGTCTTCCCAGAATGCTATTCAACAACCAGCTGTATTGGGAATTTCACAACCGTAGGCTTGTTTACCTTTGTCACAGGCTTCTACTAGCCCTATATATTCACAACCGAGTCTGAATTATCCTCACGGGGAACCATTTTATCAGATACCATGATAGCCATAACAACCATTCCCACAGTATCAGGCTTATCCAGGACCTGGTCAACAAGCCTACCCCTATCTGGGTTACAAACAACATAATCTATTTTTTGGGATGCAAAGGTCTACTGCTCAAGCGATTCTATCTTATCTTGGTTATGCTCAAGCTAACCTTAATCAATGGTATCCATTTGTTGCAGCGTTAGAGTTACCGGATTTAGATCCACTCACCAATGATCTAATTCATTATTGACCTTGGTGGCTGGTGATTCCACATAAAATACCCTCGGACATTCCCAAATTCAATGGAAATTATGGAGAAGACCCCTCTACACATGTCATGACTTATCATTTATGGTGTTCATCAAACTCCTTAAATGATGATTCTGTTAGATTGCATATTTTCCAAAGAAAGCTTACTGGTCTGACTGTGAAGTGGTACATTGAATTACCACGAGCTTCATTTTATAACTTTATAGCTTTAGCCACTACTTTTTTAACCCACTTCTAGTTATCCATCAGAGATGGAACTCGAACGAAACTTTTGACCAGCTTTAAACAGACCGCTGCTACTCATATATCGGATCATATACATGAGTGGCGTCATCATCATCGAATGGTTAAATTTTTTTTTCCAGATCAACTTTTAGCTGAGTGGTTTATTAAGTCCTTGTTGCCATCTATCACCGAAGATGATGATCCTAGTGAAAATTAAGCACCTTCACTAGGTGGGGCCCACAGGCTATTTTTAAGTGTATGTCTATTTTTAGAATGGTGAGCATATTCTAAAATTAGAAGGATGTTGATTCTAGATGGTTGAGAAAATGATATATTTATATGAGTTTCTCTTTTTAGAAGATGGAAGAAGTTTATTTATAGATCGCAAATCTAAAAATAGAATGCCTGTCGATTATTATTAGCCCTTAATGATAATCAGACAATAAATAATAAATTATTCTCTTGGAGCACTTGATTTCAGTTAACTGATGTGGAAAACCAAGTATCTGAAGGAATTACGCATTCCAAGGTTGGTTGGTGACTCATGCATGATGGAATTCGTTATAACTGATTGTGGCAGAGTTGTAACAGAGTTGGAAGAGTAGTTATGGGAGTTGTTATTTAGTTTAACTCAGTTGTGCTAGTTGTAACTAAAGATACATTAGTGAAAGATGATTGAATTAATTAGTTAATTAATTCACAAATAGTGTCTTACTTGCAATTGAAGAAATACAACAGCTAACTACTTGCATGTCAGATCTAATGGAGACCCAATGGAGAAATAGGTGAAAGGGTGTATTTGACTATTAGTTGTGGCTATAGTGATGCATTCAATGCATCTACACACACATTGGAGTTTCCAATGAGGGTTGCGTAGTCAAGGCAAGGAAGTATTGAATTCATTCAGGGATCTTCTTCATCAAGGATTGGGCAGTGGAGGCAGGTTGTCAGGAGATAAGAAATTGGTGCATATATATACAAATTTCTGCATGACAGTGCAAGACGATTGTATATTGTACTAAGAGCTCTATGAGCTGAGCTTTGTATGAGATTGTTTCATGATTCCATGATATACATATATATGATAGTTGGGGTTTTTAGCTTTAAGATTTCCCGGTAAAACATCTTGTTATGTGCGCTTGATTTTTCTTCATGTATATGCAATTGGCGATTTACTTTCCGCAAAGAATTGAGTAGAAGGATTCTGTATTTAACAGTGGATTTAATTTTTAGATCAGGGGAGTCCAGAAATACATTATTGTGTTTATAAATTTCTACATGGTATCGGAGCAGTGTTAATCACTAGATATTGCAATATTGAAGCGGTGCTCAGTTTTGTGCTGGTGGAACAATTCGAATTTGCTTCAAGAATTTATTGATGCGACAATTGAGTAAACATTGAAATGGATTTCAATGGGTTGAGGTTGGAGTATTCACTCGAGGAAAACTCTAACTACATGGCCTGGAAGGACAGGATGGAGGCGGTACTTGAAGATAATGGCCTGAAGGAGTTCATCGATAGCGATTTTCCTAAGCCCACTTCGATGGATGTTGAATTACTTAATGCCTGGCAAAAGAAAGTAGCGAAGACAAGAAGAATTCTGTTGGAAGGTGTGACAGACCATATTGTGTCAAGCCTTCATCAGAAAGCCACTCCATTTGCAATGTGGAAGGCTTTGACAAATATTTTCCAAAGCAGTGACAACCATAGGAAGTTGGCGCTGAAAGATAAACTCAGAAAAATCAAAATGGAGAAGGGCGACAGTATTCCAAAGTATCTCACGAAGTTTGTCCAATGTAGGGATGAGCTGGGGAGTGTGGGAATTATAGTTGCTGATGATGACTTGGTGAGCTTGGCTCTCCTTGGACTTCCGAAGAGTTGGCACAATTATCAAGACTCTGTCAATGGGCAGGAGAAACTGCAAAATTGGGAGCGACTTTGGTCGGATCTAGTGCAGGAGGAGATAAGGCAGAGTACCAGGGATGGCTCTTCATCAAAAGATGATGATGAAGAGGATCATGGTTTGGCTACCAAAGCGAGGAAAGGGAAGAGGAAGAAATCCCAGCCAAAATCCGAGGCTAAAGGCAAGAAGCTGGATTTTTCCAAGGTGAAGTGTTTTCACTGTCACGAACATGGGCATCTCGCCACTAACTGCCCACAGAAAAAGAAGAACAAGAAGGTTGATGGAGTTGTAGCTGGTGAGGCCCTTGCCTCACAATTTGAAATTGATTTCTCCTTGCTTGGTTTCAAGTGCAATGGGATCAGTGTGGTATCTTGATAGTGGTGCTTCCTTCCACATGACGTGAGATAAAGAGTTGTTCAGCGACTTAGAGGAGAAATATCTCCAAATGCATATAGAGATGGGCGATGATGGATGATACATTGCGACTGACATTGGTACCATTAAATTTGAGAGGGAGTCAGGTAAACCATTTATTTTGAAAGATGTTATGCATGTTCCAAGTCTAAAGAAGAAATTGGTCTCAGTTTCGATGTTGGAGGACAGAGGTTATGACGTTGTTTTTAGCGATGGAAAAGATTTTCTGCGACATAAAACAATGGGTCAAACCAAGAGGATAGGAATTCGAGTCAAGAATCTCTACAAGCTGGAGGTAGATGGCTGTGCTGCAATGGTGGGTGAAGAAGAAGAAGTGGTGAGCCGGGATGAGGGCGAATTACGGCATAGGAGATTGGGCCATCTTCACCATGGTGCCCTGAAGATTTTGTAGCAGATTTCTACTGGAATTCCCAAGGGTACACTTGTGCAGATAGATCAGTGCAAGGGATGTACTATGGGTAATTTTGTGAAGACCACCTTTCATGAAAAGGAGAACTGTGCTTCGGTGATCCTGGAGAGAATTCACACAGACGAGTGTGGACCATTCTCGGTTGCTTCAACAACAAAACACATATATTATGTTATTTTTTTTATGACTACTCTCGTATATTATGGATATTCTTCATGCAGAAGAAGGATCAAACATTCTCAAAGTTCTGTGAGTTTAAAGCATTGGTGGAGAAAGAGTCGGGGAGGAAAGTGAAGGCTCTGCGGAGTGATAATGGTGGTGAATATATCTTGAAAAAATTTAAAGACTTCTGTATCAAAGAAGGAATTTGAAGCGAACTCATAGTGCCTCATAACCCACAGCAAAATGGGGTCATAGAGAGGAAGAACAGAACGATTGTGGGTGATGCACAAGCTATGCTTGAGAGGGAGCTACACTTGCATGCAGAGGAGGAACTGCTTGTTCCCAAAGATGAGCCTCAAGATGTGGATCAGCCACAGAAGGAGGATCATGGAGTGGAGGAGTCCACTCATGCAGAGCCAAACATAAAAAATGGAAGAAGGTGTACCACAGAAGCTGAGAGGCTGAAGCTTGATGCGGCACATAATGTAGGAGACCCTACTTCACAGCGCAGATAGAGACAGTCTCCTGACTGATTCACCGGATACATGGCTCTCATGAGAAAATGTATTGTGACCGAGCCATCTTCTTTTCAGGAAGTAGTGTAGGAGTCCACATGGGCAGATGTGATGGTGGAGGAGTATGACTCCATTATCAGAAACAGTGCTTGGGAAATTGTTCCAAGGCCGGTTAATAAATAAGTGGTAGGTTAAAGATGGATCTACAAGGTAAAGCAAGCTGCTGATGGGAGTGTTGAGAAGTATAAGGAGACATTTGTTGCCTGGGGCTTCTCACAGATCGAGGGGATTGATTATGAAGAAACCTTTGCACATGTCGCAAGGTATTCTTCCATAAGGATCATCCTTTCTCTCTCAGCGCAGATGGGTTGGCACATTCATCAGATGGATGTGAAGACTATGTTCCTTAATGGGATCATTGAGGAAGAAGTGTACATTGAGCAGCCTGAAGGATTTGAGATCTTCAGCAGCGAGTCGCATGTCTGCAGACTCAAAAGAGCATCGTATGGGCTGAAGCAAGCACCCCGTGCTTGGTACACTCGAATCGATAGTTATTTCACTGGACTTGGCTTCACCAAGAGTGAGGCATATGCAAACCTAAACCAGATTGTGGTGGAGGGTAAGCTTTTAATCATTGATGTTGATTATTTAATATTGACTGGTGATGAGCAGCTAATACACTCATGCAAGGAGGACCTTACAAAGGAGTTCGAGATGAAGGATATGGGTCTCCTTCACTATTTCCTTGGATTGGAAATATGGCAGCGAGAAGGTGAAATTTTTGTGTCTCAAGGAAAGTATGTAAGGGAGATACTCGGTAAGTTTCACATGGAGGACTGCAAACCCATGGATACTTCTCTTCTAGGAAATTGGAGGAAAGAGGATGCTACATCAGCAGAGGTAGTGGATGCTACTGTCTATCGACAGTTGGTGGGTTCACTCATTTATTTAGTTAATACAGGACCAGACATATGCTATGCGGTGAACCATCTTAGTCAAGCAATGGTTAAGCCTACCAAGCTCTTTTGGAAGGCAGGAAAGCATGTCGTAAGATATCTCAGGGGCACATCTGAGTATGGCTTATGGTATAGACAGACGGATGAGGTGAAGTTGCATGGCTTCACGAATACAGATTGGGTAGGCAACCCAATGAACAGAAAGAGCACATCAGGAGGGGTTTTCAGTATCGGATCTATAGTTGTTTCTTGGTACAAGAGGAAACAAAGATCTGTGGCACTCAGTTCAGTGGAAGCAGAATACATGGCAGCAAGTCAAGCTGCATGTGAGCCTATCTGGATGAGGAAGATCCTGATCGGTTTGTTCGGTTCTCATTTAGATCCTACAATGATTCATTGTGATAATCAGAGTTTCATTAAACTATCGATTAATCCTGTGTTTCATAATAGATCTAAGCATATAGATATAAGTATCATCATATCAGAGATTGTGTGTAGCAGAAGATCATGTTGCTTTAGTACATTCCTACGTAAGATCAGGATGCAGAGATTCTGATGAAGGTGCTCACAAGGAGCAAATTCGAATACCATAGAGACAGGATCTGGGTGAAGGATAATCCCTTTCTTGTTGAGAGGGAGTGTTGAGATTCAACAAGATGATGATCCTAGTGAAAATTAAATATCTTCACCAACAGAAAGAGCACATGTGGAAAACCAGTTAGCTGAAGGAATTACACTTTCTAAGGTTGGTTGGTGACTCATGCATGATGGACTTCGTTATAACTGATTGTGGCAGAGTTGTAACAAAGTTGGAAGAGTAGTTATGGGAGTTGTTATTTAGTTTAACTCAGTTAAGTGAGTTCAACTTAGTTGTGCTAGTTGTAAATAAATATACACTAGTGAAAGATGAGTAAATTAATTAGTTGATTAATTCACAAGTACTGTCTTACTTGCAACTGAAGAAATACAACATTTAACTACTTTCATGTCAGATCCAGTGGAGACCCAGTGGAGAGATAGGTGAAAGGGTGTGTTTGACTATCAGTTGTGACTATAGCAATGCATTCAATTCATCTACACACACACTGGAATTTCCAATGAGGATTGCGCAGTCAAGGAAAATCAAGAACGAATTCATTCAGGGATCTTCTTCATAAGGGATTGCGCAGTGGAGGCAGGTTGTCAGGAGGCAAGAAATTGGTGCATAGATATGCAAATTTCTGCATGACAGTGCGAGACGATTGTATATTGTACTGAGAGCTCTATTAGATGAGCTTTGTATGATATTGTTTCATGATTCCATGATATACATAATATATGATATTTGGGGTTTTTAGCTTTAGGCTTTACTGGTAAAACATATTGTTATGTGCACTTGATTTTTCTTCATGTATATGCAATTGGCGATTTAATTTCCGCAAAGAATTGAGTATAAGGATTATGTATTTAACAGTGGATTTAATTTTTAGGTCAGGGGAGTCCGAAAATACATTATTGTGTTTATAAATTTCTACAAAAACCCTACTGCATTTGATCCTGTGTTTTCTTCTAAAATCCATGCTGTGTCATCTAACAAAGGAAAAATTGATAAGCAACCAATAAATAGGAAGAAAGGGAAAGACAAGAAGTAATCAAATTCACTCCCCAAGAAAAATGATCTGATTCATCTGGTTCTTTTTGTAAACCTCGTTACCCTTTCTTGATATGTAATAAGGATAATTTTACGTGAAATTGTCGTCACCGCTCAGAAGTCCCAAGGATTCTTAAGACTTTTGTCACATCTGTAGTGATGACAAATCCTTTTCCCAACCCAGAAACACATATGGTTGCTACGGATCTTGCTTCTAGTTCACAAGTTCTTATGCTATCTACCAAAAAGCCAAAAAATGATGTGTTGGTGTCAACACGAAGTAAAGATTACGTTAATCCGTTGTCGTCATCCAATGGTCAAGCTATAGATCAACCTACCACTTCGACTTCGATCTCATCTGATTCATTTCTACCGCCTATCCTTTCAGAGTTAACAATAAAGATGCCGAAGGGAGTAGTTCACAAATCGACATTCAACCCTCGAGCTCGTGCAACTCAAAATTATAATGTTTTAGAAGACATGGCTCAGTCACCTTTTGCTATGTCAACGCTTGAGTTTCCTCAAAATTTTCCCTCCTGGAAGTAGGCTTTGTTGTTCGCAATCAGTGGAATTTATATTTGATCTCATATCCTTGTGGTTGTTGCATATAAATATCTTCCTAGATTGTGTTGTAGCATAATTTGACTCAACTAAAAGTCAAGAGAGGTTCTGAGAAATTCAAGGTTGTTGAGGAATAATTGTTAAAATTTCAAGAAGACCTGTAATATGCTAGAAAGGATAACCACAAGCTCAACGAGGATTCATCATAACATGTGAACTGGAACCAAAATTAGGGAAGCAACAACATTGGAAGTTTAATATGAGCCAAAGGAGCAACAAAGAAGAAAAGCGTGCAACAAAGGTCAAGTCTAGCTTATTTGCGTGCAGAGAAGTTCAAGACTCAGGCAGATTGACGCGTTTAGAACATTACACACAGTTCAGGGTTGAGTCGTGCAAATATATGTGCAGAACAGTGCTCGGAGGCTTAATCACAATCTCATGTGGAAGGCCTGCCCGCATATCGCAAATTGCAATAGCAAAGCTCAGGGGTAATGGCACTCATGAACTATGTTATGAACACCGATATGTGATTTACGATAAGTTTTATATTTCCGATTGTGATTTGTGATTTTCCCCACCTCCACTTGCCACATCATCCCTACCTTTATCGCACATCGCACATCAAAATCTCAGGTGGAATGGCACTCAGGAATATGTTATAAATGCCGAAATGTGAAATGTGATAAAGGTCCAGACACGATGCAACTCAAAACTATGATTTAATATATTCCAATCGCACATTGCAAGCTCAGGAGGAATGATGCTCATGAATATGTTATACATTCCGAAATGCGAAGTGCGACAAGGTTTCATATCGCCGATTGCGATTTGTGATTGACCCCACCTCCACTTGCCACGTCATCCCTACCTTTATCGCACATCGCACATTGCAAGCTTAGGAGGAATGACGCTTAGGAATATGTTATAAATGCCGAAATGAGAAATGCGATAAGGGGTCGGATGCGATGGTTTTGAAAGGAAAATTTGAATTTATTTAAAGTCCAGGATTATGTGCAGTTGCATTGTTTTATGAAGAAACGTGAACGCGGGCAGTGGACTCAGGTAAGTGACCCAACAAAGGGCAAAGGAGAAGAGAAGATGGAACGCTGCATGCATGAGCAGAAAGAGACATGATAACATTGTTTGAAACGTGGAGGCATAGGCAGAGTCAGGAAAAAGGAGCATATGGCGGCATTTTTGGAAACACAACAATTGGGTCAAGTCATGCAAAGATGTGTTATTGCAGAAATGTTTGAATACCACAACAGAAATAGAAAAGACATGACAACGAGAAAAAAAGACAAATATTGAACTCTGGAAGAAATGCAGGGCAAGGATGTTCGATCTGTCAGGGAGACACATCAACACTTTAGGGAGACGCATCGGCAACAAATAAGATTCAGTAAAAAGAACAATATTTCAAGTTTTGATTTTTTTCTTTGTTTGTTAAGATCGAAGCTATAGTGATGTCCTCAGTTGCAGTGTAATAAGTAGTTTTAACAGTTTAGGTATTCAAAGTAGTTTCAAGAAGTCCTAGAAGTTACAAATTTTTTTTGAAGTATTTAAGAAACATAGAAATAAATAAGAAGGGTTCTGAGTTTTGGACCTCTGGAAGACTAAAACTTTGGTACTTACTTTTCTGAGGAATTAATGAAAGAAGCATCAATTTTCCTACAACTGTTGTTGGTGATTCATTTTTCTTATGCCATTTTGTGTTCCTTCTTCCTGGAATGAAGTGAAGTAAATTAGTTGTCGATCTCTTAATTACATCTTTGAGTAAGAGTTAAATAACCTTAATTTGCGCTCCTTCACTCCAACTCCTCTCCCTCCAAAAATTCTCTTTGGAACTTAAAATTAATAGATTCTGTGTTTACAGTATATTATTTTGAGTTTCCTCTCCCTCCATAAATTCATTCTGAAGTTTAAAGTGATAGATTCTGTGTTACAACATATCATTTTGAGTTACTTCTAGATTTCCTCTTTTCCATTCAGGTATCAATAGTTAATGGCATTGTAGAGTCTTTCATTATACTAGATTATTAAGGTTTTAAAGAATTAGTTTCCAAGGGGATTGAACGAAGACCACATGATATAATTACTTCTGTGACACATTTTAAAAAAATGTCTTAATCATTGATTCCTTTCCATAGCCAAGGAATTGTCTCTTAAGATACAACATTTTCTGGTGTCATTGCTGGGGACGAAGAGATGAAGTTTAACTTCCCTGGTTTTTTCACATTATTTCCTCTAGTTGTTCAGTGAGGAGGAAATATTTGACTGTGTTTTTATTCTCAAAATTTTTGTTGGGAAAAATACTGAGAGGGGGGGGGGGGGGGGGGTGGGGGGGGGGGTGAATCAGTATTAAGTGCAGACAATAAAACTTTTCCTCTTCCTTTAAAAACCCATATGCTACTTTCCTGAAGCCAACTAGCGTATATACGCGGATATCTTTCACAGAACTCGTGTATATCCAGTGATCTAATTATGCATTAATTCTTGACTTAGATCATTGCATTATTCAATCATCAGATGTTTAGAAAATAGTAAACATGTGCAGAAAGAACAGAATAATCATCACACATAAGCAACACACATGAACACCAGGATTTTAGGTGGAAACCCAATTCGGGAGAAAACCACCGCTGCCGTCGTCTCAGTCTTCAATCTTTATTATATTAAGAAAACTTCTTACAACCATGTACTGGCACAGACTCGTACCAGCATGCAGGCACCCACCTGCAGAAGGCTACAACCTTCTCTCGTTTACCAGCCTCTCCTGGAAGGGAGCTACAACCCCCTTCTTTTCGTTTACCAGCCTCTCCTGGAAGGGAGCTACTACCCCCTGATATTAGCACCAGCTTCCACTGACAGAAAGCTTCTACATACATACTAAAGGCTTAAACCCTCAGATCCACTGCATACCACTTTTCATCAATTTTCAAACTAGATCAAACAGCTCCAACACAACCCTTTACTTAATAAACAACCTTTGCCCAATGCTTCAAATAGAACAGTGAAACCACTGTAACCAGAATATCAGAGATAACCCAGACTTCAGAATAAATATGCAGAAACACATTCAACCTTGAGCTACCATAAGATCAGATATCATACGTGCTTTTATTTAATCAGACCCGCGTATATACGCGCTTTTCATGAAGCGAACCCGCATATACATCTGTGCATTTACCAGAATAACCCTAACTGTCCATACGCGCCTTTGTTTAAACAGATCCGCGTATACACATGCTTTTCACGAACTGAACCTGCGTATAGATCTATAAAAGATAAATTTTGCACAACACACCAGATCTATGAACTTACCCAGATTTCTTCAAGTTCTTCAACAGATTTGTGCCAGGTCTTCATTACTTCTTTTCAGATCATCCTAGAGATTCATCTTTTCAGATCTAGAGGTCTTGAACCTTCATCATGTTCATAGGTGCACCATAGATTCAGATCTATCAATTAAGAACATATTTCAGCCATACAGATTAACTTCAGAGTGAAGTATTCATTAAAGCCCAGACACTTGCACACCCTTGCATAATGAAATTCTTCTCCTTAAATAGATTTAGCCTTTGTCAATACCATGAGCCAAAACCACTTCACTTCTGATGGTATTCCTAGGCGGGATTAATTAGACAATCAAGTGCTCAATACAATGGGTCAATACCATGGTAAAGTCCCCTGGTTTTATAAATTTAGAGCGCAATTAGGCATACGCGACTTGGCACGATCTTTTCCACGTGCATACGTGACTTCCCCTCAATAAACCCGTGTACTCTTTGTGACATACCTTGTTTAACATTATTCTTGCACATACTGGAGATTCTTTCTTCTGTAACTTCTGTACTGATTGTAGATACATCAGATTTACATCATTAACAAGTTCATCAAGTACAACTTCATCAGATAGGTTGCCATCAAGTACAACACTCTGCATCATATTGCCAATCATCTCATTTCATCAATTAAGTTGCCATCAAGGACAACACATGCCAACAATCTCCCCCTTTGGACTTGATGGCAACCACGATGGTGTTTTATCACCACATCAGATAGATACCATGATAATCTCCCCCTATTCAAACACCATGTCATTCTCCCCCTTTGACATCAAGGGCAAAGGGCGGATCAAAACCATCATGAAGTTTTTCTCCTCATGAGTAAGAAGAGCGATGTAGATCTGATGTGCACTGAAGTTACCATGCTCCCCCTGAGTTCAAGATGAGCCTTCAAACATATTTTTCAACGAAGTACATGACTCTATGACCTTCCTATCACCAAGGACTCATACTTACATCAAAGATCCAACCAAGTGGATTTACATATGAGACTCAAGTACCCAACCAAGTGGGTTTACACATTTTGACTCAACTACCCAACCAAGTGGGTTTACAAATTTGAACAAGTCCTTACATGATTTAATATTACAATTTTACATCATAGGTCTCAACATGACCTTTTCAACAAATTACAAATATGACTTTTTATGACCAAAAACAGAAAGACCTTAAGAGAGAGATCATATTATAGAACCATCATAATGCCAACAATGCATTATACTCAGCAAGGCTATTGCTCCCCCTGAAGCTGTGCACCCAATGCATCCTTTCCATATGACCAAAGCTCCCCCTTTGCTTGTGCATCCTGAACACTTTCAACATCAAATCATCAAGGCATCTTCACCCAATAGAGAACGAAACAGAAATATAAGAGCTGAAATACCACCAGAGACTCCAAACCACATCAGAGATACCAAACAGCACCACAGCTTGTGCTGAAGACATGCTGACCCTGAAAAAATTGTTAGCAACCACTCATACGCAGTTTTCTGTTTATGAACTCGTGTATATACGCGACTGTCTTTCAGGAAACCCGCATATTCAATTTATTCTTCTGAATTTAAGCAGATTTGTTCTTCTGACTAGCAGAGACTACTCCCAGCTTCTGTCTTAGATATTCGAATGCTTCCCTGGGCAGAGGTTTGGTAAAGATATCAGCAACTTGTTCTTTGGAGGGAACATACTCCAACTTCACCTTTTGTTCAAGCACTTGTTCACGTAAGAAGTGATACTTGATGGGAATGTGCTTGGTCTTCGAATGCATAACCAGATTCTTTGAGATATTGATGGCACTTGTGTTATCACACCTATTGGAGATAGGATATGTACATTTGATTTGAAAATATTGTAAGGTTTGCATCATCCAAAGGAGTTGAGTGCAACAAGATGCGGCAGCCACATATTCTGCTTCTGCTATAGATAAGGCAATAGAATTTTGCTTCTTGCTGAACCGAGATACTAACCGAGGTCCCATATAGAATGCACCACCACTAGTGCTTTTCCGATCATCAACATTTCCAGCCCAATCTGCATCAGTGTAAGCATGAAGAGTAAGATCAGCATTCTTTGGATACCATAGTCCAAAGTCTTGAGTTCCTTGTAGATATTTGAATATTCTTTTGACGGCCTGAAGGTGAGACTCTTTTGGATTAGCTTGGAATCGTCCAACAATCCCAACTACATGCATAATGTCTGGTCTAGTCCCAGTGAGATAAAGTAGACTTCCTATCATAGATCTGTATTCTGGTTGATTCACCGTGGGAGAATCATCATGAGAACTGAGATTACATCCGATTATCATTGGTGTACTTACAGGTTTGCATTCTTCCATGCCATACTTCTTCAGAATTTGCTTAAGATATTTTTCTTGTGATAAGAATATGCCATCTGTTGCTTGTTGCACTTGCAAGCCAAGAAAGAATGTTAGTTCCCCAAGTAAAGACATTTCAAATTCTTGCTGCATATCAGAAGCAAATTTCTGACTCATAGACTCTTCATTACCTCCAAAAATGATATCATCAACATATACAACCACAATCAATAGTTTATCATTTTCAGTTTTTGTGTATAAGTTGCTATCAGCAGACCCCTTTGAAAATCCTTGTTGATGAAGATATTTGTCAAGATGATAATACCATGCCCTTGGATCTTGTTTGAGACCATATAGAGCCTTTTTAAGTCTACAAACAAGATTTTCATCATTTCCCAAAATGAATCCTTCTGGTTGTTCTATATAAACTTCTTCTTCTAGATCACCATTGAGAAATGCAGATTTAACATCCATTTGATAAACTTTGATTTGTTTAAAACTTGAAAAAGCAAGAAACATTCTTATGGCTTCAAGTCTAGCTACAGGAGCAAAAGTTTCTTCAAAGTCTATGCCTTCTTGTTGAGTATACCCCTTGCAAACCAGTCTAGCTTTGTTTCTTATAACATCCGCATTCTCATTTAACTTGTTCTTTACTATCCATTTAGTTCCAATGACATTTTTATCATGTGGTCTTGGTACCAATTCCCAAGTGTGAATCTTTTCAATTTGATCAAGCTCTTCATTCATGGCTTGAATCCAAAATTCATCTTTGCTAGCTTGATTGACATTGTGTGGTTCAATTGTGGATAGAAGTGCCAGATAGCTAGAAGATCCCACAAGAGTCCTCCTTGTTTGTACACCTGATTCCTTGTCTCCCAAAATTTGAGATTCAGGATGATTCTTTTGAACATATCTGGATGGAGCCTTTTCAGATAAATCATCTTCAGGTTCTTCATTGGATCCACTATCTATATCATTTCTATTTGATGTAGAAGGATAAAAGTCACCATCATCTTCTTCTGTTTTTTGTTTTTATTCTTTAGGAGCTGCAGGAGACTCATCAATAACAACATCAATACATTCAACAATCTTTCGAAGCCTTTTATTGTAACATTTGTATGCTCTGCTTGTAGATGAGTAACCAAGAAGTATCCCTTCATCTGATCTAGGTTCAAACTTGCCAAGCTTTTCATCATTATTTTTTATAAAGCATTTACTTCCAAAAACTCTAAAATTCTTCACAGAGGGAGAATTACCATACCAGAGTTCATATGGAGTTTTGTCACTATTTACCCGAACATGTGCCTTGTTTAGAATGTTTGCTGCTGTATGTGCTGCTTCTCCCTAGAAAATGTCAGGTGTTCCAGAATCATCAAGCATAGCTCTAGCCATTTGTTGAATTGTTCTATTCATTCTTTCTGCTACGCCATTTTTTTGTGGAGTGCCAACTACAGAGAACTGTCTTTTTATGCCATGTTGTTCACAAAATTCTAGGAATTCATTTGATGTATATTCTCCTCCTCGATCAGATCTAAGACACTTGATTTTTAGATCTAATTCATTTTCCACCAGTGCTTTGAAAATCTGAAAATTTTCAAATGCTTCATCTTTGTGTTTAATCAACCCGATCCAACACATTCTAGAGAAATCATCAATAAATAAGATATAGTATTCTTCCCCACGTGGTGACTTTTTTCTCATAGGTCCACATATGTCAGTATGAATGAGTTCAAGAGGCTTACTTGATGATCCTTCTTTGGCATTAAATTGTACTCTGGTCTGCTTACCGAATTGGCAAGATTTGCATATGATACTCTCTAGTAGAGTAATATTGGGAAGACCACGAACAACTTTAAGTCTGCTTGATTTGTTGATTTGAGAGAAGCTCAGATGCCCCAGCCTTCTATGCCATAGCCAATTTTCTGAAGATTTTCTCAAGTAACATTGATCTTTGCAGTTCTTCAATACATACAGCTTGCTTGGAGTTCTTTTCCCTTTTATAATAGTTTTATCTGTATCAAGATCACGAACCACACATTCTTTTGAACTAAAGACAACTTCAGTTCCTTGATCACACATTTGACTTACACTTAACATGTTATGCCTTAATCCATCCACATACATGAAATCATTAGCCTTCACCTTTTCTTTTAGAAACACGGACCCTTTTCCTTTAATTACAGCAGGAGTATCATTTCCAAATGTAACTTTCTTTTCCTTTTCTAGAGCATTATATGCAAGAAGTTTGATTTTGTCACCTGTCATGTGTCTTGAGCACCCACTATCAATGTACCATTGATTTTCTTCACCTTCTGCAAATAACGCTATCCCAAAATTTTCAACCTGTAATTCCTTCTTTTTCCATACTTTGGAACTTGAAGGAAAATGTTGTTTTGGCTGGACTTTGCTCCTGCATTCAAATTCTTCATGGCCAAAGTTATTGCAATAAGCACATTCAACTTCATTTTGAAGAGGAGAAAAGTTGTTATAGGTGTTCTTCTTTGGTTCAATATCCATCCTTTTCTTTCTTGATTCTCTTGTCATGATGGTTTTATATGCAACACATTGAACAACTTTATGACCAAAATTGTGACATGAGAAACATTGTCCATTGAAGTAGAAATTTCTGTGATCATGAAATCTTCTATTTGAATTTACCTGTTGGTTGTAGCTTCTTTGAAAGGTATCCCTGTTAGGGTTCCTTGAATTGTGATGATCATGCTTTACCTGTAAAGATTCTTTATTCCCTTGCTGAGTGGCTAAATGTAGTAAACTAGCTGTAGATTCTTTTAGATAATTTGGTGCTGAAGCCTGAGAATATTCCCCGGTATATCCAAGACCTATCTTTATAAGAGGAGAACGTTGTACCTTGATAATCTAATATAAGGTTTCAGATCCTTTAGCAAATCTAAGATTCAGATTCTTTAATTTCCCAAGTTCTTTTCTTAGACTTACTACACATTCTAATTTCTCATTGTGTTTCTTCGCTTCTTCATTCTGCTTTTTCAGAGTCTCTATGATTATTTTACTTTCTTCCAAGCATATTTTGAGTTGATTGTTTTGATCAAGAAAATCATTGTCATCTAGATCATCCATAAAAGAATCCTTGTCTTCTCTAGAATATTTATCAAATGCCATGAGAAGTCTAAGATCTTGTTCACATTCTTCCTCACTATCAGATAACCCATCACTGTCTTCATTAGTATAGTAACTTTTCTTAGTGCTAGATCGGTTCTTATTCCTTCTTGCTACTTCTTTCCCTTTAGCAGATGTTTCTTTATAAGGACATTTTGCCGCATAATGACCAACTCTTCCACAATCAAAACATTTGAAAGGAAGCTTACCTTTGAATCTTCCGGTTCCTAGTTGGAGTCTTCTCACAAAGTTTGCCTCATCTTCTTCTGAGATATATCCTGATCCTTCTGGTTTTTGAACTTCTTTCCCTTTTGTAGAAGCTTTAAAAACAGCTTCTTTGACTTCAGATGGTCCTCCTCTCCTCATTTCATATGCAGTCAGTATGCCATGAAGTTGCACCACAGTAAGAGTTTGAAGATCCTGTTTTTCTTCAAGAGCAGAGACTTTTGATTCAAATTTTTCCGTTAGAAATCTTAAGATTTTCTCAACCAAAGTAGATTCCATGATTGTTTCTCCCAGATTTCTCATACGATTTACAACATCATCAAGACGTAAAAAGAAACTGGCAATATTCTCATCACGATGCATTTTTAAATTTTCATATTCAATTCTAAGAGTTTGAAGTTTTGCACTTTTTACCTTTGCATCACCTTCATAACTTAGAATGATTTTGTCCCATATCTCCTTTGTTGTATTCAGCTGCATAACTTTGACAAATTCTGATTTAGTTAGACTTCCCGTTAGAGCATTGACTGCCTTTGCATTTATTTCATAATTCTTCTTTCAGTCGGATCTGTTGGTATTGCAGCTGGATATTGATATCCTTGTTCAAAAATGGCCCATACATCTGCTCCCATAGACTGAAGATAGGATCTCATCCTTATTTTCTAGAAGATTAAATTGCTTCCATTAAAGAGTCGAGGCTTGATAGATGCTGTTCCATCTTGATTGCTCATCTTGCCTGATCTTCCTTCTAGCGACTAAGCTTTTTCAGAAGGACCTGCTCTGATACCAATTGTTGGGAAAAATACTGAGAGGGGGGGTGAATCAGTATTAAGTGCAGACAATAAAACTTTTCTTCTTCCTTTAAAAACCCATACGCTACTTTCCTGAAGCCAACTAGCGTATATACGCGGATATCCTTCACAGAACTCGCGTATATCCAGTGATCTAATTATGCATTTGTTGTGGACAATTTTGTCACCCCCTAGAGACAGTCTAGAGTTGCCATAGACCAGTGCCTAGGACATCTTAATATAGTAAGGAGCTCTTCATATATCTTGGGTTGTCAATCCAAAAGCTCACTTACTATCTCTTGTAAAACAAGGAAATAAGTTTTGAATGGGACCAAACTCTCTCAGAGGCTGACACAAAGATAAGAACAGTGTAGGGACATCATGTAAAACTCCAATACAAAGGCATCAGACAGTTAAGAGACAGCTCACTGTAAAGAGGGCCAGTTCAAATAATATATCACAAAAATCAAATATCAGGAAGTGAGTGCAGTGAGGAAACACAGAGAAGATATTAGTTAACATGAGACTGATACCTAGATACACAACAGAACCACATAAGGGAATATCAATTTATGAATCCTTATATGACAATGGCGTTTTAAAAGCACCCTCCTCAAGTAACTAATATAGCAGAAAATATGGAAGGGATGAACATGGAACAGTATACCATGACTAGGCCTATTTAAAGCGCTTGACTAATTCCAGAAAGGGCATCAACAAGGATGAATCCTTACTGCAAACTAGTGAGCCACTCACATTCTAGAACATGATACAAGAAGAGAAATAGCATGAAATGAGATATTGTATTAACACATAAGAGAAATTACATACTATGAGATACCAAAGACCAGAATCCTCATTACAGTTATAACTCCTCCTCACTGAGACCCTACGGGCTCTGAACCTTCATACAAAAATATTACAAAATGTATACAAAAGCATTTTCACTGCACAGTTTGCTGATAGAAATCTGGAACGCCTACCATGTCTTCTTTTCGAGCCTTTATAGAAAAGATAGAGAATTCTAGAAGAGGAGGTAGATGAAGCACATTTAATGACTCAATTTGAATAAAATGACGGAAAACATTTGCGCCCACTTTATGAATGACTAACTATAAATGACTGTACTTTACAATCTTTCTATAGAAATAAATGCTGGGAGATGAAAATCTCCTTATATACAAGACAAAAATAATAAAATATATGCAATGCTCTGCCTTTTGCTGAGGGGAAAATATGCTGCTGTAAGGACCTTGAGATAGTCTGCAATTCTGTACTGTACTCTCGACATTTAGCTTTGAATCTAAATCCTGGACCTTTAATGCAGGGCTGAGCGTTCCTTGATTTTCTCTGGAGGGTTCTATAGATTCATATCTTTGTCTTCTTTAATGGTGGTCATTTCTCGCACCTACCCTCGGCTTCTTCTTTAAATTTCGCTAGAGGAATGTCGTCCTTTAACATGCTTTTTAACCTCTGCGATGGAGGCGATAAATTATGAGGCCTCTTTATCATCTTAAAACCTGCAAAACCCACAAATTATTAGAGAAACCAAAACTCGGAGGCAAGGAGCGTGGAGGTGGAGATGATAATGACGTCGTGGACACGAATAGATGACAGGAATGCGAAGGGTGGCGGAGGAAAGACAATGGAGACTTCGATTAAACAGACGGAGTGCGACTTCTCCACGTGAAGCAGTTTGAACATGAGGGATGAATAAGAACGGAGGGTATAATTGAAAACTCGTGCATATGCACATATATATACGACGAGATGACGCCACGGATACATGGGGGGAAAGACACCTGGGTGTACAGGGGAATAGGTGGAAAGACAACGTGGCGGTGGGGTCGACAGACGGGGAAACTGATTGCTGGCCGCTGGATTAAGATCGCAAATCAACGGCTGGGAGTCAATGGGAGTAGTGCTGTGGTGGGCCACGGAACACGGCGGACAGGGGTTAAAGGGCGAGCGACTCTGGAGGATATCCACCGTCGGATTGACATCGCCAGATCCAATGGCGCGGGGGAGTTCCGCTGCCCGATCTTTGTACCACCTTTAACGCGCGGGGAAAACGGTTTTGGGACCCGTACTCAGGGACACACAGTGCATGTTTAGTGGAATCACTGCCCCTATGGTAAATACCGCCGGCCCGGTGGAAGCGGTGCGGGACAATACCGCCGGTTTCTGCAGTGAGATACAGACGCGGGGGCCACCATATAAAACAAACACCGCTCCATTGATTTAATTTGATCGGACGGTCACAATTGCGCCCGACACATAAAGAAATAAGCTCCCTCTCCTTTGGTTTGTGGTTTTCGGGCTTGGGTCATGTGATGACGACAGGAAAAGGGGCTAAGGCCTTGGGGCTTCGGCTCAATATAATTTAAATGGCGGATTTTAAACCTTTGCATCATGCATTTTCGGGCGGAAAAGATGATATTAAACGGGAGCGTGAGGATTTTTAGGCCACGGTGGAGGTTTGGAATGGATTTGAATGAGGCAGTGGACCCAAAATTTGAAATGCAGGGGTAAATATGTACAACATCGGCTCCATCTGGGGATGACATGTTCGTCCTCGGGCATGTCGAGAACACGTAGACCACTGAACACCTCAATATGTTTTTCGATTCCCCTGCGCTTCTTCTTCAAGTAATTACCAGCATTCTTTTATTTATAAAAATAAAAACCAAAAAAACTTATATACAATATAATACAATCAGGCATTCCCAACCTGGGTCAGAATTGAAAGTATGGCTTGAGGAACTAGCCATTATCAGGGGCATCCAACTGATCACCCTGTAGGTTTTCTAACATGAAAGTATTATTTCGCCCTTGACTCACGATTTTGAATGGGCCAAACCACAGCGGATCAAATTTAGCATGCTTGCCCTTCTCTGCTCTGCGAACATGCCATCTGAGAACCAGGTCTCCAACTTGAAACTTTCTATCCTTTGCATGCTAATCAACGACATTCTTCATTTTCTCCTGGTATTCTATCAATCTCTGATTTACCTGGTCTCGTGTTTCCTCTAATTCTACTAATTGATTTATTCTTCTGATCATATCATCTGGCTCTTCCTGGCTTTCCTGCATAAAACGTGCTACCGGTAACACCAATTGCACGGGAAACACAGCGGCTCGCCCATACACCAGCTCATAGGGAGATTTCTCTGTTTCTCTTTTGCTGGTTATCCTATTTTTCCACAGAGCAAACTTTAATTGAGAGTCCCAGTTCCTCTGATTTTCACTTATTGTTTTCTTCAGGGCCCTCACCAGGGTTTTATTGGAAGACTCTGCTAAACCATTTCCCTGTGGATAGTATGCTGTGGAGTGAGTTAAAATGATATTATACCTTTGGCAAAAATTCACAAACCTGGCAAATTTAAAATCTTGTGCATTATAAGTTACAATTCTAGCAGGACAACCAAACCTAGATATGATATTATCTTCTATAAACCTCATTATCACAGCATCTGTAGCATTTATTGTAGGTATGGCTTCCACCCATTTCGTGAAATAATCTGTGGCTGTTAGTATCCATTTATATTGGCCACTTGATGGGGGATGTATCTCTCCTATAAAATCTAATCCCCATTTCTGAAATGGTTCATTTACATGAATAGGAATCAAGGGCAAAGCTACTAATTTCTGTTTTTCTGCAAATCTTTGGCACTTGTCACATGCTCCGACCCAAGCAAAAGTATCTGTATACAATTTTGGCCAGTAAAAACCAGCCTTCAGGATTTTATGAGTTGTTGCCCTCCAGTTGTAATTTCCTCCACATATTCCCTCATGAAATTCTGTCAATCTATTCTCCACTTCATTTTCTGTGAGGCATAACAGTAATATACCTGAAGGGTCTCTCCAATATAGCTGTCCATTGGAAATCATGTATTTCTGAGATTTCATTCTTACAGTTATGTATTTTATCTTATCACAACTCGGAGGACAGCTAAGTGTTAAAATATATTGGACGATTTCTTTGTACCAAGGACTAGTTAGATATTTCACATGTATCTTTTGGGTGGCCATCTCCAGTCCTTGTTGCTCTTCTTCTTTTTCAGATTCTTCATTTGTTATCATGGATAAATTAATGCCCAAAGCTTGATGATTTGATTCAGATAACATCTTAGCAAGTCCCTGTCCTTTAATCAACTTTGTAGGCCTTATGTCCAAATCATACTCCTATATTTTTGCAATCCATCTTCCTCTTCTACCTTCGCTATCTCCCTGAACAAGAATGTCTTTGACAGCTACTGTGGGAACATATGCAGTAACGTGAGATTGCAAAACATACACTCTAAAAGCTTTAAGGGACTTTACCAGGGCATATGCCTGCTTCTCCAGTATATTATATTTCAATTCAGCATCATAAAGCACTTGACTGAAGAAAGCTATAGGCTGTTCATATCCTTCTTCATTTTTCTGTAATAATACTCCAGCAATTGTGTGAGGTGAAGCAAATGAAAAGATCATAAAAGGCTTGCTGTAGTCTGGCCCAGCCAGCACAGGAGCTTCAGAAAATGCCTGTTTTATCCTTGTGAATGCATCTCTAGACTCCTGGGACCATTTTACTTCATTCTCTTTTTTCAACATATCAGTTATATGCCTAACTATCTCAGCATAGTTAGGAATAAACCTTCTCAAAAAATTGATTCGGCCTAAAAACACCTGTACTTCCTTCTTATTCCTCAGTAAAGGAATACTGTTTATTACTTCTACTCTCTTAGGGTCAATTTTCACACCATCTTTAGTTACAATGTGCCCTAAGAGTTTTCCCTCATCTAATGCAAGTAAAGATTTTTGAGGATTGAGAGAAAGGCCATATCTTCTACACTTTTCAAAAGTTCTTCTCAAATTCTCAATATGCTCATCATCATTCTTTGAAAACACTGTGATATCATCAAGATATACCACCAAAAACTTGTCCTGTTCTCCAATAAAGGCTATGTCCATTACCCTCTGAAAATTAGCTCCTGCATTAATTAATCCGAATGGCATCCTGGCATACATAAAGGTTCCCCATGGTGTAGTGAATGCAGTTTTCTTCTGATCTTCTGGAAATACAGCTACCTGATTATAACCAGCAAATCCATCCATCATTGACATTCTGGATGCTCCCACCACTTTCTGCAAGATGTGGTCCATCTTGGGTAGTGGATAATTATTTTTTAAAGATGCTCTATTTAAATTTCTAAAATCCACACACAGCCTTATTTCTCTGTTTTTCTTCCGAACGGGGAAAAGGTTTGCTATCCATTCTGAGTATCTTAATGGCACAATTATCTTGGCCTTCAGCAGCTTCTTGATTTATTTTTCAATAGAGGGAAGCAGCAGAGGGTTTATCTGTCTGAGTTTCTGCTTATAAGGCTTTGCATCTTCCCTCAAAGGAATTTTATGCTGCATTATATTAACATCAAAAGTTTTTAGGTCCTGATAGGACAAAGAAAATACATATTTATAAGATTGAAACAACTTCAAATATTTCTCTTTATAATCCTCTGGGACTCTTTTGGATAATTTTACAATTTTGGGATCAGCACAAGTACCCAGATTCAAATCTTCTATTTGATCTTCTTCTGTCACCTTGTTTGGCTGCAATGGAATGTCATCTTTGTTAAATAATATTTCTAGAGGCACCAGCCCTCTAGGTATAGCATTTCCTTTTAGTTGCAGCACTCTGTTATCTGCTATCTTCTCTTCCCATCTGTTTTCTGCAATATTTTCAGCTTCTTCCTCCTCATTATCATCAATCTCCATATTGGAGAACTCTCCCACTGTCTCTAAGAATTGTTTCATCTGTTCATCATCTTAAAATACCTGCCAAAGCTTTATATTATCTGGAATGGATGGTCTGTAACGTACCTCCACTTCATATCTTAAAATCGGATTTTGAGGAGGACAGAATGTACTGGCAGCTACAGCAAGAGAATTTGCTATTCTGTTTTGCTCCCGGGGCATGAACTGTATGTTAAATGCTGAGAAGAAATTTTATATCATGTCCCATACTTCGTTTCTATAAGCTATCAGCCGTGGATGCTTAGTTTGGCATTGATTTTTGATCTGTCTCACCACCAGCTTAGAGTCTCCCAAGACTTTTAAACTTTGGATGCCCATGTTTCTAGCTATTTGCAGTCACAATAATAGTGCCTCATATTCATCTACGTTGTTTGTAGCCTCATACTCCAATTTAAAAGACAGTGGCACCCATTTTCCTGTAGGAGAGATTAATAATACCCCAGCTCCATTGCCTTCTCTTGAGTTTGCTCCATCAAAATGCAAAGTCCAAATTTCTGATTCTCGATCTTCTTTAGGCTGCTCGGCTTGGATTTGACCAAAAAGGGGCTCATGAGCACACTTTTGATTTTCTTCTAACATCAAACATGAGAAGTCTCCCTCTTTGTTATAAACTGGAGAATTTTCTGAGCAGTCAGCCTTAGTTACCATTTTAACAAACCTAGTCTCCCTGTACAACCTCCTTTCCTGACCTCCAAAGATTGGGACAGTAGCACATGTTAAATCCAATTTGATTGATCCCCCAATATTTGTACCCCAGGACCTTGACAACAACATGCCAAAGCGGGCTGGGATATCAGCGACCACAATGTCCATGACCACACTCTTTGCTGGAATTTGGGCCAAGTTGACCACTAAATCTTTAATCATTCCCAAGCATTTAACCCTTCTAGAATCAAAGAAATATAAATCTTTGTATGGTCTTGTAATTTGCAGTCCTAGTTGCTCCATGACAGACAAAGGCATAAGATTATGGGAAGCCCCAGAATCTAACATACAATTGTGCAACAACAGGTCATGTATAACTAGAGACACGTAAAAAGGAGGAGTAGAAGGGTCTATCTCCTCGACATGTGGGCCAAAGACTACCATGGGTCTTTCTTCTTGAAGGTTTAAACTATTAGGTGCAATTGGTAGTTCATGAGGAAGTATAAAGGAAGTGACTTGAGACTGGTATACAGGTTGTTTTAATAGCTCAGTCAAGGGGACAGGAATCTTAATCTTCTCAAGTTCTTTTTGCAAATTGAAAGCAGATGGGGGCTTTTCTATCACTACTTATTTTGACTCCTTATTTTTGGTTGAAGACTTAATTTCTTTTGACACTGGCTCAGCATTAGGAGGACTGACTATTTTTGAAGAAGAAGGAATCTGATCATTGGACTGCAAGGGAGTATTTAGAGGATTCTTACCTTTTTCTATGTTCTTCTCTGTTGCTGATTCTTTCTGAGCAAATGTTTCCTTCTGAAGTGGCTCCTCTTCTTGGTCTTGAGTTCTGGTCCTCTTCCTTGAAGATCTGAGATCATATTTTACATTGAACTGTGCTTCCATGAAATCAACAAATTGTTTACAATAATGGTCAATCTCTGCTTCTTCTTCTTCGTCTTGCAATGGGCATTCCATATCATCATTATTTGAGAAAGCCAGATTTGAATCTTCTAATCCATAAGCTGCATCTCCAGTGGAGTCATCTGCTGGTCCTTCCAGGTACAGGGGATGAGGTATCTGGTCTTGTTGTTCCTTTGCTTCTCTCGGCAATATCTGCAATGGTGGTCTTCTGTACTCGGGATTGTATCCTCTGTTTGGAGCATTGTAATAGTTCTTGGGAGCTACATTTTTAGCTTCCAGTTCAAGCTTGACCATATTCTTTATTATTTTGCTTATTTCATCCATCTTATCTGAATATTTTTCCTGATTAAAGGTGGAAACCTCTTCTTTGCCTCTTCTCCTGGTATCTTGTTCAATTTTTCCTTTTAATTTCCCAGTGGAGGCAAAGTTTGCTTCCAATTCCGGAGCATCTGACTGTGAATCATCTAAAGTGGCAGGTTTTCTTTCTCTCAATGCGAAGCCGAAATAAAAATCAAAGGCTGCTATAAAAATTATCTTGGCGGCAGCTTCATGGGGCTTCATTTCAGGAGGCAGGCTCAAATATAACTTGTTAAATCTTTTAATAAACTCTGATACCCCTTCGTTCTGTTTCTTCTTCATAGTATTAAACTCAGTAAGACACTGACCGTGATCTTTCTTTTCTCCCCATTTCTTGAGGAAAGTGTTCTCCATAATATCCCAGGTGGTTATTGAATGATTTGCCAATGTCTTGAACCATTTCCTGGCTTCACCCTCCAAATATTGCACAAATAATCTTAAGACCACATCCAGATGTTCCACATTTAAGCTTTCTGCAAAAGAGCAGAAGGTCTCAAGGTGCTTCTGAGCATCAATTTCATTTTCACCATTAAATCTTGGCAGAATCTTCAAGTAATCCTGTGGCATATCATTTAGCACTTGGGGTAAGGCCAGAGGAGCATATTTGTTTAATAGAAAAGCAGGGACATTAGCCATTGGAGGAGGTGGGGGTTGAGCAACAGTCTGAGAAACAAATGAAGGGAGGGGAGTAGGAGGAAGTGGAGTATGAATGACAATGGGGATATTTTGCACAGAAGCCTGAGGTGTAGATGGGAATAATTCACGGTTAACAGCAGCTACTTCTGTGACCTCTTTAATTTCCTCGACCTCGAAAGTAGGATGAGAATCTTCTTCAATCTAGGCACTTCCTCTACGTGGAGTTTCCGAGTAAAACTCGGGATTTTCTGTTCTAACTTCTTGAGAAGAAGAGGGCGGATAATATTCAATGGAATATTCAGGTTTTTCAGCACGAACTGACTTCCTCTCCTTCCAAACTCTTTTATGAATGATCTTCTCTGGGTCAGACACGTAAGGTGTTTTCGACTGAGATGTATCTGACCTCAAATGTGGCTTACGAGAAGCCAGGACTACCAATAAAATTTATCAAATAAAGACCAGTGGAGTCGCCAAGGTGAGAGATATGCAACTCTTCAACTCTCTGTGCTCACCTGATTAGAGAGTGAAAACAATTTGTCGAGGCCCAGAGAAACTGATATTCTTGAATTCGTTCCCCGGCAACGGCGCCAGAAAGATGTTGTGGACAATTTTTTCACCCCCTAGAGACAGTCTAGAGTTGCCATATACTAGTGCCTAGGACATCTTAATATAGTAAGGAGCTCTTCATATAGCTTGGGTTGTCAATCCAAAAGCTCACTTACTATCTCTTGTAAAACAAGGAAATAAGTTTTGAATGGGACCAAACTCTCTCAGAAGCTGACACAAAGATAAGAATAATGTAGGAACATCATGTAAAACTCCAATACAAAGGCATTAGACAGTTAAGAGACATCTTACTGTAAAGAGGGCCAGTTCAAATAATATATCACAGAAATCAAATATCAAGAAGTGAGTGCAGTGAGGAAACATAGAGAAGATATTAGTTAACATGAGACTGATACCCAGATACACAACAGAACCACATAAGGGCATATTAATTTATGAATCCTTATATGACAATGGCGTTTTAAAAGCACCCTCCTCAAGTAACTAATATAGCAGAAAATATGGAAGAGATGAACATGGAACAATATATCATGACTAGGCCTATTTAAAGCGCTTGACTAATTCCAGAAAGGGCACCAACAAGGATGAATCCTTACTGCAAACTAGTGAGCCACTCGCATTCTAGAACATGATACAAGAAGATAACTAGCATGAAATGAGATATTGTATTAAAACATAAGAGAAATTACATACTGTGAGATACCAAAGACCAGAATCCTCATTACAGTTATAACTCCTCCTCACTGAGACCCTACGGGCTCTGAACCTTCATACAGAAATATTACAAAATGTATACAAAAGCGTTTTCACTGCACAGTTTGCTGATAGAAATCTGGAACCCTTACAATGTCTTCTTTTCGGGCCTTTATAGGAAAGATAGAGAATTCTAGAGGAGGAGGTAGATGAAGCACATTTAATGACTCAAATTGAATAAAATGGCGGAAAACATTCTTGCCCACTCTATGAATGAATAACTATAAATGATTGTACTTTACAATCTGTCTATAGAAATAAATGCTGGGAGATGAAAATCTCCTTATATACAAGACACAAATAATAAAATATATGCAATGCTCTGCCTTTTGCTGAGGGGAAAATCTGCTTCCGTAAGGGCCTTGAGATAGTCTGCAGTTCTGTACTGTACTCTCAGCCCTTTAACATTGAATTTAAATCCTGAACCTTTAATACAGGGCGGAGCGTTCCTTGATTTTCTCTGGAGGGTTCTGTAGATTCACATCTTTGTCTTCTTTTAATGATGGTCATTTCTCACACCTACCCTCGGCTTCTTCTTTAAATTTCACCAGCAGAATGTCATCCTTTAACATGCTTTTTAACCTCTGCAATGGAGGTGATAAATTATGAGGCCTCTTTATCATCTTAAAACCTGCAAAACCCACAAAACATTAAAGAAACAAAACTCAGAGGCAAGGAGCATGGAGGTGGAGATGATAATGACGTCGTGGACATGAACAGATGACAGGAATACGAAGGGTGGCGGAGGAAAGACAATGGAGACTTCGATTAAACAGACGGAGTGCGACTTCTCCACGTGAAGCAGTTTGAACATGAGGGATGAATAAGAACGGAGGGTATAATTGAAAACTCGTGCATATACATATATATATACGACGGGATGACGCCACGGATACACGGGGGCAAGACACCTGGGTGTACGGGGGAACAGGTGGAAAGACAACGTGGCGGCGGGGTCGACAGACGGGGAAACTAATTGCTGGCCGCTGGATTAAGATCGCAAATCAACGGCTGGGAGTCAATGGGAGTAGTGCGGTGGTGGGCCACGGAAAACGACGGATAGGGGTTAAAGGGCGAGCGACTCTGGAGGATATCCACCGTCGGATTGACATCGCCAGATCCAACGGCGCGGGGGAGTTCCGCTGCCCGATCTTTGTACCACCTTTAATGCGCGGGGAAAATGGTTTTGGGACCCGTACTCAGGGACACACGGCGCATGTTTAGTGGAATCGCTGCCCCTATGGTAAATACCGCCGGCCCGGTGGAAGCGGTGCGGGACAATACCGCCGGTTTCTGTAGTGAGATACAGACGCGGGGGCCACCATATAAAACAAACGCTGCTCCGTTGATTTAATTCGATCGGATGGTCACAATTGCGCCCGACACATAAAGAAATAAGATCCCTCTCCTTTGGTTTGTGGTTTTCGGGCTTGGGTCATGTGATGATGACAGGAAAAGGGGCTAAGGCCTTGGGGCTTCGGCTCAATATAATTTAAATGGCGGATTTTAAACCTTTGCATCATGCATTTTCGGGCGGAAAAGATAATATTAAACGGGAGCGTGAGGATTTTTAGGCCACGGTGGAGGTTTGGAATGGATTTGAATGAGGCAGTGGACCCAAAATTTGAAATGCAGGGGTAAATATGTACAACAGCATTAATTCTTGACTTAGATCATTGCATTATTCAATCAGAAAGAATAGAATAATAATCTCACATAAGAAACACACATGAACACCAGGATTTTAGGTGGAAACCCAATTCGGGAGAAAACCACCGCTGCCGTCGTCTCAGTCTTCAATCTTTATTATATTAAGAAAACTTCTTACAACCATGTACTGGCGTAGACTCATACCAGCACGCAGGCACCCACCTGCAGAAGGCTACAACCTTCTCTTGTTTACCAGCCTCTCCTAGAAGGGAGCTACAACCCCCTGCTTCTCGTTTACCAGCCTCTCCTGGAAGGGAGCTACTACCCCCTGATATTAGCACCAGCTTCTACTGACAGAAAGCTTCTACATACATACTGAAGGCTTAAACCCTCAGATCCACTACAGACCACTTTTCATCAATTTTCAAACTAGATCAAACAGCTCCAACACAACCCTTTACTTAATAAACAACCTTTGCCCAATGCTTCAAACAGAACAGTAAAACCACTGTAACCAGAATATCAGAGATAACCCAGACTTCTGAATAAATATGCAGAAACACATTCAACCTTGAGCTACCATAAGATCAGATATCATACGCGCTTTTATTTAATCAGTCCCGCGTATATACGTGCTTTTCATGAAGCGAACCTGCAAATACATCTGTGCATTTACCAGAATAACCCTAACTGTCCATACACGCCTTTGTTTAAACAGATCCGCGTATACACACGCTTTTCATGAACTGAACCTGCGTATAGATCTATAAAAGATAATTTTTGCACAACACACCAGATCTATGAAATTACCCAGATTTCTTCAAGTTCTTCAACAGATTTGTGCCAGGTCTTCATTACTTCTTTTCAGATCATCCTAGAGATTCATCTTTTCAGATCTAGAGGTCTTGAACCTTCATCATGTTCATAGGTGCACCATATATTCAGATCTATCAATTAAGAGCAGAGTTCAACCATACATATTAACTTCAAAGTGAAGTATTCATTAAAGCCCAGACACTTGCACACCCTTGCATAATGAAATTCTTCTCCTTAAATAGATTTAGCCTTTGTCAATACCATGAGCCAAAACCACTTCACTTCCGATGGTATTCCTGGGCGGTATTAATTAGACAATCAAGCGCTCAATACAATGGGTCAATACCATGGTAAAGTCCCCTGGTTTTATAAATTTAGAGTGCAATTAGGCATACGCGACTTGGCACGATCTTTTCCGCGTGCATATGCGACTTCCCCTCAAAAAACCCGCATATTATTTGTGGCATACCTTGTTTAACATTCTTCTTGCACATACTGGAGATTCTTTCTTCTGCAACTTCTGTACTGATTGTAGATACATCAGATTTACATCATTAACAACTTCATCAAGTACAACTTCATCAGATAGGTTTCCATCAAGGACAACACATGCCAACAATTTTGGCTCACAAAAGGCCTCACACAAGGTCAGATACCTCATAGCAGAAGGTCACTACTTTGTCAGACCCTGAAAGATTGGTTTCTAAAAGGGTTCGGAAACCAAAAACCCCCTCAACACCTAGTCATACACTATCTGCTCTTGGTAGTAGTTCTAGTAATCCTTTTTTGGAAGATATCTCTAAAGTACTTCCTTTCTTGGAACAAGATTCACCTTTCACACCAATTTATTTTCAAGAAGCTAAGTTAGAAGAACACTCCAGTTGTTGGTCCCTCTTCCATATTCCATCAACCCACTCCCATATCATTTCTACCTCCACCTCCGTTCATTTTCATAGTAGGTTCATCGACTACATCTAACCAAGGAACAGTCAATCAAGGTGCAAACATAGCAGCACCAACCTTTTTGTTTAAAAAATATGCTCCACTTAACCTTCCACAACCAATGAATGAAATTCCTTAAGAGTATCTTAAATTACTCCCAAGTTTTACAGGAGAAGATGAAATAACTACAGAAAAACACTTGCCTGTGTTTTGTAATTTTGCTGAAAATTTGAATGTAGAACATCTTGATGTTGTAATGAGGCTTTTTGTACAGTCTCTGGATGGAGAGGCTAGAAAGTGGTTTAAGGGATTGCCAAATAATTCTATTAATACATGGGAAGAACTGGAAAATCAATTCACTCAGAGATGGGTGAAAAAAGAGATCATGGATATTCACTAACAGAATTAAATGCAAAGAAAAGAAAACCAGATGAGAATATATCAGATTTTATCAAAATATTCATTAGATTGTATAACAGTTTACATGTAGAAATGAATCCCCCTCCTTTTGGAGCAAAGGTGGTTTTTGCTGGGGCTTTTGAAGCTGATTTTAGTTTCACACCTATAGAAAGGAGATCCCCCAATCTAGAGAAAATATAGACAGATTCTTTAGAAATTGAAGCTAATATGGCTGCAGCCAGAAAGATAAAAGAAAAGTAGTCAGTTCAAGAGAAGGGAAAAGAAAAAGAAGAATCACCACAAGATCAAAGAATTTATGATATGACAAAGGTGATAAATAATTTTTCGAACAAATTAGTAAAGATGGAATTGGAAAGTAAAAACTCCCAAAGACCGGTACAACACAACAGAGGAGGATTTAATCCTCAATTTAGAAAACAACCCCTGCAAATTTTACAAAGAGAAAGAAGAGATCAAGATCAAGTCCAAACACCATTGTATATAGAAGCAACACCCAAACAATCAGTAGAAGATGACCAAAAATAAGTTGAAGACCAAATATCTTCTATATAAACTAGAGGATATGGTGAAGAGAAAGATTGTGAGGGGAATATGCTGAAGCTGAAGTATCTTTTGATCAAGATGAAATGGATGAATATTGTAGGCAATTCATAGATTTCATGCAAGCTGAGTTACACAAAAAGTATGATTTAAGGTCTAGAAAGATATCTAGAGTGCAGGATAATGAAGGTGAACAACAAGATTTTATTCCTCCTCCAATGGCAACTCCACAACAAAAGGACCCTGTAAAACAAGCTAGTAATGGGGAGAAACTTGTAATTTCAGTTAATAGAACAGATGTGTAGCAAGGTGAACCTTCCCAGAGGAAATCAAATGATACTAATATTTTGGAGAGAGTTGTTCCTATACCCGAACAAGAGGAAAATTATATAAAGAGCGAAGAAGAACTTGAAAAGAATGTTAAACAAGCTCATGCTTTCAATTTGACAAAAGAGTTGGAGAAGGTAAAAATTCAGGTACCTCTTCTAGAATTAGCTAGATTACCAATCTACAAGAAAGAAATTTCAGGATTTATTAATCTCACACAGATTAAATATATAGGTTACACTGTGAACTTACAAGAAGAGAAGCCAGTGGTCACCTTTGGTCCTCATGTAGAAGAAGTAGATCCTTCTGTTCCACAATTATATATTTCTCTGTTGCTTCATGATTTTACTCTTCATAACTGTATGCTTGACTTCGAAGCATCCCATAATCTCATGCCATTGTCTATTATGAAGGAACTAAACTTGCAGATTACCAAACCTTACAGGGATCTGTATTCATTTGATTCCAAAAGGGTGAAATGTGTTGAGTTAATTAAAGATGTAGTAGTTTCTTTGGCACAAATTCTAGAAAAGAGTATAGTCATGGATGTAGTTTTTGCTGACATTCCAACTGGGTTTGGAATGCTCCTGTCAAGATCTTGGGGAGCAAAGTTGGAAGGTGTTCTAAAAGTAGATTTCACTTATGCTATCATTCCTATTTTCAATGGGGAAGAAAGAAGATTGTATAGTGAAACAAGGTTCATGAAGACCACTACCAAGAAATATGCAGGAAATTACCCTATTTATAGTCAAGAAACAGAGGATCTTTCATGTTTCATGCTGCATGAAGATGCAGAATTTTCTGAAGACATAGGAAAGAAACTCCCTTTAGCAGTTGTAAATAATGAGCTGCACTCAAAAAATATTTTTAAATGCTACTTTGATGGTGCCTACTCCAAGGAAGGCACATGAGATGGATTCTTGCGATATCACCAAAAGCCTTCAATCTTTAGTTTATTCCGAGGGAGGAGAATAAACTAGTAGATTCTTTAGTAGTTGAAACTATCACCTTCAAGCCACCTATGAATCCAAGGTTAAGGTATGTGCAAAGCTTTGTATCTGAAAATCTTTCATGGTACCTCCCTATTGTGATCTTCAAATTTCAACAGTATGGAGGCAACAAGTCTATCATGAAGATGTTGGATTGGTACCATTGGAAGGCTGACTCCACCTGATTAAGTTTAGACATATATACATGT
The DNA here is from genome assembly GCA_034641835.2 of Pinus albicaulis. Lineage (NCBI taxonomy): Eukaryota > Viridiplantae > Streptophyta > Pinopsida > Pinales > Pinaceae > Pinus > Pinus albicaulis. The sequence goes on along the minus strand of CM076579.1, from coordinate 1,427,073,324 downwards.
ATAGGACTTGTGCATAAATAAGCTCAAAAGTTGAGAATTTTTAGTTGTAGTATTTCTAGTTCGGTATTTTCAGTTTAAGAATAAAGGAAGAAGTACAAAGCGTAGTAGGTTTCTGGAGGATTTCATACTGGATCAACTCCCATTTGGGATTGACTCCATGCCCAATAAGGGCTACTGATCTGCAAGCTCTTTTGAATCCATGCCCAATAAAGGCTACTGATCTGCAAGCTCTCTTTGACTCCATGCCCAATAAAGGCTACTGATCTACAAGTTCTCTTCAACTCCATGGCCAATAAAGGCTATTTATCTACAAGTTCTTAGCACTTTTCTATCAAAGTGTTATCCTCAGTTAGAGCCAGATGTTGTAGCATAATTTGACTCAGCTAAAAGTAAAGAGAGGTTCTGAGAAATTCAAGGTTGTTGAGGAACAGTTATTAAAATTTCAAGATGACCTGTAATATGCTCAAAAGGATAACCACAAGCTCAACGACGATTCGTGCAGAGCAGTTCAAGACTCAGGCCGATTGATGCGTTCAGAACATTGCACACAGGTCAGGGTCGATTCGTGCAAATATACGCGCAAAACAATGTTCAGAGGCTTAATCACAATTGCATGTGGAATGCCTGCCATCATATCGCAAATCGCAATTGCAAAGCTCAGGAGGAATGGTGCTCATGAACTATGTTATGAACACCGATATGTGATTTGCGATGAGTTGTATATTGCCGATTGTGATTTGCGATTTTCCCCACCTACACTTGCCACATCATCCCTACCTTTATTGCACATCGCAAGCTCAGGAGGAATGGTGCACATGAATATATTATAAATATCAAAATGCGAAGTGAGACAATGTTTCATATCACTGATTGCGATTTGTGATCGGCCCCACCTCCACTTGCCACATCATCCATACCTTTATCGAACATTGCACATCACAAGCTTAGGGTGAATGGCGCTTAGGAATATGTTATAAATGATGAAATTCCAAATATGATAAAGGGCCAAACGTGATGGTTTTCAAAGGAAAATTTGAATTTATTTAAAGTCTAGGATTATGTGAAGTTGCGTTGTTTTATGAAGAAACGTGAATGCGGACATTGGACTCGGGTAAGTGACCCAATGCAGAGCAAAGGAGAAGAGAAGACAGAATGTTGTGGGCACAAGCAGAAGCGGTAGAGTCGGGAAGAAAGAGACATGATAACATTGTTTGAAATGTAGAGGCATAGGTAGAGTCGGGCAAAAAGAGCATATGGCGACACTGTTGGAAACGCAACAACTAGGTCAATTCGGGCAAAGATGCGTTATTGCATAACTGTTTGAATTCCACATCAGAAACATAAAAGACATGACAAGAAGCATAAAAGACAAATATTGAACTCTAGAAGAAATGCAGGGCAAGGATGTTTGATCTGTCAGGGAGACACATCAACACTTCAGGGAGATGCATCAGCAGCAAATTAGATTCAGCAAAAAGAATAATATTTCAAGTTTTATTTTGTTTTCTTTGTTTGTTAAGATCGAAGCTATAGTGATGTCCTCAATTTCAATGTAATAAGTATTTTTAACAGTTTAGGTAGTCGAATTAGTTTCAAGAAGTTCTAGTAGTTACAAATTGTTTTTGATGTATTTAAGCAAGATAGAAAGAAAGAAGAAGGGTTCCTAGTTTTGGACCTCTGGAAGACTAAAAATTTGGTTCTTACTTTTCTGAGGAATTAATTAAAGAAGCATCAAGTTTCCTGCAACTGTTGATGGTGATTCGTTTTTCTTGTGCCATTATGTGTTCCTTCTTCCTGGAATGAAGTGAAGTAAAGTAGTTGTCGGCCTCTTAATTACATATGTGAGTAATAGTTAAATAACCTTAATTTGTGCTCCTTCACTCCAACTCCTCTCCCTCCACAAATTCTCTCTGGAACTTAAAAGTAATAGATTCTGTGTTTACAACATATTATTTTGAGTTTCCTCTCTCTCCATAAATTCATTCTGAAGTTTAAAGTGATAGATTCTGTGTTACATCATATCATTTTGAGTTTCTTCTACAGTTCTTCTTTTCCATTCAGATATCAACAGTTAATGGCATTGTAGAGTCTTTCATTATACTAGATTATTAAGGGTTTTAAAGAATTAGTTTCCAAAGGGATTGAACAAAGACCACCTGATATAATTACTTCATGTGACACATTTTTTAAAAATGTCTTAAGCATTGATTCCATTCCACAACCAAGGAATTGTCTCTTAAGATACAACAGATTGAGTCCCCATGGAGAAAATTTGTCTTTACATCTAACTTCTCAAGATGAAAATATTCTACTACCACTAAACTTAAAATATTTCCAATTGAAGTTATTTTGACAACAAGAGAAAATAAATTTTCAGAACCTATACTTTTAGGATATTTTGACACATAAGAAATAGTTAAGAATAACTTAGTCTAGTGTAGAGTTAGGTAAAGTGTGTTTCTTTACTATGTACATTTGTAACTTATAATTAGATGGTCACGATTTGTAGTGATCTGACGGTTCACTCTCTCCTCGGTATTAACGACACTTGATCCGTGGCTTCACACCCGATTGGTCCATGATCTCTATTTAAAGAGCATGAAGGATCATTTGTCTGGTAACCATTTATGAGAGAAACATATGTAACTTTTATTTTTGTATTAATAAATTTCCTGAAGTGGCTGCGTTGGCTCAGGCCATGGACTATTTCCCACTTCGAGGGTTTTAACCACGTGATAATACTGGTGTACTGATTTTTGATCTGTTTATGAGCAGTGAACTTTGGTTTTTGATCTACGGAACTTACCCTGTAAATTCATACATGGTATCAGAGCTATTTTGAAGGCCGCATCCGTTGTTGATCCAAATCCGAAGCCAGTTTTACTGCATGCGACTGTCGTTTTCTAGATCTACTATTTCTGAACTTTTTTGGGCCTAGAGAACTGCTTTGTTCTGTCCGAAGCGTCTGTTATAGTCAGGAACGCCTTTCATTTCATGCAAAAAGGTTTCCAATTGCCCAAGTTATGTCAGTTTAGATCTGGAGGTATAAAGTATTTGTTTTGCAGTTATATTTGTTAATAGTTCTGCTTATTTCAATTCCCTCTATTTATTTCGGTTTTAAGTTTTATTTATTTGCCAAATCTATACCTACTTCTCTGTGTATTCTCTTTGCTCACCACTGTGTGCGATCTCGACAAATCAGAAACAAGAAGAAGGGATTTTTTTTCTATGTATGCTCTTTCCCCGCGTCTTTATGTGATCTCAGGAAATCAGAAATAGTGAAAAAATAGATAGTTTTTGATAAGGCTAACAAAAAATCTATCATTCTGATGTAAGCCTTGCTTTTCATTTTTTTTTCTTTGATTTTTGTGCAGGAAAAAGCACGCACATCGAAGACTTACCCAAAAAAAAAAAAAAACCTTCCTCCTTTCAAACAATTACAAAATCCTTTTACTATCTCACTTAGTGAGAAGTTAGTTTATGAGAATAGAGGTCTTGGGTTCAAGTCTCTTTCTCAAGCTTCTTTTGTAAGAAAAATTTGTTAAAGGGGCGGGATTTTTTAAAAGTTGAACTTCATCATCAAATTTCAAACCATTCCCGTAACTATTCGGCATCTACAACTCGGTTTTTTAAAAAATGCATAACTTATTCATTCAGAAGCCGTTTTTCGAGCCGTTTTTTTGAATCACCCTATTTTTTTGAGATCTTTCCATTGGAGCAGTTAGTTTCAGCTTTTATCAACTTCAAGTTTTTAAAAAAATGGAAAGTGCATGCCCAATTATTCTTAACAGCACCAATTATTTCCAATGGCTACCTCACATGGTAGATATAATTAGAAGTAAAGGGATTTATAGAATAGCCACGAGACAAGAACTAAACCTTCTGATGATGATAAATTCACTAAATGGGAAAATAAACAAGATAAAGCACGAGGGTTGACAGGAATGTACATTGCTCAAGATCTTCGATTTCATATCCTTGACATTGACACCCCTCATGAAGCCTTGGATAAGCTAAATATTTTCTTTGGCATTCAAAATAAAATCAGGGCCCACCAGCTTGAAAATGAGTTGCTTACTTTGGACCCAAATAATTTCTCCTCTATTGAAGATTTTTTGTCCAAATTCAAGACCCTTAGACTTCCTTTAGAAGGTTGTAAGGTCAAAAAGGAAGATGGTAGCCTCATCTATTGCATTCTTGCTAAGCTTGGCCTTGCATACTCTATATTTGTTTCCACCTTCCATTCCACTAGAGAAGCCATCGTTTCTTCAGGAACCACCTACAAGAACTCCTCTTTTGATGCCTTCTGCGATTCTTTGATAAGAGAACAAGAAAAACTCTTACACCTTGGTCTTATCACATATGGAAATGCTTCTAAGAAAGCCTTAGTGGACCAAAATAAATCATATCAAAAGAATCCCAAGAAGTATCTTAAAAAGTATGGTCTAAAACCATATAAGGGTCCTAAGCAATTTCAGCCACAAACTCACCAAAATTATAAGGAAAATAAAAACAATGGGAAGAAGACAAAGAGACATTGCAACTTTTGTAATCATAATGACCATATAGAGTCCAAATGTTTTAAGAATATGGAAGCCTTAGAAGCAGCAATGAAGAAGCACAACATCAATTTGGAGCACTCTTCACCTTCATCCTCAGGAATGGAACTTTCTGCTTGTGGGTGTCAAACATCAAGATCTGGTTATGCGTTAAATGTATCTTCTTCTTCTCATTCTCATGAGTGGCTCATTGATTTTGGAGCTTCTTACCACATGGCCAAAAATAAAGCCATGTTTTCTTCTTTAAATGATTGTAACACCAAACATATTTATGTTGGTGATGATAGATCTCTTAGTGTTGTAGGATCTGGAACCATTCATCTAGATAATGGTCAGTTTAATGATGTACTATTTGTTCCTACCTTGTCATGCAACCTACTATCTATTTATCAGATCACTCATTCAGGTCAAGGGAAAAGAGTTGAATTCTCACCTCATGATGTTGTAATCAAGGACCTAAAATATCCTAGACATATTTTAGCTACTGGCATTGCTAATGATTCCACAAGGTTGTATAATTTTGACAAATTTGGGTCATCATGTCTTCCCTCCATTTTTGTTGCTCATAATGATGATGTGAGCAATCTTTTGCATGAGCGATTTGGTCACTTAAACTATCGCTCTCTTCAAACTAAATGTAAATAAAACATGGTGACAGGTCTTCCTATGGTATCTTTCCGAGATGGTGTTTGCTCCAGGTGTGTACTCGAAAAACATCATCGGGATAGTTTTGACAAACGTGCCTCTTGGCACGCCTCAACCCCTTTGCAGCTTGTGCACAGTGATTTACGGGGTCCACTTCCTGTTGTTTCTTTCTCTGGTTGCAAGTACTTATTAACTTTCATTGATGATTTTTCCAGACGCACTTGGGTATACTTCTTAAAACTCAAGAGTGAAGTTTTTAACATGTTCTTGGCCTTTAAGGCCTTTGTTGAGAAACAATCTGACATCAAATTCTCAATTTAAGATGAGACAATGGAAGAGAATATATTAACAACAAATTTATCAACTTCTGCACTGAGCATGGCATTCAATTGCAACATACTGTTCCATATACTCCACAAAAAAATGGTGTAGCTGAAAGGAAGAATCACACCTTAAAAGAAATGGCTAATTGTATGCTTCAATCTAAAGGACTTAGTTTCAATTTTTGGGCAGAAGCAATTAAATTTGAAAATTACATAGTAAATCACACTCCTACTAAGGTTTTAAAGAATATAATTCCAGAAGAAGCTTGGAGCTCAATCAAACCAGATGTAAGTCACTTTCTTGTTTTTGGAAGTGATGCTTAGGCCCATATTCCAGATGAGAAACATAAAGCCTTAAAACCTAAGAGTGAAAAATGCATTTTTATTGGATATTCTGAAGATGTCAAAGGATATAGACTTCTTCAACCAAAATACAAAAATATAATCATTAGAAGAGATGTAAAATTTGATGAAAAAATATCGGCCTACGAGCCTAGTTCGGCGGGTGTGCCACCTTTGGCTTGCGAGCCTAATTCGGCATATGTGCCACCTCTATCTCTCTCTCTTCTATTTTTAATAGAATTCCTTCTAGTTCAGATGATGACATCGAGGATCACAATCCTCCTCCACCTCTTCAAATTATTCCATTTACTCCACAACTTCCAAGGTGGGTCCGCTCTACTCGGGATGCAGCAGGTTCTCTTGTAGGTGACCCTGCCGATCGACGACGTACACGTTCTTAGTTCGAACGAGCCTCTTCCTTATTGGCTCAAGTTCCAGAAAGTCCTGATCTAGAAACCTTTGAAGAAGCATCTGGTCATCCAAATTGGGACGAAGCTATGAATGATGAATATCATTCCTTATTGACGAATGATTCTTGGGATCTTGTTCCTCTTCCAAAAGGAAGAAAACTTGTCAGATGCAGATGGGTTTACAAAACAAAGTTTGGACTAGATGGAAAAGTGGATAAACATAAAGCTCGTCTTGTCGCTAAAGGATTTTCACAAGTTGAAGGTATTGACTATACTGAAACCTTCTCCCCTGTTGCCAAAATGAATTCTATCCGCCTTGTTCTTTCCCTTGTTGCCTCCTTTAAATGGGAAGTCCATCAGATGGATGTTAAATCTGCCTTCTTACATGGAGATTTGCATGAAGAAATCTACATGGAACAACCCCTTGAATTTATCCAAAATTACTCTAGCCTTGTTTGTCACCTTAGGAAGTCTCTCTATGGTCTCAAAAAAGCTCCTCGGGCTTGGTATGCCAAAATGGATAGATTTCTATTAGATAATGGTTTTTCTAGGTGTCATTCTGACAACACTGTCTACACCAAGAAAGTGGGTAAGTCCTTCACCATCCTTGTTCTTTATGTTGATGATCTTATCCTTACTAGTAGTGATCCCAGCCATATAAACCATGTGAATTCTAGCCTCAAAAAGAAGTTTGAAATGACAGACTTAGGACACTTGTGTTATTTCCTTGGTCTTCAAGTCTTGCAATCCAAAGAAGGTATTACCCTCTCTCAGTCCAAGTATGGCTATGATCTTCTACGCCACTTTCACATGGAAGACTGTAAGCCAACAACTTCTCCCTTTCAGTCTGGACTCAAGCTTTCAGTCACTTGTACTACCCCTGAAGTTGATGCTACCCTATACCATCAACTTGTTGGTAAATTTCTGTATCTAACCCATACCCGTCTTGACCTTTCCTTTGTCGTTGGTCTTCTTGCTTGGTTTATGCACCAACCTCATGAAATTCACTGGAATGCATCTAAAATAATACTTCGATATATTTGAGGTACAGTTCAGTTCGGGATTCATTACAGTCCAGGAGCATCTCCATTGTTGATTGGTTTCACTGATTCTAATTGGGTTGGTGACCCTGATGATTGAAAGTCTACTGTAGGATATATATTCACTCTTGGTTCAAGACCTATTACATGGTCTTGTAAGAAACAAAGTTCCATCTCTCTTTCTTCGGCTGAAGCAGAGTATCGTGGTGCAATTGAAGCCAGCAAGGAAGCCATGTGGCTTCATCAGATCCTGTCTGAATTTGGTCTTCATAAGCAACATCCAACTACACTTTGGTATGATAATCAGAGTGCCATTCAGTTATGTAAAGATCCAATTCAGCATCAGCGTATGAAACACATTGAGCTCCACATACACTTCATCAGAAAGCTCATTCATGATCTTGTTCTTAAAGTGTGGTATTGTCCAACCAATGATCAAGTAGCCGATATCTTTCCAAAGGCTCTCACAGAAGCAAATTTTACCAAACTTTGATCCATGCTTGGAGTTTAGGAAAGTTCTCATTAAGGGGGGATAGGCTCTAATGCCTCCTTCCTTATCCTATTGTGTGACCTTTGTAAATCCTTCAATCATATCCCAATTTGTTCTTAAGGGGGGATGTTAGGATATTTCGACACATAGGAAATAGGCTCCTTTTGTGTCACCTTTTTAAATCCTTCAATCCTATCCCAAGTTGTTCTTAAGGGGGGATGTTAGGATACTATGACACATAGGAAATAGTTAAGAATAACATAGTCTAGTGTAGAGTTAGGTAAAGTGTGTTTCTTTACTATGTACATTTGTAACATATAATCTGACGGTAAAGATTTGTACTGATCCGAAGATTCACTCTCTCCTTGGTATTAACGACACTTGATTCATGGCTTAACACCCTATTGGTCCATGATCTATATTTAAAGCTCATGGAGAGTCATTTTTCTGGTAACCGTTTATGAGAGAAACATATGTAACTTTTATTTTAATATTAATAAATTTCCTAAAGAGGCCGCGTTGGATCAGGCCGTGGATTTTTTCCCTCCTCAAGGGTTTTAACCACGTGATAATACTGGTGTACTGATTTGTGATCTGTTTGTGAGCGATGACCTTTGGTTTTTGATCTACGGAACTTACCCTATAAAATCCTACATTTATTCTATGTAAACCCCTTTACAACAAGTATGGCCTTGTACCTAATTTTTCCTCCACATTATTCCTTCAATCAATCAATCCATTTATTATACAATTCTCTTTTACTTGTAGGAAATAGGGCTAAGTCCCAAGTCTAATTATGTAACAAAGTGTCCATCTCTTCTTTCATTCCTTGCTCCCATTTCATCCTAGTTTCTACTTGCAATTATTCTTTATATATTTCTGGTTGACAAAATTCATTAAACAATACATAAAACAATGAATAAGAGTATCATTTATGGGGTTTAATTAACCTAGTTGATCTTCTAATAACACTTGCAAGAGTTTGAGGTACCTACTATTGGTGTGGTTACTAAACATTTTGATTTTTTGGCACATTTCAAATTTCTTTTTCTATGATTTCCTCCAGCACTATGTATTTTGTGTTTTCTATTTCTTTTTTCTTTCTCTGCCACTAATACTTGTAGATGACCTTTTCATTGAATACCACAACTCTAGCCTTGATGTTTTTTTTATTTTTATAGTTTCATAAGAGATACTAGCCAAAATCACTAACTCCATATCCAATAAAAGTACACTTCTTGGATTTTGACTTGACAAGCTTTGTTCTATTTTATCTATCAATATGGACAATTTCTTCACAAGAAAAATTCTTCTTATATGATGTAATTAGATGGATTATTTACATTAATTTCAATGTAAATAGATTAATAATGTGCATTCATTTAAATGTAAATGATAATTTATGATCTGATGTAACTAAATGGATGATACACATTAATTTGAAAGTAAATATATTAATATGTTCATTGGTTTCACCATAGATGTTAATTTTAATCAAATGTGTCTATATACATATTAACCAAATCCATCTTGATATAGATTCGTCTTGAGAAATCCACACACGGCTAACAATAACGGAAGAGGAAGTAAGACTTTTACAAAAGGTAAAGAATCTAAATTTAAAAAGTCATCGAAGTCTCAAAATCGGATAAAAACAATATACTAACAATTATTGAAATTTTCTTCAAATTAAATGTTAAAGGCATATGTAAGGTCCTAACTTCAGTTTAGATTACTTTGACATTATTATTTTGTTCTTTTATTGAAATTGATGCATTCATTGCAGTGTAGATGTTAATTGATAATCTTGGATGCATTCATTCCACTGTAGATGTTAATTGATAATCTTATTGGATTAATTGCATTAAATGCATTTATTTGAGTGTATATGTTAATTTCCAATCCTAATTAGTTGAGTGCACTATGTGCATTGAGTTTGATGTAGATGTTAATTTATGATCAGATGTAACTAGATGGATGATTTGAATTAATTTCAAAGCAAATATATTAATAATGTGCATTGATTTTAGTGTAGATTTTGATTTCTAATCTTATTTGATTAATTGCACTAGATGCATGGATTTCAATGTAGATATTAATTTTTAGTATGATGTAACTTGATGGATGAGTTGCATTAATTTAAAGTAAATATATTAAATAGTGTGCGTTGATTTTAGCGTAAATGTTGATTTCTAATCTTATTTGATTGATTACACTATATGCATTCATTTTAGTGAAGATGGTAATTTATGATATGATATAACTTGATGGATTATCTTCATTAATCTCAAAGCAAATAGATTAATAATGTGCATTTATTTCAATGTAGATGTTGATTACTATTACTATTATTTACCATGGTGTATCGGTAACTCTTTTTGAGTAATTCCAACATCTTATAAGCACGATATACCAAGAATTAATGACCTAGCAAGATCTTAGACTCCACGAGGGTGGGGGAGCTTACTCCTTGAGTCTTATCACAACATATCAAATATGTCCCCTCATAAGATTTGAAACTGGGTGAAGGGGATGAGATCCCATTGTGCCAACCACTTGGTGATTTATAATCTTATATCGTAGAGCTTCATGCAAGATTGTACATATATTAACAATCCTTAAATATAGAGGTGTGGAGCAACATCTACACATCCTAAAAATGTGGTGGAACCCATTGTAATATTTTTTCTTCCTTTAGTTTTCCATATTGTCCTTGCATACCCACTCTCTATGATTTCTATTTGTCTTGCTACCTATCTTAAATCATGGGTAGTCTTTCACTCTTATATGCAAGAAAACCAGAGAATTTCATATAAACTGAAAAGATAAAGAAAGGGATAGAGCACATTAAATTTTCAAAGTATTGGTTGCATGGATATGATTTGACATGCTTGAAGTTTAGTCGTGCATGAAATTTCTTAAGATGATGTTTTCTTTACTTACACCCTCCTTCACATTTTCCATCATTCAACATTGTTACAGTTTCACTTTGCATTCAACTTTTTTATTCCATAAATTTTCATGTCATAGTGTAACTGTTCTACATTTTGGAGGTTTTTTGACCATATTTTTTGGTCAAATTTTCTCGAAATACAATAGAGATTTGTTGGAAGCACAAGTTTGAGTTGTGGAATCTACACAATCTGAATGCCCTCAGGGTTTTTTTTTAGGGCACTGAGTCCACTTATGCATTCAAAAACACATTTTATACAACAAAAAATCACGATCTGAACAAAAATTGTTTCCTCAAATTATAGCCAAAGACACCAAAATGTAAAATAGTTATATAACATCATTTTTCATCATTCAAGTTACTAACACTCTGTATGTTCTCAACAAAATGACGTAACCAAGAAATTTTAAAACTAAAATGAAATGATTAAATTAATTCGACGTTTAACAAATTGTGTGTGCCCGTGTACAACAAAAATCAGCATAAACCTATTTTAACCTTTGATCTATCAAGCGTTGAAAATAATCTCTCGAGGTGCAAACCTTTCCTCAAGTTTTACACTTAAAAAGACGTTTCAACCTCAAAATATTTGATCCCTATTAACACCTCTCAACACATATTATTATTATTATTATTATCCAATTTTAAGGTCACGGCCAAGCCCGATACCATATTGGTGCATGAGACCCCCTTGTTTGTGGGACAAGGGACCCACCTCCGAACAACGATTTGAATACTAAGTCTACGAAGGCATACATACTCTATTCCCCTTTGGTTTTGAACTCGCGACCTCTTAAGAAGAAACACATGTTCTTAACCATTAGGTCCGCTCAAGCTGTATCTAAATTAATACTCTTAATTAAGATGAATATAAAAAAATTTAAAGAAAAAAAATCAAATAATATATTGAATCCTCTACTTAATTCATAAGCCAAATTTTAAGGGTGTTGTCTACGGTTGCCACAAATTCACCCGGAAGATAGTTTTCTTGCCAGATGGATTCTACACCATTAACATCCATAATTTTGAAGTTCGACAACTATAACCCAAATTTTCAAAATTTCTCCCAAAATTTTCCATAATCTTGTTAGAATTTCTATTATATTCCTAACTAACTAGTAGGTTTTTAAACTACCCTACTTTTAAATATAGGGAGAAATATATTTCATTCTCTTGAGCACAGGCTTGCTACGAAATTAATGAAAAATCTCATAGTCATTATCATTTCCAAAATCCTTTTTTTTGGAAATTACTTTGAAATGCAGTCATTTCAGTTTCTCGACTTGACTCTCATCGATGTTGCTGGAGTTGGCTAGTTGAGATAACTCTTAGGGTGCATGGAATTATTGTCCTACAAAAACTTTTTTCTGCCAATAATGTACATAGTTGTGATGATGTGAAGTTTCCAATTCAAACTCAACTTTTTTATTCCATCGTTAACAAGATTCAAGGGTTGGTGAGGAAATTAATTTTGCGACATTTCAGTTTCTTTACTTTACATGGGGCATACTCAACTTTATTATTCAATTCTTATGGAGAGTCCATGGTGGGCCAAATTTTCCTCTTACTTTTGAAACAAATTTGTGCCATGTTTTCAACTTTATTATTCAATTCTTATGGAGAGTCCATTGTGAAAACAAATTTATTCTTACTTTTGAAACTAATTTGTGTCATGTTTAAACATGTTTGATATTTCTTTGAAAAACTAAAAGAAAGCCAAAATTCAATTTCTATCAATTTTTATAGGAATATAAAAATGGGCGTGAAATATATGGTTTAAAGATGTGATAGGGAACGGACTCCAAATTTTGGCAAAAAAATAAGTTAATAGCCAAGGGAAATTTATCTTGAACAAGAATTCGATAAGAAGCGGTTCACGAAAGTATTCGTCACATATATCTAATATTTATTCTTAACTCTTTATACATCTAATATTTATACTTTATATCCGCATCAAGTATTGGGCTCATCTCATCCATAGTACCAAATCCATCTTACATTCTCTCGAGTTTGTGTAATAATTGTGTATGGCTAATTCTTTCTTTTTCTTCATCTGGTTGAAGGTGTATTAAACTTTGTATTACACACATAATTTCCATAATAATTATTATACTTTTATTATAAATTCTCTACTTTCTGACATGTAACAATCTTTTTCATTACTTTATTACTTTTTTATAGGTAATATACTTGTCTATCATCATTCACACAAATTGTTGAAGATAATGGAGAAATGTATTTTAAGAGAGAGTCACTTCATTAGTTGTATGTGTGCCTTAGATTAGGATTTAGTTCATATTTCTTAAGTAGTTATTCTAACTTGCCTACTTGTTTGTAACCTATATATTCATGGTGTGTATTGATTATTTTTGTAGAGTGTTCTGCAGATGTAATCTAGAGGTGAAGCTCCTCACTTGTGAAGTGTTCAATTTATTTGAATATAAGTTGTCTTTTGGTTTTTATCATGGTATCAGAGCTTTAGATAAAAGATGAGTGAGTTTGTTTGTCCATCAATAAAGATGAACGATTTGAGTTGGTTTGTTAGGTTGTGCCGAGGTCGTGATCGCTGGAGGTCGTGAGGATTGTTGGAGGCCATTTGCTGGAGGCCGTGATCGCTGGAGTGTGCGAGGAGTAAAACCAACAGATCGAATTTGAGTTGTTGTTGTCTGCTCGAATTTGGCTACAACGTTGTATCTGATGTATGTGTAAGTTTGCTGCGTGATTGGAGTGGTCGAGGGAAAACTGTGTGGTGGACTGTATGTGTTTCTCTCCTTTCCAAATCGATCTGATTCCTGTGTTGTTCACGTGGTATGCGGAAAATAATTCCAGTCCTGCATAACGTAATTTGAAGTTTTGCATGAGCCTGTTGGTGCGACACACTGCTCGATAAACGTGTTGGATCTGCTTGTATTCTTCCCACAGGGTTGTTTGTATATCTGCCTACGTCGGCAGGATCGATAGTCGATATGTTTGTGGATCTGCCTGAGCCCGTTGACCAACAACGTGGCGTCGTCTATGTGAGACAGGAGGCTGATCTTGCTGAGCAGATGCAACATCCTTCAATATCTGTAATTTGCTGCGCTTCTTGGCTAGAGGGCCATAAATATTGGTGCGGTCTACTTCCATAATCTTGTTGCAGCTCGACAAGAAAACTTGTTATATGATTTTGTGCAGTGTAAATTTGATTTCTCACCGATCTCTGTGTAAGGAGGGCCGGAAAATACAAGCAGATATTTCTCACTGATATCTGCATAAGGAGGGTCGGTAGGAGGTAGTATGAGCTGCAGATCGTGGTGTATACGAGCCGTGAATCCGTGTGCGCGTAGGAGTGTGTCATGCCTCTTATTGGCGGCTGGTGGATTCGACATCGGTGGTGCAGATGTCGAATTGAATTGGTGTTTTTTTTTTTTTTCCACACCTCTGTTGGATTGGGTGTCGCAATCGGATGACCCAAATGAATTGTGAGTGGATGTCTTATCAAGGTGTTATCCCCTGAATTTTGACCTGCAACTCCGCCTCACCATCACATTATTTCGCTCTCATCCAATGGTCCATACCAATCTGTTGTTGTTTTGCATGCATTTAACATTTAAGGTGAACCCTTATTTTCTAGAAATTAATTAACGGAGGTGCTAACTGAAGGAAAGAAAGAAAGTATTTTTAATGTCCACGAGGCTAAAAATAGCCTATGGGACAGATTGTTTGTCCATATGGCTCTTGTATTCAACCCTTTTCCTGTGAAGTTTTAAAATAACCGCTCCCGGCTTCTTGACAAACTCTTCGCTGAATAGATTATCCCTGCATAATTTTCCTTGCTGTCTTTGAAGGCCTCGCATTCTAAAATGAAATGTTTTTCTGTTTCCACTTTTCCGAAAGAGAAAAAAATACATACTCTTTTTTCCCACATTTGTTTTGGCCTTTTCCAACACCCTGTTTCACAACAGATTTGATGAGAATTAGTCCTTAATTGAGCAATAATAATTTTAGATCTCCAAGAAATATTGGCCCGTATGTACGCCTTTTGCTGATGGTTATGAGTGGAGTTAAACTCTTCAATGTAGTACTTCTTCTTTCTCCCTAGCTCTTTCTCCCATGTATGTTTGTGGAACTTATCCATAACAAAAGTTTTTATCTCTTTACTGTTTGTAGGACACATGCTCAAGAAAATACCCCATTTACTAAACCATTTTTTATTTTTCCGCATCCAAGTCTTCTTTATTTTGCACAATCTATCACTAAACACAACCTTAGGCCATCTACCCTCTTCCATTTGCCCATTTTTTTTCAAATACCTTATGACTCGCACCATAGCAATTGCTTCAATAAGAGCAGCCCCTGCTTCACTTAACATGATAGCATAAGGAACTACACTTTTAATTTTGAATTTGTTTGTAATCAAACGCTTCTAAATTTTCTCAATTTGTTTCCACTGCATCTCGGTTGTGTTGCTAGCCCATAGTTCACAACCGTAGAGAATCACTGGAATCACTAGAATCCCAAAAAGAGTTAGAGTGGTTTTCCAGTCCCACAACTCTGCCTCTCTACACCTATTTTGAAGAGCATAAAATGCTTTCCAACCCCCTAAAGTTATTTTCTTTCTACAACCATCCCAACTTAAATTTATGTTGAAGTCAATTCCGAGGTATTTGTAGTCTGCAACTTCTTCCAGAATGTTGCCTTCAAAGTAGAACTTATGCTGGTTATGCTTTCTTTTGTTCGAGAAAACCACTACTTTCATTTTCCTAATATTGACTTGCATCCCCACTCTTCTACAAAAATGCTCAAGGGAACGTAAGTGCTCTTGCAAACCAAGAGCCAATTTAGCAATCAATATAGGTCATCTGCGTACAAAAGAAGCCTTATAACGAACTTGCCCAAATGGATATTGTCACCCCGTTGCGAATTTAGCCACTCTTCAAGCTTGTCAATATATAATCCAAAAATGGTAGGAGACAATGGGCAACCTTGCTTGACCCCGATATCGTTTCTAAAACTTTCAGAAATGCCTGCTGAAGTTCTAATTTTGACTTTCACCTCTTCATATAGCCTATGCACAACTGCTCTCAAATGCCTGGGAACCCCGAGTTCCTCCATTTTGCCCCAAAGCTTATCCCTAGGAACCGTGTCAAAGGCTTTTCTAAAATCAACAAAGAAATAAAAAAATTCTTCCTTTTTTTCCCAAACTTTTTCAATTATGTGCCTTAAAGTTATACAATGATCAACTGTGGAATGTTTAGGTCTAAAACTTGCTTGCCCTTTAGCACATTTATCTCTTTCTTCTGCCCACTTGCTGATTTTCTTTTCTAACATGCTTCCAAATAACTTTGCAAACAAGGGGTTTATCATTACGGTTCTATAATTGGAGGGATTATTGACGTCACCACTCTTGAAAAGAAGTATTTCCATACTAGTTGTCCAATTTGTGGGGAACCCCTGCTGTATGATGTTGTTGAAAATTTTTGTGATGTGAGGTGAAAGAATTTTTAAGCCCCACTTTAGATACTCTGCTTGGATTTCATCTAAGTCTTGCTTTTCTAGCGCCCAACTTCTTGATATCCATCTCTATCTCTTGCACCGTGAAGAGTTTTGTGTCTGTGTTGACCAAGGGAGGAGGGTCAATCTTGGGATGCTGCTCATAAAGTTGTCTTGCATAGTCAAACCATTCAGAAGTTGTAATGTTGTTTTCAGTTTACACCTTTTTTGGTTGGAGCTCCTTCCAAAATAATTTGGGGTTATTTTTCCCAAGGAAGATTAGTTCTTCTCTCCTCGAAACCATGAAATCAACATTTTTCTTTCTTACTATCTGCTTTTAAGCTTTGAGCTTTATGTTATCCTTGTTTGATTCCTTCCACCTTCTCCTTGCCCTTTTGCATTCCTCGTCAAACCAAACATTAACCGGAAAGCAATTTGTTTCGGACTTCTTAATTTTTGCTCTTTTTCACTTAGAAAGTGTGCTTTGAATTAAATGTGTTAATCTGTGACTATGAACACCATGAAATGAGATTTTATCCTTCTCGAAGAGCCTCTCTAGCGTTATTTTGAAGGTATTACAATTCTCTGGAGTAAAAAAAATTCTGCGCTTTGGGGGATTTTTTTGAACACATTGAGTTTTTGACCCTAATTGCTTCTTTCCGTCCAAGAGAAACTTAAATAAATTGGCTGGTGATCTGATTTTAAGTTCCAAATTTGATCTCCAATCAGCACTTCCTCCATTTTCTCACACAAACTATGTGAGCAAATTAAAAGGGGTGTCCTTCGGAAGGTGAACCGTGGTTGCTGATAAAAAAAAATTCAGAAATGTCATTTTACATGATGGTGCATTCAATGATACAATATTTGTAGTTGATTATCTGGTGAGGCCGAGCAAGAACGAAGAAAGAACAACAAAAAGTTAGTGGTATAGAGTAGCCCAGCACATGCAACTTCAAATGGGAAGTTATGATCTCTGCTCATGGTAGCAGGAAGCTATGAAGTAAGGTCAGTATATCGCATTGTCTGCATTGTGAGTTGTGTTTTTTGATGAAGAGAAAGAAGTCATTTTTTTCCGCTCTTTTAGGATCCAGTGGTAGATCCGTGTTTTTTTTAATTGCTCGAGGTCGAATTATTATTTTTAAGTGCCAAGATGAATAACCAAATGGTAGAAGAATACATGAATGAGAGCAATAAGCTCGACAATTCCAATTATTCCAATTGGAAATTCAATTTGTATACTTTTCTTAAAGGGAAAAGTGCATGGGCAATTGTAAGTGGAGATGAATTGAAACCGGTAACTACAAGAGGCGGATCAACTGCCACTATTCAAGATTGGGAGAAGAGGGAGAACAAGGCGAAAGTGTTGTTGAAATTGTCAGTGAAAGATTGCATTATCCCTCACATTAGAGAGTTTAAATCAAGAAACGATATCTGGACAACCCTCAAGGATCTGTATGATATCATAAACACAAATCGCCTTATGTTCCTAAAAAGCAAGATTCTCTCCATTAAAATGGAGGAGAATGAATCAGTAGATGAGTTCATCTCTCGTATCAAGGACCTCAAAGATAAGCTTGGTGACATGGGGGAGAGAGTTTCAAACACTGATCTTGTTACGATTACCATGAATGGTAAGACTAATGACTATCAGATGTTCATCACAGGCTTCAATGCGAGAGAGAAAGCCCCCAAATTTAAAGAATTGACCGAGATCCTGATGCAAGAGGAAGAAAGGCGGATGACTCTGAAACCTTAGAGTTCAGATCTTGCATTAATGGTGAAGAAGAATCGATTTAGAGGAAAGGCAAGTGTAGGACAGAAAGGCGGAGGTAAACCACAAAGAAAGCAGAGGTACATCTCAAGGTATGTCTTCAAATAGAAACAATTTAGGAACCAAATGTTTCTATTGTGGTAGAGTTGGTCATATTGCTAGGAATTTCCATAAGAAGAAGTTTGATTAATCTCGACATAGACACAAGAAGCATGCAGGACACTTTGCTGATGAAGATCATAATCAGGACCTCAGACTATTTATGGTTGATTATGTTCTCTCTGATGAGAATGATGAAGCAAATACTTGGTTTTTGGATTCAGGAGCTTCCACTCACTTGAAAGGTAGCAGAAATTGGTTTGAAAATTTTAAAGAAACCAGTAGTGGTGCTAAAATCTACCTTGGTGATGATAGCGGGTATGAAATCAGAGGGTATGGTAATGTTCCTGTTGTATTTCCTGATGGAAATATGAGACATATTCAAAATGTAATGTATGTACCCGAAATAAAAATAATTTGATCTCTTTTTCTATGATAACAGATCAGAATCTTCAGGTAGAATTTTTTAAGTCTTATTGTGTTATTAAAGATATGTTGGATCATATGAAGCCAATTGCATCAGGGATTCAAGTGGGAGGTTTGTACAAGCTGAATGTAAGAAGTGCGCCACACCAAGCCTTGACTTCATCAGGAATGACTACAGAAGACTTATGACATCAAAGATTCAATCATATTAATTTCAATAACCTGTTGCTACTTCATAAACGAGGTATGGTCAATGCTCTCCCTGATTTAAATAATGTTCATGTTGATTCTGAAGCATGTGCTCTTGGGAAGATGCACATAGATGAGTTTCCTGTAAACTTAGATAGAAAGAATATAGATATACTAGAACTTGTGCACACTGATTTATGTGGGTCAATGCAGACAAGGTCATTAGGAGGTGCCTATTATTTCTTATTATTTGTTGATGATTGCACAAGATTTACCTGAGTATATTTTCTCAGAAAGAAGAGTCATGCCTTTGAATACTTTAAAGAATTCAGGAGCATGGTGGAAAAATAGATAGGGAAGTTCATCAAAATTCTCTGCTCAGATCAAGGGGAAGAATACAAGAAGATTGGCTTCATCAAATATTGCAAGGACCATGGGATAATTCAACAATTCACAGTAATCCACACTCTTTAACAGAACGGGGTTGCAGGGAGGAAGAATAGAACCCTTGTGGAGTGTACTCGTAGCATGTTAAAAGGTAAGAATATGTCTAATGGTTTTTGGGAAGAAGCAATAAATACTACAGTATATTTGAAGAATAGGAGTCCAATAAAAAACCTTGATTTCAAAACACCATTAGAAGCTTTATTAGGTTTTAAGACTGCAGTTAATCGTTTAATATTTTTTGGCTCGAAATATTTTTATCATGTTCCAAAAGAGGATAGGAAGAAACTGGATTCAAAAGCCATTAAATGCATTTTTCTTGGGTATTGTACAATGTTTAAAGCATATAAGTTGTTTAATCCCTCCACTCATAAATTCTTTGCAAGTAGAGGTGTAGTATTCCATGAGCAGGTTCATGATGGAAAATTTGATAAAGGCAATGAAGAATGGGAAATTCCTTTGCTGATGGAAGAAGAGAGTGATGAAACAGGGGACGACCATGAGCAGCAGCAACAACAACAGAAAAAGGAAGAAGTGGATGGTACAGATGCAGTCATCAAGCCAAGTCCACCAAGGGATGATCATTAAAGAATTGAAGCCACTCCACCACTCAGGAGATTATGTAGGAAAACTCAATTTCTAACAAGATATAGGGATCATGTCCTTATAACTAGTATGTTAAATGTTGTTGAACCCTCAAACTATAAAGAATCTAGTTACTATGATGAATGAAGGGCATCTATGGAAGAGGAATATGAGTCAATAATTAAAAACAAAACATGGGATCTATTTGAATTACCCGAAGTAAAAAAACCCATAGGTTGCAAATGGTTATACAAGCCTAAATTTAAAGAAAATGTGAGTATAGATAAAAATAAAACTAGGCTGGTTGCAAAGGGGTGCTCGCAAAAAGAAGGCATAGATTATGAGGAAACCTTCGCCCCAGTAGCTAAATTAAACACAATTAGAATGTTAATTGCTTTATCTAATAAACGTCATTGGATGATACACCAACTAGATGTGAAGTCTGCATTTTTAAATGGGGAATTAAAAGAAGAAGTGTATTTACTGCAACATGAAGGGTTTGTTAAATAGCCGAAGGAATATTTAATCTGTAGATTGAAGAATGCATTGTATGGACTAAAGCAGGCACCCATTTCATGGTATGACAAAATTGATTCATTTTTCCTGCAACATGCTTATAAAAGAATAAAGAATGACCCTAATTTGTATATTGTGTTTGATAAAGAGGGGCAAATTGTTTTGATTTCTTTATATGTATATGATCTTATCATTATAGGAAAAGATGATGAACTCATTAGAGAATTCAAAGAGTAGATGTCACGGGTTTTTGAGATGAAATGCCTTGGAGAGATACACTATTTTTTGGGTCTTCAAGTCTGGAGGGATTATGGCCAAACTTTTCTGTCACAAGGGAAGAATGTCAGGAGTTTACTAAAAAAGTTTAGGATGGATTAGTGCAAAGTTGCAGAAGTGCCTTTACAGCAGAATGTCAAACTTCAGAATGATGATGGTTCCAAGGAGGTCGATGCAACACTGTACAGACAACTATTTGGGAGTCTAATTTACTTGACTACAACTAGGCCAAATTTGTCTTATGCAATCTGTGTATTGAGCCAGTTCATGTCAAAGACTCTTGAGAGTCATTGGGTTGTAGTGAAAGGCATCTTAAGGTATCTTCAAGGGACCTTAGACTTTGGTATTAAATATACTGATTCTTTTGATGTTATATTGACAAGTTTTTTAGACAGTTGTTGGGCTAGAATTATGGATGACAGATGATCCATAATAGGTTATGCATTCAACATTGGGTCCGGGGTCATTGCATGGAGCAGCAAGAAGTATAACCTCTATCATTGTCTTCAGCAGAAGCTGAGTATCAAACAATGTGTGCAACAACGTGTGAGGCAGTTTGGTTGAGGAAACTTCTCCAGGATTTTGGAGAAGAACAAAAATATTCAATAGTTATCAAATGTGACAACCAAAGATCCATCAAACTTGAAAATAATCCAGTGTTTCATAAAAACACAAAACATATTGATACACAGTTTCATTTTGTTAGCGATAAGGTTCAGTCAAAGGAAATTCATATTGAATATTGTAATACTTGTGATAATGTTGTTCACATTTTCACTAAGCCTCTTGGAAGAATTAAATTTGAGTCATTTAGGGAGATGTTAGGAGTACTAGTGAACCCTTTCTCCATTAAGGGGGAGTGTTGAAGATAATGGATAAATGTATTTTAGGAGAGAGTCAGTTCATTGGTTGCCCATGTGCCTTAGATTAGGATTTATTTCCTATTTCTTAGGTAGATGTGCTAACATCCCTACTTGTTTGTAACCTATATATTCATGGTGTGAATTGATGATCTTTGTAGAGATTTCTACAGATGCAGTCTCTAGGTGAGGCTCCTCACCTGTGAGCTGCTCAATTTATTTGAATATAAGTTGTCTTCCAGTTTTTATCACGAATGACACCTATATTAATGACTAATGGTTTCCTATTGTGAGGTTATAATTATGTTGTAATTTACAATTGAGAATATCACAAATCTATATATTTATTTAAATTGGTTTCCATTAATTTTTGAAATATTTTTAAAAATAGTTAAAGCATTTGGGAACCATTACTAATGATAAATTCACATATATATATATATAAACATTGTTTAAAATTAATAAATCTATCAAAATAAATCCAAAATTTCTTTTATTGGAAGATTATTGGTGGTGATAAACTAAAATATACATGAGTTTTGTTAAAGAACATTAAACTATAAAAATACACTCAAGCTTTGTCTCAATCAAATATGATTGATAATAGTCAACCAAAATACATCTATGTTTTCTCAATGAACTATTTGAGTTAATTTTTGTGTTGTAACATGATTCTTACATAGTACAATAAGGTAGCCATCTCCTTTATCACCTATTAATAGCCCTTTGTGGGGCTCCCTTAAATATGACACCCATGGTCAAATCTACATTGAAAATGGTGTGTACCTTCCCAACTCCAAGTAAGTTAGGTTTGATATGTTACAAAGGGACTACTGCATACAAATCTTATTACTATCTATGTTATCAATTATTTCCCTTTTCCTTCCTATATTCTTTTACCTTTTAGATTTTATTATTTCAACTTATATGCTAGTATGAAATCTTCATTTATTAATATCCTAACCTTTTAAGATTCAAAGTTTTACTAATTATGTCATAGCTATGGTTAGTAGAGCTTATCTTAACATACACTAATTTACTTTTTGTTCAATCATGTTACCCAAATGTTATGAATAAAATCACATAACAATAAAATTAAAATGAATGCAGAAATAAAATGTAGAATGAAACAATCCAAAGGAGACAATAATATGTGTGGTTCACCTAATTTAGGATACACCCATGGAGAAATAGCTAATCCTTCCTTTTATTATATCCAACAAAATGAAGATATTACAACATGCAACACATTCATTGCAACTTCCTCTTCTCTCTCTCGTAGTCCTTTTCCCTCAATTATAGTCCTATCTCAATAATACACAACCACAATGCAATTCCCTAGGACAAAAAATAGGGTTTCCTTTTAGGGGAAAAAACCCATAACATAAAAACTACAATTATATTTGTGACCTAATGATGAACCATCTAGATTGAATATGAAATTACAATATTTTATAATGTAATTTAAAAAAAAATCTTCGGGGTGTTGCGCTCTAACCATCACCAAGGGGGATTCCAAAGAGTTGTAACTCCCCCCACCTTCCCCCTAGTCTGCACTAATGATATGAAATATTTCCTATCCTTGATCAAGCGGAATTAAATTTCTCTCCTCATGAACATTGAATCCCTCATATACATGTAGAGATTCCAAACACTACACCACACAGATCAAGTGGTACTACATCTACCTCCACTTCATCAATAAAATTTTCACTTATAGAAAATGTGATCTTATACTATTTAGTGACCTTGATCTATGCATCCTTATTTATTCATGCCAATTGATATGGGTTAGTATCATCATGAACTTAAAATCCAAGTTTTTTGATGAAATCTTCTATTATGAGGTTGGCCTATGAACCAAAATTGAATAGAGTATCCACTTTTGTATTCTTGACCTACATATTAATATGGAAGCGTTTATGCATCTCCTTATCTTCCTTGTGATGAAGTCTTCTCAAGTTCACCTCATTCTACACTATCATGCAAAAAATATTTTCTTCTACATCCATGTTCCTCTCTACCTAGTTGGCTAAATCCATGGTTAGAAAATTATTCTTCTTGGCATCCTTCTTATGATTCTTTACAGTGAGCTCTAGGTATAACTTCTAACACTTATCTTGGTTGTGACCATTGATATTATAATTGTTGTAGTGGCTATTTGGGTCCTTGCACTTATGTAAAATGTTTATTATCTTCTTTTTTGTACCTTTCCACTTCTTCTTCCCCTTCATGGAAGAACCTTGGTGATATTTATGCTTGTAACCACTTGGTTTTCCTTTCTTACTACATACATTCTTATGGTACTATTCTTGCACATAGGCATCATCAACTATCTGAGGTTTAAATAGCATCACTTGATTCTATAAATGACTATGTAGACCCCATAAATATTTGAGTATGTCTACATTCTTGGGAGATATACCCAACATAAACACCAATTTTTTGAACTCAATGGTGTACTTATGCACACTTTTCCATTACTTGTACCTAAAGTGATGTCAATGGATCCACCATTCTTCAATATACCAAATAAGGTAGAATAGTGACTTGATGGGAATTTTAAATTCCTACCACTTAGTTAGTTATTGGGTAATCATGCTCTATTCCAAGTGTCTTTATGTGGCTTTCACACTAGGTCAGTGGATGTCCCTCTAATTTCAATCAGGCAAATGAATTTTGTTCTCTTCTCCTATGTTTGGACAGTGAAATAAACTTCTAATGATGGCAACTAGTGATTCAACTTGACAACAACAGTCTCACCTTTGTATGTTTGATGTCCATTTTTTCTTGCATTTTAAATAAAGATTGTGAAGAAGTGATCACACTATAGCTTGGTTTTCCTTTCTTTTTCTCTTTTTCAACTCCTTTTTTGGGTTTCATTATCTCCCAATTTCTTATCTAATACAAATTCAAATTTAGAGTCACCATCCTCCCCAAAAGATCCAAATTTGTCATCTAGAGCCACCATGAGGAAGGATATGTTGTTAAGGACATTAGTTATTATTCTTACAACGTTGAAAATATCTCTTCTATCACATTTCAAGGGTTGTTATGATAGGAATTATCTTCCATGGTTGGGGTTCTAAGACTTCCTTCTTAATCAAATTCCTAGATCTTGCAACTTCCGAGAAAACTCAAAAAAATTCCTTGATACCAATACAATATGTAAAATACCATGGATATTCCATTGGAATAGTTTATCTCAACAAATCTTACAATATTCTAAAATATTTTATTATGTAGTCTATTACCTTGAATATCATATTTAATATTATTAGCATAACACTCAAAATTATGAGAACAATTAAAACTAAATTGAAAGAAACAAGAAATTGAACACACCATCTACATAAATGAGTACAACATGTCACCTAGAAAACCCAATAGGGAGACACCTAGCTAGAAGGTGAAACTAAAGTTTTGCTCCATTTTTCTTAGTTATGAAATGCAAGTATAAAGAAAGAGGCACTGATTATGGATTTGTCATGGAAACTGTGTCTTTAATAGATGCTATAGAATCTTCTATCCATGTTGTGATGCTTCAATATTCCACTACTAGAGGTTATACTCAACTATGGAACAATAAATACTAAAGGAATGGAACACCTTCCTTTCCAAGTGACCTAGTGCTTAATGTAACTTGAGAATCATCTAAGGCTAGGGTTAAGTTTTTTGCCTACATTAACCCTCAATTAATGTTAGGGCTTTTAACCCTTTAGAATATTCTTACTGGACCAATGTGTGTGAGTAATAGGGGCTAACATGGCATTTACTGGTACCATGGTGGTCAACAAGGTAGGTCAACTTGCAAGATGAATAACTTTTGCACACAAAATCCTATTGAGGTGATTTTCACACCATTGGAAAGATTTCAATGTGTATAACATTGTCAACTATTTGGGAGATGGGCTTGCAAAGTTTTGAAAGTGTCATTTGATGCCTCAAACTGACATTGAAAGTCTCCAAACCCCAAATCACCAAAGCAAAACCTATGCCTAAAATAAATCTTACAAACCAAATCATCTAATAAATGCAAAGATAAATGACAATTTATATAATGATTTATTATGAATCAATAATTTGTTATGTTACTTACACTTATTTTTTATTTTAAAATTAGATGACAATAGCCCAATAACCTTTTGAGAATACATACAACCTAGACATATATGAAATAATATTCCAAACACTTCCATTTCCTAACAAAAATTTATTCCCAATGTTTATAAAACAATGTTGGTTAAAACCTCAAATCAAATAAAACATTGTTGGTTAAGACCTCAAATCAAATGAAGCATGTTAAAACTTAAAATAATACTTGCTATTACTTTTGGGGTTGGCAATTAAGAATCTTTAATAATTTAATTTAGTTTTGGGATTGACAATTAAGAATATTTGATAATTTAATTCCAAATACTATTCCCAATGTATATACAACCTAGACATATATGAAATAATATTCCAAATACTTCCATTTCCGAACAAAAATTTATTCCCAATGTATATAAAACATTGTTGGTTAAAACCTCAAATTAAATAAAACATTGTTGGTTAAGACCTCAAATCAAATGAAGCATGTTAAAACTTAAATTAATACTTGCTACTACTTTGGGGTTGGCAGTTAAGAATCTTTAATAATTTAATTTAGTTTTGGGATTGACAATTAAGAATGTTTGATAATTTAATTCCAAATACTATTCCCAATGTATATACAACCTAGACATATATGAAATAATATTCCAAATACTTCCATTTCCTAACAAAAATTTATTCCCAATGTATATAAAACATTGTTGGTTAAAACCTCAAATCAAATAAAAGATTGTTGGTTAAGACCTCAAATCAAATGAAGCATGTTAAAACTTAAATCAAACATGTTAAAACTTAAAATAACACTTGCTACTACTTTTGGGGTTGGCAATTAAGAATCTTTAATAATTTAATTTAGTTTTGGGATTGACAATTAAGAATATTTGATAATTTAATTCCAAATACTATTCCCAATGTATATAGAACCTAGACATATATGAAATAATATTCCAAACACTTCTATTTCCTAACAAAAATTTATTCCCAATGTATATAAAACATTGTTGGTTAAAACCTCAAATCAAATAAAACATTGTTAATTAAGACCTCAAATCAAATGAAGCATGTTAAAACTTAAATCAAACATGTTAAAACTTAAAATAATACTTACTACTACTTTTGAGATTGCCAATTAAGAATCTTTAATAATTTAATTTAATTTTGGGATTGGCAATTAAGAATATTTGATAATTTAATTTAGTTTTGCAGTTTCAGTTGACTTTGTTCTTAAAATATAGAATCAAAACAAGTGATGTTGAATCCTCTTTCAAAAGTTAAAAACTTTAATACTTATTCATGTCAAAATTTAATAGTAAAATTGTTTTTCATCACTTAGTCTAGATTTAGAAATGTTTTCATCATCAAAATTATATTGATGAAATGTGAATATTTGTTTGAGGTCGGTGTTCTATATTATGGTGCTAAAAGTTGACACCTGCCACGCTTCTCAACAAAAAGCTATGCATGACTACCTTGAAATTTGTGAGAATTGATTTAAAATTTTCTATGAAAATGTGAATAGATTGGACAAAAACCCAAATAAACTTTTAGAAATGAAAAGCAGATTTTGCTTTTTAATCCTGAGAATTTTTGCAAAAGTTTCTCAGAGCATCTTTTAATTTTTTTCAAAGTAAAATAAATATAAGAACAGTTCTTATATTAGATAATAACCATTAACTTAGAATTTCCAATTTTTTTTGGTCCGTGTTCTATACTATATTGTGAAAAGTTAACACCCTGCCATGCTTCTCAACAAAAAAACAACGTATGACTAGCTCAAGACTTGAACGGCATGGATTTGAAAATTGTGGGACTCGATGTAGAACTGTCCATCCAAACCAGAACAGATTGCACAAAATGAACTCAAATAACTTTTTAGCAATTAAAACCATGTAACTGGGGACAGGGCGTTAAGGAGGTTTCTCGATGAAAAGGGATTTGAGTCTGCCCTGGACAGAACAATGGTGTGTGCCAACACTGCAAAGAAAAGTAGAGGCATTTCATCATGAAAGCAAATTAGAAGGATATACAAAAGCAAAATAGGAATATTAAAGCAACGCAGTTTTGGATGCCAATTATAAGGAAATACAGGAAAACAGAGCAATTTCAAAGCAACACTGATCCAGATGCCTCCTTTGTGTACATTTTCACAACTTACCTCCCTTCAAAACGAAAGTAAGGAATTTGAGGCAGGAATCTCTTGCACATAGATGCTAAAAGAACACATGGATATGGATGTTCAGTCAAGATACAGCTCTGGCCTGCCTGGCTGAGGATGAGAATGCCTGGGATTCCCGCGATCAAATGTGAACATTATTGCCTGGGACTGAAGTATGTGAGCATTACTACTACCTGGCGCATAGTGGGTCTTCGGACACTCTGCTCTTGTATACAGAGCAGAGCCACTAAGAATATATGCAGGGCTTCCTCCACTGGGACGTTGATAAGTCTGGGATCAATAATCTTCATGACTTCTTCTCTGTTCCAATTGGTCATCTTCTTCACCCACCCTGTGATGTTCATATCCTCTTCAAATTCGCTTTCACCCACTGGCTTTTTGCCAGTGATCAGCTCAAGCAGAACCACTCCAAAGCTGTATACATCACTTTTCTCGCCCACTTTCATGGTGTATGCATACTCTGTAAATTTAATATCCAATCTTAATAAAATCAAAGACCAGTGGAAAAATCACAGTAAAATAAGCAATACGCATACTGTTAAGCACTTTTGACTTCTATATAATTGCTTTTATTTATGATGCAGCACTGCTCTGCATCTGCATACCATGTTTATAATTGACAATAACAGATCATGGACTTCAATAACAGACCATAGAATTTCGTAAAGCTACTACTAAAATTAGAAATCCACGACTTGAAAATTTAAAGATGAAACAACTACTTACCTGGAGCTATGTAGCCAAAGGTCCCTGCAACTGAAGACATATATTCCGACATACCAGATTGATGCAAGAGTTTGGCTAGGCCGAAATCTGCAACACGAGCTTCAAAATTAGAGTCCAAAAGAATATTGCCGGACTTCACGTCGCGATGAAGGATGGCCAGCCGACAATCGTGATGAAGATAGCTCAACCCCTGCGCAGTTTCCACTGCAATTTTGTATCTGGTATTCCAATCCAGAGGCATGGCATTGTTTCCATGAAGCAACTTCCCCAGGCTTCCGTTCGGCATATACTCATACACCAGAAGATTAGTGTCATGGTTGAAGCAAAACGCTAACAATTTAACAACATGTCGATGGCGGATTCTGCCCAGAGTTTTGATCTTTGCAGAGAAGCCATGAGCATTTGAAGAGCTCATCCGCGTAAGTTTTTTCACTGCAACTAGTTCTCCATTGGGCATGGTTCCTTTATACACAACACCCTCTCCTCCTTTGCCGATGATATTTTCTTCTTTTATGCATTTCACCACGTTTTCGCTCCCAAAGTTGAGTTTTTGGAAGGCCGTCATCTTCCACGACCTGCCGTCGCCATCCTTCTGGACGGCTCTCTTCTTAATTAAGAAGAGAATTCCAAGCGTTAAGAGAGGCAACAGAAGTTCAAGCTTCATGTGTACTTTGACAGGCGACCCTTTGACACCAGGATTACAATTGCCCAACTCTTCTCCGCACAAGTAGCGATTCCCTTCAAAAGAGCTTGCATTTAAACGAGATAATAGACCACCCTCTGGGACAAGACCAGAAAAATTATTGTAAGAGAAATCCGCGGAGATCAAGCTCGTCATTACATCAAATTCTTTAGAAATGCTCCCGTTGAAGTGATTTCTCGATAGGTTTAGAGAGTAGAGAGATGTGATCGTGGTGATTTCCACTGGGGGGGGACCGCTGAATTCGTTCTGACTAAAATCAATTTCTGTCAGATGAATAAAGTTAATACCAATTTTCCTAGGAATCATACCAGAAAGTCTGTTTTTGCTGAAGTCAATCATTTCAATCTGACTCAGACTACCAATGTCTAAGGGAACTTCACCAGACAATCTGTTTCCCGATAGATTTAAATAGTTTAGAGTGGGCATCCTTGTTATTTCCACTGGGATGGGACCGCTCACTTCGTTCTGGCTCAGATCAATGTGTCTCAGAGAAACACAGTTACCAATTTCCCCGGGAATCATTCCAGACAACCTGTTTGTGCTGAGATCAATAAATGTCAGATTACTCAAGTTGCTTATCTCCCTAGGAATCTCACCAGAAAGCTTGTTTGAGCTGAGATCAATGTATGTCAGAGCACTACAGTTGTTTATCTCCCTGGGAATCGAACCATTCAAATAATTTTGCCCCATCTCGACATAAACCAGAGAGTCGCATTTGCCCAGAGACTCAGGAATCGGGCCGACAAATGAATTATTTGTTATATCTAATATCTGTAGCCTTCTGCCCTTGCAAAGATTCGGAGGGATGGAACTAGTGAGACTGTTGGAATCAAGACGCACAACCAGTAGCTTACCACTTACGCCCAGTTGCTGAGGTACGAAACCTGTGAAATTGTTCCACGAAAGCCACAAAACCTCCAATTTTGGCAAGTCCCCAATGAAATATGGAATCCTGCCATGTAGTCTGTTAAAGAGCAGATACAACCTCCTCAACTCTTTGAGCGCTGAGAGTTCCATGGGTATTTCACCAGAAAGATCGTTAAAATATAGATACAGGGCTTTTAAGGTCACAAGCTGGCCCAGTTGAGGAGGGACAGGGCCTGCGAGGCTACAACTGGACAGATCGAGTTCTACAAGGTTGCTCAAATTTCCTATCTCAGGAGGAATCCCACCATCGAATGAATTCAACAAGAGATAAAGTGTTTTCATATTCCCCAGTTTTCCAAGCTCTCCGGGTATTTTTCCACTCAAACTGTTTGCAGAGATTGAAAGATATTCCAGACTTGTTAGGTTCCCATACTCACCAGGAATGCTGCCCGAGAAGTAATTACCTGCAAGATCAAGATGGTTGAGCTTCACTAGATGGGCCAAATCCAGTGGCAACGCCCCTGACAAAGAGTTGACAGAGACGTCGAGGACCTCCAGGTTCCTCAATTTTGATATGTTTGAGGGAAGACTTCCAGTGAGCCCATTAGAGGAGACATCGAACACCTTTAGATTCCTCAAGGTTGATAGATTGTAGGGGAGGCTTCCACTGAGGGAGTTATTGGAGAGGTCGAGCAATCGGAGCGATTGCAAACTTGTGAGATGAGTGGGGAATGGGCCTGAAATAGCCATTGATGAGAGGTTTAGAGCCACAACTCTAGCCATGAGGTCACAATGGACGCCAGTCCATGAGCAATGGGTGGTGTTATGCAGAGAGAGTGTCCAGTTATGTAACATATGGTTAGGATCAACGATGGCCGCTTTCATTAAAATCAGCGCATTGGCATCTCCATGGATTGATGAATTGCTGAGAGCAGATGATGGGTGTACAAACAGATCGAGGATGAAAACCGACAAGAGGAACGCAAGATTTTGCAACCTCATATTGTAGTGAATGAATATACAATAATTAAACACAGGTTTTTGATACTCTGTGACATGCAGAGTATTCTATTTTTAAACATAAACAGAAGGCACGGAGACCTCAGTAGATTTACAAATAGCACAAGTCGGCCAATTCAAATAATGTAATTCAACTTTTCAATTTCTTAATATTTTAGTTTTTTTAACGGTTTTTATTAAAAAAAATAAAAAATTTAATGATGTAATTAATCTAAAAGATTTCTATCTACATTATGAATCACAAAAATCTTAGATCTAAAATAAATAACTAATAGAGTTTTTCTTCCTAATTTTTTATTTTATAATATTTTTCATAATAAAAATACAAATAAATTGAAATAAAAATATAAAATAACAAATCAACATCTCAATGGAAATGACAATAGAGAGTCTAATGAAAGTATTGACTATCTTATATGAAAAACCCTCAGCCTCAAACAAAGTATTTCTTATGAAGTGCTTGTTTAATATGAAGATGTTAGAAGGTGGATCTTGTGCTAATTATTTAAATGAACTTAACATGGTTAGCATTTAGTTAAGTTCTGTAGGGGTAAATTTTGATGATGAAGTTAGGGCTCTATTGTTTCTGTGCTCATTGCCAGAAAGTTGGAATGCCTTAGTTTTAGCTATTAGTAATTTTGTCTCAAGATCTAGTACTTTAAAGTTTGATGATGTTGTGGGTGTTATCCTTAACGAGAAAAAGCGATAGAAAAGCTCAAGTGAAAAAATAGGTAATGCTTTGATTATAGAGACTAGAGGAAGAAAACTAGATAGAGAAAATTGTCAAAGACATCATAGTATGTCAAGGAAAGATAATTTTAAATCCATATCAGTGTTGGAAAATATGGTAATAGAGGACATTTGAAGAAAGACTCTAAATCTAGAAAGGGAAACGAAGGTCCAGATAAACATCAAGAAAACAATAAAAAAGTGAATGAGAATGTAATAAGTGATGTGTTGAAAGATGCTTTGATTCTTTCATTAGAAAATATTATTAATGCCTAAGTGGTAGATCCAAGGGCCTCATTCCATGCTACTCCATAAGGATGCAGAGGAAGATATTTTTGAAATGCCATTAACCCATTTAAAAAAAAGCACAACACAAGTCAACAACGGAAACAACACAAATCAACAACCATAGATGGTACGCCCATTCAAATGATGGAATTCAAGTTTTGAAGTTCTTCATCTTTCTCTTCTTTGACCATCTCCAGATTAAAAAGTAAAAATGATGGAATTTATTTTTCTTCCTTATTTTTTTATTTTTTTAATAATAAAAATACATTCTAGATATACACTATAGATATATTGAATTACGATCAATTTGACTAAAATATAAAATAACCAATCATAAAATCTATCTACGAGAAACTTGTTTTAGTAAAGCTTTCATTAAAATTATTTTTAATTAAAAACATCCCCTTGATCGTATAGTGTAGTGCAAAGCCTTTCATCTCAGCCTATGTTTAACCATTATAAAAAAAAATAAGGTATTCAATTTAATTTTATGCGGAAAAAGTTTAAGCAAAATAATGAATAAAAGGTAAATTTAATATATAATACATTATTAAATATAAAAAATTTAAATACAAAGTTATTAAAATATATATAGATATAATAATAATTTAATTGTAAGATTATAGTCAAAAGGTGTAACTTAATATATATGAAATAGATTTTAATTAGTAAAATAATTTCATGAAAGAATGTGATTTATTATTGTTTAAAATGTATAAATAGATTTATTATTCTGAAAAACATTTTGGGGTACTCTAATTTTATATATTAAACAACTTAAACTCAAGTTTTTAAAAAATATCTACTTATTTGGTTAAAATTAACCAGAAAAAATGTCATGAAAAAAGTCATTTCGTCAATATAAGCTAGACTCTACCCATTTAAAATAGTTAAACGAGAATTCAAATTGGTGTATTAGACTCTTTGTTTATGGGACAACATATCTACCTTCATGTAACTACTTACTCTAAATTGGTAAATGAGACCTCTTGTTTATGGGACAAAACACCTACCTCTATGCATCTACTTACTATAAATTGGTGTATGAGATCTCTTGTTTATGAAACAAAAGACTTATGTGCAACTACTTGATTGCTAAAGATTATAGAGATATACATACTTTTATCCTTAGATTTAAATGCATAACCTCTTAGAAAAAAATACATATTCTTAACTTTTAATATTATTTATACATAAGTTATAAAAACAAATAAATACAAATTAAATTTTTAAAAAAATATAAATTTATAAATTTAATTAATCTAATAAGTTAATAGATATTAAACTCATGAGGCTTAAATGACTTGGTTCATGTGAACCTTAATTTTCATGAGTTTGAAATTCAACTTTCAAAGAAAATAAACCATTTTTAATTTTAAAAAATATTTTTTCCAATTATATATATATATATATATATACTTTATTAATTTTTAACAAAGCATTTAACAAATATTTAACATTTTTTCCATCTTTCTATAGTTGTGTCTAGAAAATTTTGGCGAAATGTACTTGTTCGTAAAACCAAAGATAATCATTTTATTCCCTTAGATAATTGGGACAACTATCTTAAGAAATTGAAAATTTTGGTGGAATGTGCTTGTTCATAAAATCAAAGATAATAATCTTATTCCCTTAGATAATTGGGACAACTATCTTAAGAAGTTGTATGACTCTCCATACACTATGGGCACCACCTTAAACACTCCTATTAAGGACGATGTATTCTCTCTGGAAGATGTTGAGTCTGAGATTAATAAGTTCGATAATCAGAAAGCTAAAGATATTGAAGGATACCAAGTTGATATCCTTAAAATGGGAAGATCTATCATAATTCCTCATCTCCACGAGCTTCTCAATTTGGCTGTAAAGCATGGCTTCCCTCAGCTTTGGACGAAAAGCCTTATTATGCCTATCTTTAAAAATGGGGACAAAAGTGTTCCTTTTAACTACAAAACCGTTCTGATTAGCCATATCCTTGCCAAGCTTTATGGGCTCATTTTGGAAAATAAACTTAGCCTTAGGCTTGAAAGTGAGGGCAAAAGAGCTAAAGGTCAAGTTGGGTTTAGGAGACATCACTCGACTATTAACGATCGTGTCACTTTCATAATCATTGTAGAGGAATGCCGCAATAGTAAAGTCGATCTCTTTTGTTGTTTTGTGGACTTTAGAAAAGCTTTCAACATTGTTCCTCAAGATAAGATTTGGAAGAGACTTGAAGATATCATGGTTCTTCCTGAACTAAGGATTGATATGATTCGCTTGTACGAGACTGCCACTATCAAGCTTAAGACAAATGAAGGGTGGTCTAAATACATTAAATGCAATATCAGATTTAAGCAAAGGTGTCCCCTATCCCCTACCCTTTTTGGCATATACATCGATAAGTTAGATGAATGTCTGGAAACCTCGAGATGCAAGGGCACCGAGCTTGTTGGTGTAATCATTACTCTTCTCTGATGATATTATTCTTCTTACAAAAAGCCACGATGACCTAGACAAACAACTTAAGACTCTTTCATATCTACTACTCCAAGATGGGTATGACTATTAATACCAACAAGACTAAATTCATGATCATTAAATCCAAATAGATCACCCATGGTAGTTTTGTTTATAATAACCAGTGCTTAGAGAAGGTTTCTTCTTATAAATATTTGGGTATTGACTTTCCTCATCAACTCAACTAGAATTATAGCATTGAGAAAATGATTATTGGAGTCTGGAAAGCTTATTATGAGCTTGAAAACAATTGTAACTCGATCGATCTTTGCATTTGCAGTTAAAAGAGGTTTCTCTTTGAGACTCTTGTCACCTCTGTTGTCTTATACGAATGTGAACTTTGGGGTTGCAATATATCCAGAGAGTCGTGGAGGAAGACTGAGATGATTCAAAATCAATTCATAACCTACAACCTAAAGATCAAGGGAAATACTCATCTTATCCTTTTGATCGAAACTAGTATGTCCCCCATTGAAAGTGTGACTATGTTTAGATATCTGATGTATAAGAAGAAGCTTTACAGCATGGAATCCAAAAGGTTCCCAAAAATTTCTTCTAACTTTAGTCAAAACCCCCATCTTTGACTTAAGCGTGAGTGGCATAAAGATGCCCAGTCTTGGCTCAACCATTGGGAAATTAAAGAGAAGATTAGTGTGGGAAGAAAAGATAGTATCAAAGATATTATTACCTCCAAGTTTAAGGACAAGTTGTGGGTTTAAGGGTAAAAGGAAGCTAAGATAATATAAGAAGCTAAGATCATTTCACTTCCTGTACTTCACACACAGCAATGGGTGCTCGCGCGTCGTGATGTTTCTCAGGCCATGTGGAATTACTTCAAAGCCCTATTTCTGAAAATAGTGTACGTGTTAGCTAAATGTACAGTTGGTCAATGACTTTATTATTATTTTATTGTTATAGAGACTCCATGCTTGGGTAAAAAAAAATTCTTGCCTTTCCAAACAAAAATGAATCACCTAATTTTTAGCCGAGAATTTGGTGGGGGAGAGAAATTATCTATTAGTTATATACTTTGTACCATGTTTAAATATAATTTATATTTCCTTAAAAACTAAAGAAAGTGAATCCCCTAATTCCCCGCCATTTTTATTACACATTCCCTTAAAATAAGTTTACAAATAATTTGACCAAGGATAGGTAATTGAAAGGGAAATTGTAATTTATTCTTAATATAATTACAAAGTTTATTGTCTTGTTACCTATTCTTAACTATAACACTATGTGAAGAGAAGATAAAGTTTTATTGAAGAACAATTGAATTACTTGTATTGTAACATGCTTCTTATATGATGTCATTTCATTTGCCACTTATTCATATTTTCTTTAAACTTCATTAAATATGATTTTTTAGGTTAAAAATAAAGTAATTTATTAAAAGAAAATGTTTACAATGAGATTTAAAAAACATAGAAGATAAGTAACACTGGTTAATACATTTAAATTAAATGTAAATGATTTAATTATGGAAGAAAACACTGATTTTGAGATGGATATTAATATTGAAGAAAAGGCTATTGCAAAAAAGAAAGGAAACCAGGCAAATCTTAAAAGATCATTTAAATATGGATGAAATTATATTACATAAATGGGCATATCTTATAATAGGTCTAAATAGTGAAAACACCATCAAGTGTTCATTCTATACCAAATTCAAACAATATACACCATATGCAAGGGAAGGTAGTGGTGCAATTCAATTGAGTGGATTAAAAGTTCATGGTTTATGAGGTTCATAAACATTCAATTTAATTATTGGTACTACATCTACCTCCACTTCATCAATATAGTTTTCACTTATAGAAAATGTGATCTTATACTATTTAATGGCCTTGATCTATGCATCCTTATGTATTCATCCCAATTGATATGGCTTAGCATGATAATGAACTTAAAATCCAAGTTTGTTGATCAAATCTTCTGTTATGAGGTTGGCCTACGAACCAAAATTGAATAGAGTATACACTTTTCCTACATATTAATATGGAAGAGTTTATGCATCACATTATCTTCCTTGTGATGAAGTCTTCTCAAGTTCACCTCCTTCTACAATATAATGCAAATAATATTTTCTTCTACATCCATGTTCCTCTCTACCTAGTTGGCTAAATCCATGGTTAGAAAATGATTCTTCTTGGAATCCTTCTTATGATTCTTTAAATTGATCTCTAGGTATAACTTCTAACACTTATCTTGGTTGTGACCATTGATATTATAATTTTTGTAGTGGTTGTTTGGGTCCTTGCACTTATGTACAATGTTTATTATCTTCTTTTTTGTACCTTTCCACTTCTTCTTCCCCTTTTTGGAAGGACCTTGGTGATTTTTATGCTTATAACCACTTGGTTGTCCTTTCTTACTACATACATTCTTATGGTAAATTCTTGCACATAGGCATCATCAACTATTTGAGATTTAAAGAGCATCACTTGATTATATAAATGACTATGTAGACCCCATAAATATTTGAGTATGTCTAGATCCTTGGGAGATATACCCAATATAAACACCAATTTTTTGAACACAATGGTGTACTTATCCCACACTTTTCTATTACCTCTACCTAAATTGATATCAATTGATCCACCATTTTTCGATATACCAAATAAGGTAGAATAGTGACTTGATGGGAATTTTAAATTCCTCCCACTTAGTTAGTTATTGGTTAATCATGCTCTAGTCTAAGTGTCTCTATGTGGCTTTAACACTAGGCTAGTGGATGTCCCTCTAATTTCAAGCAGGCAAATGAACTTTTTTTCTCTTCTCCTATGTTTGGACAGTGAAATAAACTTCTAATGATTGCAACAAGTGATTCAACTTGACAACAATAGTCTCACCTTTGTATGTTTGATGTCCACTTTTGCTTTCATTTTAAATAAATATCGTGAAGAAGTGATCACAATATAACTTGGTTTTCCTCTCTTTTTCTCCTTTTCAACTCCTTTTTTGGGTTTCATTATATCCCAAATTCTTATCTAATACAACTTCAAATTTAGAGTCACCATCCTCCCCAAAAGATCAAAAATTTCCATCTAGAGCCACCATGAGGAAGGATATGTTGTTAGAGACATTAGTGATTATTCTTCCAATGTTGAAATCCTATTTTCTATCACATTTCAAGGGTTGTTGTGATAGGAATTATCTTCCATTATTGTGGTTCTAAGAATTCCTTAATCAAATCCCTAGATCTTGAAAATTCCCACAAAACATCAAAAAAATTCCTTGATACCAATACAACATGTAAAATACCATATATATTCCATTGGAATAGTTTATCTCAACAAATCTTACAATATTCTAAAATATTTTATTATGTAGTCTATTCCCTTGAATCTCATATTTAATATTATTAGCATAACACTCAAAATTATGAGAACAATTAAAACTAAATTTAAAGAAACAAGCAATTGAACACACCATCTACATAAATAAGTACAACGTATCACCTAGAAAGCCCAATAGGGAGACACCTAGCTATCTGTTATGAAATGCAAGTATAAAGAAAGAGGCACTAATTATGGAGTTGTCATGGAAACTATGTCTTTAATGGATGCTATAGAATCTTCTATCCATGTTGCGATGCTTCAATATTCCCCTTCTATATGCTATACTCAACTATGGAACAATAAATGCTAAAGGAATAGAATACCTTCCTTTCCAAGTGACCTAGTGCTTAATGTAACTTGGGAATCATCTAAGGCTAGGGTTAAGTTTTTTTGCCTACATTAACCCTCACTTAATGTTAGGGATTTTGACCCTTTGGAATATTATTATTGGACCAATGTGTGTGAGTAATAGGGGCTAACATGGCATTCACTTGGTACCATGGTGGTCAATAAGGTAGGTCAACTTGCAAGATAAAAAACTTTTGCACACGAACTCCTATTGAAGTGATTTTCACACCATTGGAAATCTTTCAATGTGTATAACATCGTCAACTGTTTGGGAGATGGGCTTGCAAAGTTTTGAAAGTGCCATTTGATGCCATAAATTGACATTGGAAGTAGCCAAATCTCAAATCACCAAAGCAAAACCTATGCCTAAAATGGTCCTTACAAGCCAATTCATCTAGTAAGTGCGAAGATAAATG
The DNA here is from genome assembly GCA_034641835.2 of Pinus albicaulis. Classification (NCBI taxonomy): domain Eukaryota; kingdom Viridiplantae; phylum Streptophyta; class Pinopsida; order Pinales; family Pinaceae; genus Pinus; species Pinus albicaulis. Next base: position 1,427,034,716 of record CM076579.1, on the reverse strand, counting down.
ACAATTTATATAATGATTTATTATGAATCAGTGATTTTGTTATGTTGTTTACACTTATGTTTTATATTTTAAAATTACTTTACAGTAGTCCAATAGCCTTTTGATAATACATTAACATAGACATATATGAAACAGCATTCCAAATACTTCCATTTTCTAACAATATGTTATTCCCAATGTATATAAAACATTGTTGAGTAAGGCCTCAAATCAAATCAAACATGTTAAAATATTATTTACTAAAACTTTTAAGGTTAGCAATTAAAAATATTTAATAATTCAACCTAATTTTTCCATTTTAATTTTTCTTGGTTCTTACCAAAAAAATAAAATCAAAACAAGTGATGTTGAATCCTTTTTCAGAACTTAAAACTATTAATCTATTCAAGTTAAAACTTTTAATCCTTCTTATCATTAAAATGTAATAGTAAAATTATTTTATTTTTCATCACATATTTCTAGATTTAGAAGTGTTTTCATCATCAAAATTATCAAAATTATGTTGATGAAATATATGAATAATTTTTTTTTAAACCTGAGATGAAAATAAATATTTGTTCTTATATGAAATAATAAACATTAATTTAGAGTTTCCACCCTTTTTGGAGGTCGGTGTTTTGTGTTAGGGTGCTAAAAGTTTACACCTGCCACACTTCTCAACAAAAAACTATGCATGGCTACCTGAAAACTTGAATTACATGGATTTGAAATTTGTGGGAATTGATTTAGAACTTTCTATGAAAATGTGAATAGATCGGACAAAATGAAACCAAATAAACTTTTAGTAATTAAAACCAGATTTTTCTTTTTAATCCTAAGAATTTTTGCAAAGGTTTCCTATGGCATATTTAAAAAAAAATTCAGAGTAGAATAAATATTTGTTCTTATATTAGATAATAACGATTAATTTAGACTTTCCAATTTTTTTGGTCAGTGTTCTATAATATAGTGTGAAAAATTAACACCCTGCCATGCTTCTCAACAAAAAAAACAACGTATGACTAGCTCAAAACTTGAACGGAATGGATTTTAAATTTGTGGGACTTGATGTAGAACTGTCCATGCAAACTTGAATAGATTGCACAAAATGAACCCAAATAAATTTTTAGCAGTTAAAACTATGTAAATGGGGACAGGGCGTTAAGGAGGTTTCTCGTCAGCTCCTGGACTACCTGTGGACCTTGGCAGTTGTCTTTAGTCTTTGATATTCTGAGAATTTGAGAGTTGAGGATAACCCAAGTTTCAAAGGAATAGGAGTTTAGGAAGATCCACCATTCAAAGGAATAGAGGAGGAGATCTCAAACCTACGGGACATCCTCGAGGTTTCTCTATGAGACAGTAATCGATGAAAGGGGATTTGACTCTACCCTGGACACAACAATGGTGTGTGCCAACAGTGCAAAGAAAAGTAGAGGCATTTCATAATGAAAGCAAATTAGAAAGATATACAAAAGAAAAATAGGAATATGAAAGCAATGCAGTTTCGGATGCCAATTATAAGGAAATACAGGAAAACAGAGTAATCTCAAAGAAACACTAATTCAGATGCCTCCCTTGTGTACATTTTCACAACTTACCTCCCTTAAAAACAAAAGTAAGGAATTTGAGGTTGGAATCTCTTGATAAAAGAACACATGGATATCTATATTTAGTCAAGATACCTGCCCTTCATCAAGGTACACATCCAATCAACCCTGGACTACCTTATTTCCTGCAGTCAAATGTGAATGAGAATGCCTTATTTCCCACAGTCAAATGCGAATCATGAAAATTATTGCCTAGGACTCAAGTATGTGAGCATTACTACTACCTAGCGCATAGTGGGTATTCAGACACTCTGTTCTTGTATACAGAGCAGAGCCACTAAGAATATATGCAGGGTTTCCTCCATTGAGACGTTGATAAGTCTGGGATTAATAATCTTCATAACTTCTTCTTTGTTCTAATTGGTCATCTTCTTCACCCACCCTGTGATGTTCATATCCTCTTCAAATTCGATTTTGCTTGGCGCCTTTTTTCCTGTGATCAACTTAACCAGAACCACTCTGAAGATGTATACATCACTCTTCTTGCCCACTTTCATAGTGTATGCATACTCTGTAAATTTAACATCCAATCTTAAGTGGTATGCTAGATCAAAGACCAGTGGAAAAATCACAGTAAAATAAGCAATACACATAATGTTAAGCACTTTTGACTTCTATATAATTTCTTTTTTTTTTTATAATGCAGCGCTGCTCTGCCTCAGCATACTCTGTTTATAATTGGCAATAACAGACCATAGAATTTCGTAAAGCTAGCAACTTAGTTAAACTTTCAGGCGACCCTCTGCTAAAATTAGAATGGACGACTTGAAAAATTAAAGATGAAACAACTACTTACCTGGACCTATGTAGCCAAAGGTCCCTGCAACTGAAGACATATATTCCAACATACCGGATTGATGCAAGATTTTGGCTAGGCTGAAATCTGCAACACGAGCTTCAAAGTTTGAGTACAAAAGAATATTTCCTGATTTTGCGTCGCGGTGAAGGATGGCTAGCCAACAATTGTGGTGAAGGTAGCTCAACCCCTATGCAGTTTCCACTGCAATTTTGTATCTGGTATTCCAATCCAGAGGCGTGGCATTGTTTGCATGAAGCAACTTCCCCAGGCTTCATTTGGAATATACTCATACACCAAACGATTGGTGTCATGGTTGAAGAAAAACGCTAACAATCTAACAACATGTCGATGGCGGATTCTTCCCAGAGTTTTGATCTCTGCAGAGAAGCCATGAGCATTTGAAGAGCCTATCCACGTAAGTTTTTTCATTGCAACTATTTATCCATTGGGCATGATTTCTTTGTACACAACACCCTCTCCCCCTTTTCCAATGATATTCTCTTCTTTTATGCATTTGATGGTGTCTTCGCTCCCAAAGTTGAGTTTTTGGAAGGCCCTCATCTTCCATAACCTACCGTGGCCATCTTTCTGGACGACTCTCTCATTAATTATGACTACTCGAATTACGAACACCAGCGAAGAGAGGAAGATAATTTCGAGTTTTAAGAGAGGCAAGATAAGTTCAAGCTTGATGTGTACGCGAACGGGCGACCCTTTGACACCAGAATTGCAACTGACCAATTGTTCTCCGCATAAGTAGGGGTTCCCTATGAAAGAGGTTGCATTTAAATGAGAAAAAAAACCCTCTGGGACAAGACTGAAGAAGTTATTGTAAGAGAAATCTGTGGAGATCAAGCTCGTCATTGCATCAAATTCTTTGGAAATGCTCTCGTTGAAGTGATTTCTTGATAGGTTTAGAGAGTAGAGATTCCTCATCCTTGTTATTTCCAGTGGGATGGGACTGCTGAATTTATTCTGGCTAAAATCAATTTGTGTCAGAAAAATGAAGCTACCAATTTTCCTAGGAATCATACCAGAAAGTCTCTTTTTGCTGAAGTCGATAATTTCAATCTGAATCAGACTACCAATGTCTAGGTGAATTCACCAGGCAATTTGTTTCCCGATAGATTTAAAGAGTTTAGAGTGGGCATCCTTGTGATTTCCACTGGGATGGGACCGCTGACTTCGTTCTGGCTAATATCAACGTGTCTCAAAGAAATACAATTACAAATTTTGCTGGGAATGCTCCCACTGAGATTATTGTTGTTCAATTTGATCATAGTCAGCATGGGTAAGTATAGAAAGCCTGCAGGAATGGAACCATTCAAATAATTTTTCCCCATGTAGACTTCAAACAATGAATCGCATATGCCCAAAGACTCAGGAATCTGGCTGACAAATAAATTATTTGTTGTATCTAATGTCTGTAGCCTTCTGCCCTTGCAGAGATTCGAAGGGATGGAACTAGTGAGACTGTTGGAATCAAGATGCACTTCTAGTAGCTTACCACGTATGCTCAGTTGTTGAGGTACGAAACCTGTGAAGTTGTTCTCCGAAAGCCACAAAACCTCCAATTTTGGCAAGTCCCCAATGGAAGATGGAATCCTGCCATGTAGTCTATTATTGGATGTTGGAATTTCTGAGTATTCCAAAACAAATAGAGGAAAGAAAATTCCTCAACTTCAACACAGAGATTCAATGGACAGAGATGCACACAATACTTCTATTTCATTAAGCTTTAAAAAAAATACAATACTGCCATAGAACTGTTGTTCTAGCCTTTCAAAAAATGCTGATTGCTTCACACACAGTGCTGCAAATTCTGCTCTCCGTCTCTTACAATATGCACACACATAGTGCTTCAAATTTTTACTCTTTATTTTACATACAGAGTCACACACAGTCACTGCAATTTTTTTCAACCTTCGAGCCTTAAAAAAAAATACACTCTGTACTACACACAGTCCACACTGTTTTTTTTTAAGAGCCCTCGGGCCTTTTGTTTTATACATAATATAACGGAACTATTAAAAAAAAAAAAAAAAAAAACTATCGTATAACATATATTATAAACTTTGTGAAGTTTATAATATATATATTCATATGAAAAGTATATCCCTAAGTCTAAAGACTTAAATTAAACAATAATTCACTACATTCTAAAACATTTTTATATAAGGTTTTGAAACCTTAATACACCTTTAAGTCTCGGCATTTTTTTTTAACAAAAAAAAAAAAAAAATTTAACTCGAGCCTTTTAACCTTATGTCATCGTGGATTTAAAACCAAAAATTAAATCCCTTTTCATAATGATTTCACATTCCAGTTGCCCCTTTGCTGAATGGACATTGAACCTATGTGATCGCTCCCTCATTGGCTAGAGGTGGAGCCCGCATGGATTTCAAACAAAAATTAAGCGGATTGAATGGACATTTATCGGGTCTGAAATTGGAGTTTGGTGACTAGACTTCAAGGCTATGTGATAGCCTTGTGATTGGCTGCTGGTGGAGCCTGCGACTTCATGACTTGGCGATGTGGGTTCCAAGCAGGTGATGTGGACCAATTAAAAAATCAAAACAAACGATGCGAAATACTGTGGTTGTTGCAGTGTTTTAAATGCGGGTTGGTGAAGGATTTAATGAAATGGGATGGCGTGGTTATGTGGTTGAACCACGGTTCTTTAAAAACATTTACATGCTATGGCCATATCCAAGAAAATGAATTTGCAGGAAATTTAAAGCCATGAGTTGATTGTGAGGTTGAGTATCGATTCAAAACGAAAAAAAAAAAAAAGGCTGCTATCCTTCAATATTTCCATCAGACTTTATGTTTTGTCCTCCTGCACAGTGTTGTAGTTGAATTTAAAAAATTCAACACTCCCCCTTAAATTCAATTGTTGGGTTCTCTTCCATACCCAAACACTTTCTCAAATAATTAAAACTTTTCTGCCCCAGTGGTTTTGTCAAAATGTTTGCAAACTGCTCTTCAGTTCTGCGATGTTTTAAAACAATGTCCCCATTGTTCACTAGCTCTCTGATGTAGTGATACTTGGCATCAATGTGTTTCGTTCTCTTGTGAAACACTGAATTCTTTGAAAAAGCTATAGCTAAGCTATTATCACAATAAATTGTTGTGCCTTTTACCTGTTCATGACACAAACTCCTCAACATTCTTCTCATCCAAACTGCTTGACATGCTACTGCTGTAGCTGCCATATACTCTGCCTCTACTATAGATAAAGCCACAATTGGTTGTTTCTTAGAATCCCATGAAATGGCTCCTGATCCCATATGAAAAACATATCCAAAGGTGCTTTTCCAGTCATCTATACTTCTAGCCCAATCACTGTCAGTATATCCAATCAATTCAGAAATTTTTGAAGTGGTGTATAAAATTCCATACCTCTTTGTTCCTTTCACATACCTCAGAAGTCTTTTTTCTGCTTGCCAATGTGCCTCCTTTGGCCTTTCCATAAATCTAGAAATTAAACTCACATCATGCATAATATATGACCTAGTTACAGTCAAATACATGAGGCTTCCAACTATGATCTTGTACAAACTTGGATCAAAATCCTTGCTACTGTCTTCTTTTCTCAGTTTCAATCCCATCACTGTAGGAGTAATTGCTGCCTTGCAATCCTGCATGTTAAATCTTTCCAAAACTTCATTTACATATAGCTTGGGAGATAAAAAATTTATTTTCATTTTTCTCTATTTCTATTGCTAAGAAGTATTTCAGCAATCCCATATAAGTCATCTCAAATTCATCCTTCATGATTGATTTAAAATTCTCAATGAGGTAAGCATCATTACCTGTAAAGATCACACCATCAACATACAAAACAACAATGAGCATTTTACCATAATTCTCCTTGATGTATAATGTGGGTTCTCCTTCACCTTTTTCAAACCCATTTTCCAGTCGATATGAATCTATCCTATTGTACCATGCTCTTGGTGCTTGTTTCAGCCCATAAAGAACTTTCTTCAATCTGCAAACTTTGTGCTCTTCGCCTTCTTTCTCATAGCCCAGAGGTTGTTCAACATAAACCTCTTCCATCAATACTCCATTTAGAAATGTTGTTTTCACATCCATTTGGTAAACGTTCCACTTGTGTTGTGCTGCTATGGACAACACTGCTCTTACTGTTTCCATTCTTGCAACCAGTGCAAATGTTTCTTCATAATCTCTTCCTTGTTGCTGCTTGTAGCCTTTGACAACAAGTATAGCCTTGTGCCTTTCAATCTTACCTTCAACATTGCTCTTGGTTTTATAAACCCATTTCACTCCAATGACTTCCTTACATTTTGGGAGATCAACTAATTCCCATGTTTTGTTCTTCTCTATGGCATTCATTTCTTCATCCATAGCATCTATCCATTTCTTATCTTTTATAGATTTTTCAAAATGAATAGGATCTTCTACATGACAATATAATGCAAATAAAGAGTTCATACCTTCATTTGTTGCCTCTTGCTCATAAATCTCATTCAAACTTCTGAATCTGGTTCAAGTTGTTTATGGAGGTCTTTAACCTGATCCTTCAACTTCCTGTTTGTTATGAAACCAACTCCAAAAATAGAAGAAAAGAGATCAACGCCTTAGAAATAGCCACTTCGAGGGGGAAACCTCCAATACATTACTTAAATGAACAATTCTTTAATTATTCAAATGACGAAAAACTCCTTTCTATATATAGGAGTCCATGGGGCCACAATGTAATCCTAGCTGACCTAAAAATAATAATGTAAGGGCACAATAATAACAATATGGGGGTTACAGGGGTACAAAAATAACAATAAGGGGGTTACAATAGCAACAATAAGGGACTATACTAGTAATATAGAGACCTATCATGCTCCTCTCCTTCAAAAAAGTGTTGTCCTCAACGTTTGAGTAGCTCTGGGTGTTGTATAAAATTATCATCCTCCCATGTAGAATCTTCAGTGGGTAAGTTCTTCCATTTGATGAGATACTTTGAAATTGATCGATTTTGTAGCTGTCGAGTTATTGTTTTCGTGACTGCTTTAGGTTCCAATATGGTTTTTCCTTCCTCATCAAGTTCTGGCAATATTGTTTGAATTGGAAGTTTGTCCCCTATAACCTTCTTTAAGCATGAAACATGGAAAATTGGATGCACTCATGAAGAAGCATGAAGCTCCAATTTGTATGCCATAGTACCAATCTTTTGCAACACCTTGTAAGGACCATAGTACTTTGGAAATAATTTATTATCCTTCATAACTTGCTTGAGGGACATTTGTTTGTAGGGTTGTAGCCGTAAAAATACCCAGTCTCCTACATCAAAACTTCTCTCGCTACAATGTTGATCTGCCTGTTGTTGTGACAAATTTAGGTTATCCTTTAAGAGTTGGAGAACTTCTCGTTGATGCTCGATGTGATAGTCCACTGCTTGAACCCTAGAATTTTCCCTTAAAGAATATGTGATGGATAGTGGATGATATCCACAAAGTGCCATAAATGGGGTCGTTTTTTATGCAGTATGGAAGGAAGTGTTATACCACCATTCAGCGAGAGGTAGCCACTTGACCCATTGTGCTTGCTTATCAGATAAAAAAAAATGAAGATATCCTTCCAAACATTTATTCACTATCTCAGTTTGACCATCGGATTGAGGATGATAAGATGACCTATGAGCTAGTTGAGTACCCAAACAAGAAAATAATTTCGTCCAAAAATTTCCTATAAAAAAAGGATCTCTGTCACTTACAATAATCTTCGAGTTTCCATGTAGCTTTTGAATTGTTTCCATAAATTCAGTAGCAACTTTACTTGCTTTAAATGGATGAGATAATGCACAAAAGTGTGCATGCTTGGTAAGTCTATCAATTACCACCACGATGACACTCTTTCCTTCGGACTTAGGTAAACATGTGATAAAATCCATTGAAATCTCCTCCCAACATTGACTTAGAATGGATAAAGGTTGTAGAAGACCTGGGGTCTTAATTGTCTCAACTTTATTTTGCTGGCAAACAAAACATTTCACCACAAATTTTGAATATTCGATTTAAGGCCAACCCAAAAAATTCTTTCTTCACCCTGTGGTAAGTTTTTAAAAATCCTGAGTGTCCTCCTAAAGGAGAAGTGTGCAATTCCAAAAGAATATTTTGTTTTAGTTTGGAATTATTGAAAATATATAAGTGATCTTTGTACCATAAGGAATCATTTTTCCAACTAAATGTATTAGATGTACTAGGATCTTGCTGCAAATTTTGAATGAGTGTCCACACTTCTTCATCCTTCTTCCATTCATCCCTTGCTTCGGTTATCCAATCTGGTTGGATAATATAAATGGCACAAAGCAATGCTTCCACCTCTCTCTTCAAACCATCCATATTTTTCTTCAAACCATCCATCTTCGCTTCCACACCTTTCTTCAAAGCTTCCATTTCATTTTTTGTTGCTCTTTGCGAGAGCGAAATTTGGTGCACTTGCTCTTGAAATTTTGATAGATCATGTTGCAATTATTCATCTTCATGAGTCATAGTAGAGTACTCTAAGGGCTTAATGGGTGTTGAATTCTTTTTAAGAGGCATTTTAGAACCCAATATTGATATCTATGCTCAATAGGCCTTTGGAATCACTTAAAACTGATTTTTCAAACAAGACTTATGCAATTTGAAAAAACAAATACACACCTTTTTCTTGATTTTGAGGAGCTTGATATTGAAACTGAATTATCTCTATGATTTCAGATCTTAAATATTTTAAATTTGGCCCTGAAGTAGCCCTCTGAATCTTCTTTCGAATGCCACAGGTCTAACTTGATTTGGATTCTTGAAGAAAACGTTATGCCCAATCGCCTATGATGACCTAATTATGGATTGGTTTAGTAGAGCAAACTTTTACGACTTGCCATGTGTCACTATTTCCTCTTTTGGCTCTGAAATTGATACAGAAGAAACTACAGTTTGTGTACTTGTGGCCACATTTTACAAAATCCCAATTCAATGCTCAGAGAGAAAGTTATGATGATTTTCCCACGGTCACCTCTTTGAGATGAAATTTGGGAGCCTGAAAAATCCCTAACCTCCATAGACCCTATCTCCAAAAATATTGTGAATCAAACTCTGAAATTTTTCCACGATGTTCCTCAGGATTTCAACTTCGCTTTGTAAAAATTTCAGCTTCTGAACCCTCGTAGAAAAAAAATTATAGCAAAAACTCCACGATGACCTGTTTAGGTTAAATTCAGGAGCCTGCAAAAATCCCTAACTTGCATAGACCATATCTCCGAAAATGTTTCGAACCAAAATATGAAATTTTTCCACGACGTTCTTCAGGATTTCGGCTTCGCTCTGTAAAAATTCCAACTTCTGAACCTTCGTAGAAAAAAAAGTTATAGCAAAAATTCCACGATGACCTGTTTGGAGCAGCGAAACCCTAGAATCCAAAGCTCTGATACCAAATGTTATGAAACCAGCTCCAAAAACATAAGAAAAGAGAGATCAACGCCTTAGAAATAGCCACTTCAAGGGAGCAACCTCCAATACATTACATAAATGAACAATTCTTCAATGATTCAAATGACGAAAACCTCCTTTCTATATATAGGAGTCCATGGGGCCACAATGTAATCCTAGTCAACCTAACAATAATAATGTAAGGGCACAATAATAACAATATGGGGGTTACAGGGGTACAAAAATAAAAATAAGGGGGTTAAACTAGCAACAATAAGGGACTATACTAGTAATATAGGGGCCTAACACTGTTAGTAGATTTCAAATGCAAGTTCATTTTCCTGACATATTTCACCTCCTTCCTCAATGACATGGTCCATTTGATAAATTGTTGTGTATTATCTAGGGTCTCAGAAACATTGTCAACCTTATCTTCCCAAATATCTTTCACCTTTTCAAACTAAACCTTCTGGACATTGCATTTTCTTGCTTCTTTCTTCATAACAATAATCTCATGATTGGCCAACTTTAACTGTTCTTCAAGGAGTTCAAACTCTGTTTTTTCCATTACTTTCTATTTTCCTTTCTTTGATTTGCTAGCTATAAATTTCTCTACAGGCGGTGAAAGATAAATGATGTCTTGTGGTGGCTGCACTGTGTCAGTAGGTGGATGAACCTCTTTACTACTCTCTAATAGCTTTATAGCATGCCTTGTCATGGGCTTTCTTGCTTGGAACATAAAACCCGCATCTTCTCCTTCAAATTATAGTTTCTTTGTATATTTGAATTTCTTTAGTTTCTGTCCACCTTCCTCTATATCCTCAGCCTGGACTATAGGAGCCTCTTCTATGTCAATGGCATGTAATATGTCTTCTATATTTCCTTTAGCTACCGCTCTGTCTTCTACAGCCATTTTTTTGTCTTCTAAAGCCACTGTTTGACTCCTTGTCATCCTTTTGGTTCCTTGTTTACTCACAGCTTGATTTTTTTTTTCAGGTTTGACCACTTTTGATTTCTGTTTTGCAGGTGGGACATTGGTTGTATCAAAACTCTGCAATTGATTTGTTTCCATCATGACTTGTTCACTTGGTTCTACTCTTGCTGGTTCACTTGGTTCTTCCACCAATGGTTCAATTTTTTCTACTACTAAGGGTAATGGGATTCTCCTAGGTTTAGGAGTTCTTGAAGGAGTAAGAGCATCCAACTCAAATCCACTAACAAACCAAAATGAAGACCAGTCTCTGCATAGTCTTTGGAGCTCATCTAAAACTAGCAATTTAATTAAACCATGATGAAACAATGAAGTCTCACTTCCTTTAGATTTTTCTTGGACCTTATCTGCCATTTTTGCTACACTTCTGTGTAAATAGAAAGGTAGATCAAGAGATATCTTACCAAAAAAATGTAGGAGGAGCTTGAAATGGTAAGAGTAAACCTTATGATATCTCTCTTCACAAGTAAAATACTTTTGGATGATGAGCATCAACTTTGATTAGTTATCCTTCATGCAGCTCCTTGGAATGGCATTAGTAAGGTCCATTTCATTGTTTTCAGGCTTCATAAACTCTTTGCACTGCTCCATGTTGAACTTCAACCCTTTGAACCACTTCTCCTATCCCCTTGGAATCCCTGTTGCTATTGCAATGACCCCTGGTGTAATGGAAAGATTAAGCATTCCCACTTTGGTACCTGTTCCATTGAAGTTTAAAGAAAATTCTTTGGAAACCTGTACATGGTAGCCTTGTAATATTTCACAAAATTGTAAGCATCATGTCCTTCTGAAGACTTCTATAGCCATTGGGTCTTCATTGATCAGATTCATATATGTTGGTTCATATCTTAGACATTGGCCACCCTTATTTGTCCTTCTTTTATCTGCCGTAGTTTCTTTAATGCCTTCTCAGCCTCGCTTGATCAGTGATCTTTGTAAACCTTTGAAAATACTAACCACAACTTTGGCTCAATGCAATAGCTCTCTAGAGCTCAATATCACGCGAAGAAGGAAAGAAGAATGAGAAATGACTGAATTAGAAAATATTTTGAAATTTGATGTCCACTCATAACACAATGATGACTCATACATGCCTAAAATGGTGATGATGACTTTAGACCTGACCATGTACCTTGATATTATCCCTTAATGAATCGAATGGTATCTAAATTACCCTTTCCCAATGATATTCTGAAACCTAACAGCTAATCTGACATGACAAACAGGAAACCACACTTTCGTAGCGTGTTTAGTGTAAATCTGGATGTTTTTGCTACAAAAGTATCAGTGATTTCATAGCGAAAAGTGTATTTTCTCAGTGTATTTCACTACGAAACTATGATTTCTTGGCTAAAACCATCATTTTGGTACAAAAACCTTGGAAATTGAAAACTGTCAGAAAATTATGAGTGATGTGACATGAAGGGATATGAAAGTGAGTGGGTTTAGACCTTAGGGTAAACTTAAATAATAAAAATTTTAAATTTTCCTTGACCAAGTAATAAAAAAAAAAAGAATCCTACAACCATACCTTTGACACATGAACCTATATGACTTTGTCAAATGATGCTTCATTTTTTTGGTGATATCACCTTCAGTGCAAATTTTCTATGATCACTACTACTCTGAAACAGATCTGTCAAAGCCTTCCACATTGCATATGGAGTCGCTTTTCCATGGAGATTTGAGACAATGTGGTCTCGTACTCCCTCTAGTAAGATCCTCCTCGCCTTTGCAACCTTCTTTTGCCAATCATCAAGATTTGTGGCATCTGCTGCACCGTGTTTGGGAATGTCATTATCAATGAATTATTTCAACCCAATGTCCTCCAGTACTGCCTACATCCTGTCTTTCCACGAAATATAATTGGAACTTACCTCGAGTGCACACTCCAATATAAAGCCATTGAAAGCCATTTCGATCATGATCTGCCTGTCGCACCAAGATACTTTTGCAAATTCGAATTCTATTTAGTCACAAACTCAATTTATTCTCCACTATTGTGATTTCATGTGCTCTGATACCATGTAGAAATTATACAAGCATATGTATATCAATGGATTCAATCCGATCAAGCAATGTACTAAAGCTAGATACTGAATCCTTCTACAAATCAATTGCGGAAAATAAACACAATTGCCAATCAAAACAAGTAAAGAAAGAAACAAATCAAACCACAACACAGATATTTTCCCAAGGGAATATTGATGCTCAAAACCCCTCTATCTTCTATTGTATATTCACCAAGGAATCATGAAACAATTACAATGCACTCTTCTCACAAGAGTCTCTTGCAATCTGCTAATCATCTCACACTGATCCAGACAAAATTAGGCCAACACTTAGCCAATTCTCAGCTTGTCTTCAGCTTGCCTTACTCACTGCAATTCACTAGGAATGCAATCCCTATTCCTTAGGAATTTCAGCCTTTCTCAACTGCGCAAGTATCATGGGCAATCATGTGGTGCTTTAACTGAATTTGGGAAGTTTGCTAAAAATACAACTGATAGTTAACTTCCCTTTAACCTTTGTCTCAACTGGGTCTCCACTGGAATTGACATGCATGCAACTATTAATAGTAAACCATCAGTTGCATGGAAAATCATTGCATGTGAATTAAATCATATTTAATTGACTTGATCTCTCACTAGTGCAACAAACAGTTACAACTAGTTCAACTAACTTTAACTTAATTAATTGAGTTAACTGATTTCTCATGCATTAAACTAATGCACTAACTGCAATTCGAACTCCATAAATAATAGAATCACTTTGCATGCCTCACCAACCATCCTCAACTTGAAATTCATGAGCTAACTGAGTTTATCACACTAAGTTAAGTATTACAAGTGATTATGAGATAGGATTACATTTTATTGTCCAATTTAATTAAGGAAAATTAAATTAGACACACATTTCTTGTTGACTTTTCAACATCAAGAAACTACGATTTCATTAGTTATCCTAACCCTATATTTAAAACTGATAACTAGCATATTAAATATGTTTAAACCTAGACACATTAAATACATGGTATGAACATATAACCAACTAATCCACCATAACGCCGCAATTAAATATCAAAACTAGCATATTAAATATGTTTAAACCTAGACACATTGAATACATGGTATGAACATATAACCAATTAATCCACCATAATGCCAAAATGAAATCTCAGAATTAGCATATTAAATATGTTTAAACATATACAAAAAATAGTATCAAATGCATATTTCTCAATGCAATTTTGATTGTGTCATATCTCAGTGCAAATTTAATCATGTTTTGTGATTCAGACCAAATAGTAAGTAATGTTGAAGCACAAACTTATAAATAAGCAATTTATAGCTTTGATATTTATGAATCATATATACAATCCTTCGCAAATTTTATTTAGAGTTCATTTTGCCAAAATAAAAATCATGATTTCTCAACCTGAAAAATGAAGAAAATGAGGATGTTACCATGCAAATTTACATAATTTATGAGAACTAATCAAAGGAAATGTTTATCATGGATTTTCCACTACCACATCCTTTCATAACATGTCTGTGAAGTCCCATAATATGAATATTTCCAATGTATTTTTTCCATTGGATATTCTTAACATCAAATCTAAAAGTCTCTTGTTCTTCTTCTGAAAGCTCTTGGAACAACTTCTCCAAATTTGAGTTATCAAACCTGGAAAAATATCCAATTAAGTGCTTAGTTTAATCCCCTTGAAATAAATGCAACATATGATATTTTACACATGAAATCTCTGCTGCTCTTGCAGACAACTAACCTTCCTTTGTAGAATTCATATGGCACGTAGATCTTGGCCATGTACTTCAATTGGTCTATTGATATCAAATAACTGTGTTTCTGTTTTTTCAACATACTTTTATCAGATGACGATAACCCAACTAACCATGAGTTTGCAGTGTACATATATTTTCTTTTTACATTGCTCTTGAAAATGGTATTCCAAATACTAAACAAATACAAAAATGCTATTTCAACTTACATTGCTTGGATTGGTGTCCCAATTGTGCCCACAGAAGCCCTCCATGGTATGCAGGCAAGTTATTGCCTTCATCAGTCTTACTAGTTTCCCTTTATTGTCAATGTATGGATTACATTTAAAATGCTCAAATATTATGTTAAAAACTTTTCCAACTCATATAGGATTTGCAACTAAAGAAGCAACTTGATAAACCTTTAGGGCTGGTTTTCCAACATGCTTTGTTATTGTTGCTAAGGTTGCATTCACAACCATGTCTACAAGTATGACACTTATTTATATAACATTTTTTCTAATTAATTAATTTAATTTATAATTAAAAACAAAAAAAATCTATTTGAAGTAAATCAAACTTTAATTTGTAGACATTGTTATGAATATTTAGTGGAATTTAACCTCTATCATCCTAATATTTTATTTTATTTTTTGTAAATTTGTAGGACCTGTCTATTTTCTATTTTGTAAGAGCAAGTTGCTATACAAATTTTGCAATTGTTGGTAGCCTCAACCTACTCGAAGGAAACCAGGTCTATTGGCCACCTCAAAGAGTTATAAGTCAACCAAAATTGGTATTGTTTTTTCCTTCTACTAACAGCTAACAATCCTTTACTATGTCCATAAAAACTACAAATAAAATAGAGAGTAGACTTAATATCCTCAAAAAACATACAAAATTGGACTTAAAAAAGTTAACCATCTGATGAATCAACAGGTGCAAGGTCTTTTGCAATTGACCCTAGCATCTCAGCTTGTTGCATATTGAGAAGTTGCTACTCTATCCTTGTTATTCTCGCATTGACTTGTATTTGCGCCTTTGTCATTTCCTTCATATCCTGTTTAATCTGCTGAAGCTCAAAAAGCAGGGAAGAATTGATTTGCTTTTCCTGCATACTTGACAGTGCCTTTGCAAGAGCACATTTGATTTTCCAATATGTTTTAACAGATTGTTGAAATAGAGAAACTCTTCATCTTGTATTGCCTGGGTTAGAAATAAAATCTATTCCTTCCTATTGTCTTTGAATATCATCATCTTCGTCATCACTATCCCTTTCCCATCCTTGTATAGTTTTCCGAATATCCTTTGGAGTCCCAGTTTCATAAGTGTTTGCTAGATTTTCAAGGGTCTGCTTATTACTTTTCCTTCCTCATTTGCTTGGACCAGCTACTTGGGGTGACTGTAACTTCCTTCCCTTACCTTTTTTTCATTCTGCCCTGAATGCCATTGTATGAACTTTTGACTGAAAATAACCCTGTATAGCGAACAGTATCAAGGATATAAAACTTAGGATCATTATGAAATTCGAAATGATAAAATGGTATCTTGGGGTATGGACTGCAACTTTCTTTCATTCTGATGTTGAAAAACCAAACCTTCCCATTATCATAATACTTCCGCAGACCTTTAAGGCTGCGCTTCCAGTCCTGCACCTTCTGTGTTTGAAAATCCCCCGGCACTTTGCTATCTCTGCCTTCAGTTCTTAGAGGAACAAACTCTTTACAAAGACAAATTAACCTTATGAATCCCATACCTTGTCATCGATAATCTGTCAGCTCTGTCATGCATTTATTGTGATAAATCAAGCGCATTGTGAAGGACGCATGCGGAATGATCTCACCACAAATTTCCATGAATGGGAATTAAATGGTTAGCTGACACGCCTATTACGTGGCAGTGTCATGTTGCCAAGCTCCCTTAGGTGGCACCCCGATCGGGGAATCATCCTAATAATTATTAATAGTTAAATTAAAAATTCTATAAACTATATTCCAATCAAACTTATCCACATAAATATATAGATTTTAATCTCCAAATTCTCAAATTTTCACCACTGGAAATATGTGCTTGATCTCGATGGAGCTATACACATGTTAATTGACATATATAAGGAAAAAAAGAAGAAGAAGAAGATTCCAAATTGTGTTGTGCTATAAACAATAACCAGATCAAGCAGAGTATCTAAATAAGCCAAGAAGCAAGACAACTGACCTTTTCCATAGAGTGTAATGACTGGATCCTACATTCTGCCAATAAAAAAATCTGATTCAACTCTTGTTACATTAACTTGATAATCTATGGGATTCAACAAATAATTTTACTTATTGATGGCCTTATATCCATCCAGGGAAAGGCTCACTATATGTGCTTTCATTAACACTGGGTCAAACAATGACTACAGGTAAATTTCCCCTGTTTCTGACCATGAGCATCTCAGCCATTGCTTTTGTAAAAGTGGATGTATCTTGCCATCCATATGCTCTTTCCCTGAAAGTAGCAAAACAACCAGTTTTAACTATTTTAAAATAGCCATAAACTTGTGTGTGAAGATAATATAAATGATACAAAGGGCTACATTGATATTATTGGCCAAAATGATCATTAATAGGAACACCTTTCCATGCCCAAATTTTTCATTCTCTGAGTGATTTTATTTTCAGAATCTTCTATTCTCTTATTGCAGTTCTGGAAATTTGAAAATTCAATCTCTAAACCCTCGTGAAATTTGTTTTCTCAATGAAATTTAGCTTCAAAGTTTAAAGGTGGAATGAATTTTGCTTCCTCATTTTCTATATTGTGCTCCATTTGAAAAGGCTTCTCTAGTGCTCGACCTTGTCTTTGCCCATGAACATATGCTGGAGTGAAAAAATTATAATTAGGAAAAACGAAAAGTAAAATTAGATATGAACATTGTTTCTGTGGATATTGCTAACCTGATAAGTTCGGCAACCACCTTCAAGTTGCAAAAATCGGACATGGTTGTGGCGTGGAGGGATCCAAACTCTCATCCTCTATAGGGTTTCTTCAACAACATGGCAGCTGACAGAAAATATTTCATCTTCAGGAACACCTTTCCATGCCCAAATATTTCATCCTCTTATTGATTTTCTTTTGAGAATCTATTATCCCCTTATTACAGTTCTGGAAAATAAAAAATTCAATCTCTAAACCCCCAAAAAATTTGTTTGCTAAATGAAATTCAGATTCGAAGTTCAAGGGTGGTGTTATCACAAAATTTCACATGATTGGCTGCTAATCAGACAACTCTATGTAACTTTTTCAAACTGGCTTGTGACTGAAGCTTAGCCTCTTCGGTCTGAGAGGGCTCTCTTAAAGGGGTTAATGATATTTGATAATGATGAAACTAGATGGCTCACTCTATTTGGAAAATAGATTGATTGTGATGTGTGTAGGTTTAAAAGAGTACAATTATACAACCATTGGGATTATGGAGTCAACAAATTAGTAGTTTCATTGGTAAGGTCTCTTGACATGGAATCTGAGGCAAGTAAGAGTTTTTACAAAAGTAAATCACACATGGAACATAGAACAACACAACCATTTCATCAATAAAGGAAGTCAGAGCATACACATATGAATTCTGAGTAATAAAGATGAAATACACTGCAAGTGATACACATAAAAATATAGATCAAAAAGCACTAAAAACTCCATTAGAATCTCAGGTTTGTCAAGAAAAATTCCTCTGTATTACTGATATCAGTCAAATTACATAAAGCTGCAGTAGTGCAAAAAATCTCCAACCCTTTACAAATTCGATAATATTCCCTTTAATAGACTTTCTTACATCAGAGATGATCTAGGTCTTGGATAGATTCATCGAACTCTTCCTATGACACCTTGCATAACAGGAAAACATGTGCTTTAATGAGAAAATGACAGCTACACTCTAAAATAGTCCTTTTCCTAATAGGACTCAAACTACTATTTATTACATCAAACTACCTTATCTCTTAAAACAGTTACATATCTGACAACTAATGCTTCACATGTTCGAATAAGCTTTGATAGAACTCATCACTACTTGGCATCTTAAATATCCTCCTCAACATATGGAAACAAACCCTATTTCTTAGGAAAATAGGGCCCTATCTTCAATGAAGTCTTCAACTAATAAGATGTAACCCTTTCATGGTCTTCAAGTCATGGATGATTGTTGCCAAGGTCCCTTGACCTGTTGAATGTGTCCACCTATCCAAAACTTCTCTTAAACCTGCTCAGAAACCTTCAAAATGGCTTGCTACGAAATCATGGCAGTTTCGTAGCATATAAAAAATGACTTTTGCAATCAAAATTTCTGCTTCTTTGCTCTTGCATGGTGTTCATCATGACCTAACACATAATCACTACCATTTCCTCTCCTTGAAAGCTGCAAAAATTGGTTTTAGAGGCAAAAAGAAAACTACATAAATTTTCGTAGCGTTTTCCTGGCTTTAAGCCTAGGAAATGCTACGAAACTGTGGAAAACTGTGCAATTTCTAGATTTTGAATTTGTTTCAAAAAGGTACCTTCCAACTGTACAAATTTGGTTTTCAACATGTTCTTGACCTCTTAAAACATAATCAAACTCAACTTAAGAGCCTTGAGGTGTTTTTTCTTCATTAATGATGAGTTGAGCTATGGGTTCCTCAACTACAGTCATCTTTAAACCCTTCTTCTCCAGCTCCTCATGGATCAATTCTAACTGCTCTTGGAGGTATTTAACTTGGTCCTTCAGATTTATATTGGTAGATTTAAATTGCAGGTTCATTCTTCTAACATGCTTCACTTCTTTCCTCAATGGCATAGTCCATTTGATTAATTGTTGTGTATCATCTAAAGTCTTTGATACACTATCAAACTGCTCTTCCCAATTCTCTTTCATTTTCTCAAACTGAACTTTTTGGACATTATGTTTCCTTGCCTCTTTCTTCATGACTTCTATTTCATGATTTTTTAACTTCAGTTGCTCCTTTAATACCTCAATCTCGGTTTTTTCAATAATTTTCTCCTTTCCTTTCCTTTTCCTGATGACTGGATCTTCTTCTACAGGTGATGAAAGGTCAATAATGCTTTGTGGTGGTTGAACAATGTCAGTGGCTAGATGAACTTCTTTACTGCTTTTCAAAATTTTTCTAGCATGTCTTGTCATGGCTTTCCTAGCCTGAAACATAAAACCTACATCGTCACCTTCAAACTCTAATTTCTTTGCTGATTTAGCTTTCTTGAGCTTCTTTCCTCCCTCATCTATATCCTCAGCTTGGACTATGGGAGTCTCTTCAATATCAATAGCATGTAGAATATCTTATAAATTTCCTTTAGCCACTATTTGGCTCCTTGTAATCCTTTTGTTGCCATGTTTACTCATAGTTGGCTCTTGTTTTGCAGGTTTGCTCATTGTTGACTTTTGTTTTGAAGGTGAAACAATAGGTGTATCAAGTTTCTGCAACTGCTGTGTTTCCATGATTACTGGTTCACTTTTCTCTGCCCCTGTTGGTTCACTTTGTTCTGCCACTAAAGGTGATGGTAAACCTCTAGGTTTAGGAGTTCTTTTAGGGGTAACTGCATCCACTTCAAAGCCACTAACAAACAAAAAAGAAGACCAGTCTCTGCCTAGTTTTTGTAAGTCATCTAAAAACAACAATTTTATTAAACCATGATGAAAAAGTGAGGTTTCACTTCCTTCAGATTTAGCTTGAGCTTTATTTGCCATTTTTTCTAAGCTTTTGTTTAAATAAAAAGGTAGATCAAGAGATATCTTACCAACAAAATGTAGAAGAAGCTTGAAGTGGTAAGAATAAACTTTATGATATCTCCCTTCACAAGTGAAATATTTTTGAATGATAAGAAGTAGCTTTGAGAAATTATCTTTCATGCAGCTCCTTGGAATGGAATTTGTAAGGTCAACCTCACTATTTTCTGGCTTGATAAATTTTTACATTCCTGCATGTTGAATTTGAAACCTCTGAACCATTTTTCTTCTCCTCTTGGAATCCCTGTTGCTGCTGCAATTTTTTCTGGTGTTATAGTGAGGTTCAGAATTCCCACTTTTGCAGATGTCCCTTTGAAATTTAGGGCAAACTCTTTAGAAACTTGTACATGGCATCCTTGAAATATTTGGCAAAACAACAAACACCCTATTCTTCTGAAAACTTATACAGCTGTTGGGTCTTCATTTATCAGGCTCATGTCTGATGGCTCATATCTAAGACAGTGGCCACCTTTGTTGGTCTTCCTCTTTGCAGCCATGGTTCTTTAATGTCTTCTCTACCTCGCTTGATCAGTGATACCTGAAAACCTTTGAAAATACCAGCCACAACTTAGGCTCAGTAAAATAGCTCTCTAGAGCTCAATAACACGCAAAGAGGGAATGGAGAATGAAAAATGACTTAATTTGGAACGATTTTGAAGTTTGATGACAACTCATGGCATAATGATGACTCATACATGCTTAAAATGGTGATAATGACTTCAACCATGATCATTCTTCCTTGATCTTAACCCTAATTGACTCGAATGGCATCTAGCCTATCCCTTTCAATCATTTATTGACACCTAGCAACTATTTTGACAAGACAGACAGGAAACCTTACTTTCGTAGCGTACCTAGTGTATTTCTGGGCAATTTCGCTATGAAAGTATTAGCATTTTTGTAGTACAAAGTGTGTTTTCTCTGTGTATTTCGCTACGAAAGTAGGGATTATTGGCTAAAATGACTTTTTCGGTGTTATAAACTTGGGAAATGAAAAATGTCAGAAAATAATGACTGATGTGACATGAAAATATTTGAATGAGGGTGAGTTTTGGACTTTAGGATAAGATAATAAGAAAAAGTTAAAATTTTCCTTAACCAAGTAATGAAAAATGAATTCTATGTCCCTACCTTTGACACATGAACCTCTAAGTCTTTGTCAAATGATGTTTCATTTTTTTCTGAGTGATAATAGGTGGAATGAATTATGCTTTCTCATTTTATATATTGTGCTCCATCTGAAAAGGCTTCTCCAGTGTTCGACCTTGTCTCTTCCCGTTAACATATGCTGGAGTGAAAAAACTATAATTAAAAAAAACACAAAGTACAATTAGATCTTAAGAGTGTTTCTGTGGATATTCTAACCTGATAAGTTCAACAACCACCTTCAAGCTGCGCAAATCGGACATGGTTGTGGCGTGGCGTGGCGGGATCCAGACTCTCATCCTCTATGGGGTTTCTTCAACAACATGGCACCTAACAAAAAAGAAGTATGTCCACCCATTAATCTGGCATTATATATATATACACCCACAATGCAACAAACACAGTGAGATGAGGTTCTAGTTCCGCCTACATATCTTATTTCATTGTGAGGTGGAAGAGACATTAGTAGTTGGTGAGTTAGTTAGGTAGTTAGCAAAGCTTACACGAAGGAGACACTGGATCTAATGGCCTAAAAAATTTCAACCGTCTAACATTTTATCCAATGGCCTAGACAGGGGGAGTTGGGGGAGTTGTTTTCAAAGAGGAACGCCTTACAGCGTAATAATATTTGTTGCATAAATATAAATACAAGTGAGAATACAACTCCAATATTTTTTGCATAAATATAAATACAAGTAACAAGATGTAGACTTAAAACTGAACTTAAAAAATGAAATAATATTGTAATGTTGCACTGATGCCATTGCAAAGGGAATTCATTGTGAGAGGAGTTATATCACAATGTGGAAGACGGTGGAAGCAATTTTGGCAAAAGAAATAATAAATTAATTTAGTTTGTTATTCTTGCATTTGAAACTGAAAACAATGACTTTCATTTCTCAAACTCTCAATTTAATACATCCAATTGTGACTTAGACAAAAATATTTTAGGATTATCAAATATGGACGGTCCAAATATTTTTTTATTTATGAAAAATTGAAATTCCTCAAACCCAATTCCGATATAGACTAGACATGACCATATAAATATAAGTTTTCACACATGACCACTATAAATACATGAATCAAAATCATTAAAATAATATTTCCTATTTATTTTTTATTTTTTTATTTGTTTATAAGAGATGCAAAAATGAAGCCTATCTTTTTAGACATAAGAACCATTCACAAAAACTTTAAAGAGATTTTCATAAAAACATTCTCATGTCAAAATACAACATTAAATAGAGGTTTTTTTGGTTCGAGAATTTTCTTTTCTTTACACAAACCATCACAAAAAAAATAAAATATATTTTAAAAATAAAAATAAAAAGAAAGAGAAAATAAATCTTGTTTTTATTTTTATTTTTAAATTGAAAAAAAAATTATAAGGAAAAATGTTATCAAAAATTTCCCTAAGTTTTTTTTTTTAAACTTTATCTATAAAACACTCTCAAACAAAAATAAAGCTTGATTTGGTATTTTGAAAGAGAAGGCGACTTGCCTCTACCAATAATAGTGCTCTGTGAGATTGTCAACCCAAGGTCCTAATCCCTAAATCAGTTCCTGAATCTTTTGTGTCTATATATAGCTCCCACACAAAATGTTTCAACTCTCAAATTTGGCATAACAAATTGACCCTTGGTTGCCTATAAAACAATCTCACGCTTGAGGACAACAATAATTATACAAAAGTAGAGCCAAATTTTTCAGACATGACAAATTTACATACATAAATCAAAATCATTGAGAGGAGATTTCTTTAAAAAAATTAAAAACTTTGCCTATGATACTTTTTTTTGTTGTAAATGTAGTAGTACCTCTCTATTCATTCATTTATTAAAAAAAAAACATGTTACATCATAAAATTAATACTCGGTAGCCTCAACTTGCGTGTAGGAAACTAGGTATGTTGGCCACCTCCAAGATTTAAAAGCCAATCATAATTGAAATAGCTTAATAATATCTCTATGAGACTTGATACAAAAATAAAGTAATTTTTATAAAGACTATAGATACATGAATCTAGAGAAAATAACTCTTATTTTTATTTTTATTTTTATTTTAAATTAAAAATTTATAATAAAAATTGTTTTGTCAAAAAATATTCTAATTTTTTTAAAAACTTTGCTAAGACACTCTTATGCTTATGCTGAGGACAACAACTTTTATACAAAAAATAAATCCTATTTTTTCAGACATAAAGACTATAAAGACTATAGATATATAAACAAAAATCATGAAAAAAGATTTTTATTTTTTTATTTTTTGAAACTTTTCTTATAGGACACTTTGATACAAAAATAGAGGTATTTTTGGTGTGAGAAAAACCATTTGCAAAATATTTACCATTAAAATAAATAAATACAAAAAAAAAACTCTTTTATTTTATTTTATTTTAATTAAGAAATTATAATGATAAAATTTATCAAAATTTCCCCTTTTTTTTAACTTTATATGGTGTTCATGGGAAGGCTTACTTTACCAATAATAGCCACCTGTGAGATGCTCCTAATCCCTAAATCCTTCTATGAATTTTTGTGTCTATATATAGCTCTCACACAAAAGGATTCAAATTTGGCACAATGAATTGACAATTGTTTATTTTTATGTGTGGAAAATTCATTAGAATTTTATGCTTTTAAATAAGGGTGAGTTAGTTGTTTTATTTTAATTTATTATTATTATTTTTTTTATATTTATATTTATTATTTTATTATTTTATTTTTATGTAGTTATACCAAGTCAAAATGTTTTATTAATAATTATAATAATTAGTTTTTTTAATTTAATTTAATTTAATTTTGTTTATACCAAATATTTTTTTACAAAATCACCTATCGATTTTAAAGTCAACACGTTTCGAACCACTTAATGTGGTTCATCATCAAGACATATGGATATTTGAACCAAAGAAGATGTTTTGCTTCTTAGAGACAACCTTCGAGTTGAGAAAGAGATCAATGCCTATCTTGTGAATGATATACTTGTGATATTCATGTTTTTTAAAATAAAATGAATTAAACCAATTCACATATCCTATCCAAAGGCAGATTTATTAACACATACACTAATCACTCTTTTAAAATAATTAACATTCAGACATTGAAGCCTAACCATAGAAAATGCATCTCTATTGGTTGTTTCAGTATAGATGGAGAGTTAAACATAAAGAGACGAAATTAGCATATAGGGTTGATATTAGAATCTTATGCATTAAATTCTAGCATAAATATGGAACTCGTGATGTAAATGAAATTCAAAAAACATGGAGTGCATATTAAGGACATTATATCTCATACATCACAGACACCATTTATCAAAACATGACTTAGATGAATCCACAACTTTGAGATTAAATCCAACTACAATAACAGGTCTTCAAGGAGGAAAGAAGCACATATGAAAAGATGAACACAGAAAGAAACACATATTGCACATTTCAATGTTTGGAATCACTAGAACTTTCTATTAATCTTCGAAAAGAGCATACATCTCATAGATATTCAGACACTTGCAAGTAAAAACTGCCTCTTGAACAGAAAAATGTGAACCTTTACCAATGAGTCTTCTCTCCCCTTTATAGGGTTTTGCTAAAAAACATAACATCTTACAAAATGTTTTCTCTTAAAATTTTCATAACTGTCTAATCGCTCCATAGTACAAGCGTGTTGCTAGCACAATTGTCCTAATGATTACATAACAAAGTAGATTCCTTTCTTGAAACAAAATATTTACAAAAAAAATAAAAATGACATGGATTGACATTATTAGCATATCAAAATATCTTCAATGTTAGTTGGTTGATTCTATTGGAAGGGACCCCAACTCTATGATTTGGATTTGTGGAAAATTAACGAACTGGTCTCATTTTCACCATGGTGATGGATTCGGTGCAGGAGAGCGAAAGAAATATTGATAGGCTATCTTCAGATTGGTGAGCTCGGTGTAATTCTGCATGTTAACAAACAAAGTCTTTACCGGCTAGAGTATATGAAAATCCCTCTACAAATAGTTGACTATGGTTTTTCCCTTGAGGGTGGAAGTCTTCTCATGAGAAGCATCCACCTTACTCTTAGCTTCTACTAACAATTATTGATATTTTTCCCATGGAAGCAAATTCCCTTGAAAATCCCAACAGTTGGACAACCCTACTCTAATTCTTTCATCAAAGCCTAAATTAAATGCAACTATATATTCCAATAAGTCTCACTAACTAATTGATTTCTCATTGAGATACATGATAAATTTCTCTGTTGTCTTGGCATTTTTACCATCTTCCTCTTTGGGTGAGAGGATAAAGAACTCAGTCTCCTTAATTACAAATTTGTTCTCTGCAACTAGGATCATATGTTCCCAAATGCTCTTTACTTCATAAATAATTTCATCCCAAATGATATGCCTGGCCTAGATGAGATACATATTACCTTTCAACTTAATTTTTAGTTTTTTACTCTCCTCATTTGCAGTGTCCAAGTTTTTATTGATTTGCTCCACATTTTTCCTGGTTGAATCAAGTTGCTTCTCCTTCTGTGTGATTGAATTCTTGGAGTTCTCCAAATCATTTTTCACCCTTTTGAGCTCACCCTTTGACAGTTGTAATTCAGTAAGGGCATTGGTTAGTTATTTGGTGGGATTCTATGGATTTTCTGGTACAATCTTTGCACATATGCGAGAATCAGTTTTCTGTTGAAGTTCTGCCACCTGTTGTTTAAGGGCCACCACCTTACTATTTATGTCTATTAATTCCTTGGCTAGGATTTCTTTTTCACTCTCTACATGTGCCAACTCTTTGGACTGCACATGTTCAGATGTAGGCATCTTCAGATTTTTTCTCAACTCCGGGATTTCGGATTGTGAGCCCTGAGTGATGACTTTCACGACAATTTTATCATTTAGGTTCATCCCCAATTTGATAATTAATTCTTTGAAACTTTCATTCAACAAGTGAAGGGATCTAGAGTTGGCCTTCTCTTGTTTTACCATGGTGGCAATTTTTTCTAATAATTTCTCAGCTTTACAGATAATCAAGGCACTTTTACTCAACTCACTGTAGAGCATTTCTCTAGCATGTGTATGTTAATTTATTTTGTCTTGCAGAGGAATACTAGCCATATCTAGTGGCAGGTCCACACTCCTGAATTGTGATCCTAATGGAAGGGATTGTGTTGAAGGATGATACAAAGAGAATTTCATTTGGTTTCTCCTCAGGTCCATGACAGCTAGGATCCTAGTCTGATAAGGAACCGAATGAGATGCCAGTTGCTATAGCATTTTGTCCCTGACCCTTTTGTTTTTATCCTTTTTTCTTTTCCCTTCTTGCCATTTAGGGCCTATTGTTGATGCACATCCCAAGGAGCCTAGGATTTCTACCTCAGTGGAAGTAAAAGTGGAAGCTTGTTGAGAGTCTTCTAGGAGTACCTTGAAGCATGGTTGGCCCAGGTACCTCTTGATCAACCTGGTCTCAATCTCTTCCTTGGTTTGTTCCTAGACTTTAGCCTTCTTGTTGGATGATGTCTCCTCCATTTTCGTGTCTCTAGCTTTGTTCATGTTTCTCTTTTGAGTCTTTCCTTTGAAGTCCATGTTTCAATTTCCATTTCTATATTAATAGGCCAAGAATCCAAATTATCATTCCATTAAATTTTATGTCTATACTCATTCTCGTAAGCTAAAGCATTAATATCCCTTTTCCTCTTTGATATGACACGATGAAGATCATAGTTCCACTCCTCTCCCATTTCAAAATTAAGCTCCTTCAACATGTATCCTACTTGTTGAAAGGCTTGTGTGGTATTAAAAATGAAGGAGCCTACTACCCTACCCAACTTAAACATGCAACCCTTCTTAGCAGGAACAAAGTGAATTTGATCAGCACTGAGGCTATGTTTAATAAATTCTAGCAAATATTCTCATAGACATAAAAATAGGGAAACAGTATGGGGGAAGCTCCGACCCATATACCCTAATCTCAGTGTAGTATTTAAACAAAAACCAATCATCCACCATGGTATTTTTACTGAGCTGGAGGATTTCCTTTTGCTGGGACATGATTCCAGGAGGGGAAATGTTATTTATAATTATGCAAGCAATGTACATACAAGTGGAAATGAACAGGAAGAAACCCTCATTACCAGTCTTTTTCTTTAGGGCACTGTCTCAATCAAACACAAACTTCCTTTGCTTGTGAGAATCGAGAATTCTAAGGCCCAAAGACTCAAATTTTTCTACTTGAGTGTACAAGAAAAGATGGAAAAATGTGGAATAGTATCTTAAATAAGAGGTAATAGGAAAATGGTTAAGCTAAATCTTTATGGATTCTGCAAGGAATGTGGGCATGTCGAAGACAATGCGAGGTCGCATCATTGGGTGTAGGAATCACATGGTGGCTTTAGTAATATTACCAATTTCTTCTTCTGCAAAGAGCAAGGCAATAACAGTCAGAATGAGTTGTACATTTTTGGAAACATAGAAATGAGGAATCTATCTACAATGGGGACGGTTTGATTACTAGATGATAAAATTAATTGGAGGAAGGCTTGTTGTTTTTTGGTTGAGAGTGCATGATAACTATAAAAGAGGGTAGTTTCTGTGAATATCAAAGGATTGGGGGATTTTGGGTAGATGAAATCATTTTGGAATAATTTTGGGGTCACTTCTAGAATTTTCACCCATGTGGAAGATATGAAATAGTTCCTCCCTTTAACGTAGGACGTTGCGAGTGAAGAAACAAACTATGTAAAAGGATAGACTATGGGGGAAATTAGGTGGTACAAACCAGACTCTAAGACCCAAAACGAGTCTTCCTTTTTAAGGTGATGGTCATACAGGTCGAAGAAGAGATCTGATAGGTGGTAGGAGCATAGTGGGTCATAGATTTCAGCTTTTGTGTCCATGAGAGGCTCGGTATGGCCAGGGGGTTTTTCCTCTCAAGATTTGGGGGTTTTGGGCACAAATTTTTCATTTTAAGCATAAATGATAATGATTGAGCGACTAGGGATTGTAGGATACTTAGTGACTAGAAGCAATTGGACATAGTGGCACTAGGATGGCACTATGCTTGTTGACAATCGAATGGTATTGCTACAGACAAAGCTGTGAGGAAATCCCATTTGAATGAAAAAAAATTAAAATAAAATGGCTAATGTTTTGTGACTTTGTAGGTGTGAAACGTGGTGGAGTGATGCATGGGGAGAAAAATTAGGAGACACAAGGGAGGGAGACATGGTACCACCAATCTGGACGAGAGGTGAGAGGGAGTGGTTTGTGGTTCTGTGAACGTCGCACTTACCTCCTAATGTCGATGGTGTGTTGGCATGTTTTGTGGCAGGTGTGGTACTCACTCTCTAATGGAGTGATTGAACACGGTTAGGAGTAGGGTTCTACCTCCTGGATTTGATCTTGGTCATTCATCTGTCACACTCGCCCGATTGAATTTGACCTTATGGGGGTTATCATAGGCTTATCTGTCACACTAGTTACCCCGCCGAAATGATTTTTGGATTGCGCAACTTTAGGATAAATGATGATCCTCCCAATCATTGTTCTTTAGTTAACTACCGCATACAAGAGGCGGGGATGGGGTCCATTGTATTTTTCATTTACCCCTTCCTCCCTTTCTTATATTTTCTACTTCTTCTCCAATGATCTGCCTCCGAGATTTCTTATGTCCTTTGGGCTTATAGATCAAACTCCCATGAAATTCAACCATTTAAGGGAACATATAGGGCACATCATCGGCTCCTACTAGAGATAGTGCCTTGCAAGCAAGGCACTGGGAACCTGAATATTAATGCCTTAAACTTGGGCATGGAGTTAAATTAAACATTCCATATACAAAATTGAAAGAAAAATAAGCACTTTGGTATTTACAATGGCTCACTAGTATTTACAATGGGAAAGAATGAAATTCTTCAATGCTGAAAGTAGTGCATGAGGTATTTCCCATTTACAGGAAGATAAAACACTTCACCATCAAGTTTCTCCAATAGAAATGTATTATTCCCTTTGACTTCAGCTATCTTTAATGGCCTGAACCACAGAGGATCAAATTTCCAATGTTTTCCCTTGTCCTCTCTCCGAACATCCCATCTGAGTACAAGTTTGCCTAGCTGAAAAAAAAATGTCTTTAGGTTTCCTGTCAAATAGAGCTTCCATATTATCCTAGTATTTGATTAGGCTCTGAGTTACTTTCTCTCTAATTTCTTGTAATTTGACCAACTTATTTATCCTCCTGGTTAAAGGATTGGGATCCTCCTCTACATCCTAGATGAGCTTTGCCAATAGCATATCCAATTGGGTAGGAAATACTGTAGTGGTCCCATATACCAACTCAATTGGGGATTTTCCAGTTGACCTCTTAGTAGCGACTCTGTTAGCCCATAATGCAAACTTAAGCTGAGAGTCCCAATTCTTCTGATTTTTTGTTTTGATCTTCTTAAGAATTGTGACTAAGGCCTTATTGGATGATTATGCTAGCCCATTCGCTTGTGAGTAGTAAGTATTAGAATTCCCCAAAATAATATTATAATTCTGACAAAAACTAATAAATTTGGCTAATTTAAACACTTGCAAATTATCAGTGGCTATTTTTTTGGGACAATCGAATCTAGCTAGAATGTTCTCCTCCATTAACTTAATTACCACTGTATCAGACACGTTCCTGGTAGGAATGACCTCTATCCACTTGGTGAAGTAATCTGTTGTTGTAAGTATCCATTTGTGATGTCCACTAGTTGATTTTCCCAATAAAATCTAGCCCCCACTACCTAAATGGTTCATCTACAAAAACAAGGATCAAAGGGAGGGGTGATAGTTTATGATTTTTAACAAAAAATTGGCACTTTTTATAGGCTTTTACTTGAGCATGGACATCACCAAAAATAGCTTAGGATAATAGAAGCCATCCTTCAGGATTTTATGAGTTGTGACCTTCCAACTATAGTGTCCCCCACAAACATAGTTATGGAACTCATCTATTACCTTGGAATTTTCTTCTTACACCAAACATATTAACAATATTCCCATAGGGTCTTTCCAGTACAACTGACCATTGGAGATGAAAAACCTCTGCGATTGAAGCCTTATAGCTCTACATTTTACTTTGTCAAATTTAGGTGCGCACTCCATAAACAATATATAATGAACAACAACTTTATACCACTCAAAAACTAAATATTTCATTTAAATTTTGAGTGTTGATCTCTTGATATCCCCTTGTTCATTTTCTTTCTTTGATTCTTCCTTATTAGCTAGCAAGTTTATGCCCAAGGCTTAATAATTTGCTTCTGACAAAATATGCACCAATCCTTGTTTATTTATCAATTTGGTAGGTTTGATATCTATGTCATACTACTTAATCTTAGCTATCCATTTGCCTCTCTTACCTTCATTGTCTCCCTGTGTGAGGATGTATTTAACAACAACTGTAGGAATGTAAGCAATATAAGTTTGGAAAGCTTTCATGGCCTTGACTAGAGTGTAGGCTTGTTTTACTAAAAAATGATATTTCAATTTTGCATCCCTTAACACCTGACTGAAAAATGCAATTGGTTGTTCCTTCTCTTCATCATTTTTCTGCAAGAAGATAGTTCCCACAGTGTTAGAAGATGCAAAAGAAAAAAATGAGAATTGGCCTTTGATAATCAGGGCTAGCCAAAACTAGAGCCTCTGCAAAAGCCTTTTTTATCCTAGAAAATGATTCTCTAGCTTTTGCAATCCACTTGCCCTCCTTGTCTTTCTTTAACATATATCTGATATCTCTCACAATATCAACATAATTGGGTACAAAACTCCTTAGGAAATTTATCCTTCCTAAGAAAACTTGTATCTGCTTTTTATAACTTGGCAGATGAATATTATTGATTACTTCTACCCTTTTGGGGTCAATCTTTACTCCTCCTCTTGCTACTATGTGTCCCAACAACTTCCCTTCGCTTAGAGAAAATTATGAATTCTTTGGATTTAGAGACAAGACATACTTCTTGCACTTTTCAAAGGTAAGTTGTAAGTGTTGGAGGTGTTCCTCATTAGATTTTGAGAAGACAACTATGTCATCTAGATAAATTACCACAAATGTGTATTTCTCCCTAACAAACGTTATATCCATTTTTCTTTGAAAAGTGACCCCAACGTTTATGAGACCAAAGGGCATCCTAGTGTACATGAATATCCCCCAAGGTGTGGTAAAAATTGTTTTCTTATGATCCCCAGGGTGTATAATAATATGATTATATCAAGATAACCCATCAATCATGGATAATAGGGATGATCCCACCACCTTTTGCAAAATTTCATCCATCTTGGATAGAGGGTAGTTATCCTATAGAGAAGTCTTGTTCAGGTTTTGAATTCCACACATAATTTGATCTTCCCATTTTTCTTCCTGGCAGGGACTAAACTTTCCACCCAATCTGAGTATCATAGAGGGACAATGATTTTAGCCCAAAGCAACTTCATAACTTCTTTTTCAATCAATGGGAGTAGTAAGGGATGTATTTTCCCGAGCTTCTACTTGTGGGGATTCATTCCAGGCTTCAAAGGAATTTTGTGTTGAATTATACTGGAATCAAAGGCCTTCAAGTCATCATAGGACCTGAAAAAAACATCAATATATTTTTTGAACAGATCAAGGTATTTTTTTTTGTATTCTTTTGGGATCCCTTTAGCCAAATTAACAAGTTGAGGTTGTTGTTCTATGCCAATATTATAGTCCTCTATATCCTCCTCGTACTCTTATTTAGTTGGCTTGACAACTACATCATTTGCATTAAACAATATTTCTAGTGGAACCAACGCTTTGGGAATTATGTTTCCCTTCAACTGCAAAATTTTCTGCCCAACAACAGATTCCTCCCAAGATACATGTTATTCTTCCTCTACATCTTCACTCTCCTAGTCTATCACTGAATTAGAAAATTTTCGAATTACCTCCATAATTTGTTTGATTTGATCCTCATCTTTGAAAATTTTCCAATATTTTACATTATTTGGTATTGAGGGTCTATACCTGAGCCAGGATTTTTGTGGTGGTTTATAGGTACTTGTTGTAGCTTCTATGGCATCAACCATTCTATTATGTTCTTTGGGAGGAAACTAGATATTGAATGCCAGAAAGAAATTTTTGATTAGGTCCCATACCTCATTTTTGTATGACTTCAAGCTCAGATTCGTGGTCCGACACTAGTTCTTAATTTGTTTCACCACCAGCTCAGAATCCCCGAAAGTTATTAAGCATTGAATACTCATATTTTTAGAATCTTGTAGCATTAACACCATTGCCTCATATTCAGAAATATTATTTATAGTATCAAAATCTAGTTTGAATGATAAATGTATAAGGTTACCCTCTGAGGATAATAGCAACACACTAGCCCCATTTCCCTCCCTCAAAATAAGCACCATCAAAATAAAGTTTCCAAATATGATCATATTTTGCTCCCTGGTTACCCATATAAGTAGGAGTTTCCACCCGGGTCTCTTCCACAATTTTATCCTTTACTTCCAGTAGAAGGCATGGAAAATCTCTTTCTTGACCCTCTACTGGAGAATTGTTTGAACATTCAACTTTAGTAATAGTTTTCACAAATAAGGACTCCTTGTATAACCTATGCTCTTCTCCACCAAACACTGGGATAGTAGCATATGTTAGATATAGCTTGATAGATCCTCCAATTTTTGTTTCCCATGACCTGGAAAGGAGCATACCAAATCTTGCAGGAATATCAGCAACTACAATGTCCGTTACCACACTCCTCACTGGAATTTAGGCCAAATTAATCACTAGGTATTTAATCATGCCCAGGCGTTTTACTCTTTTGGAATCAAATGAATATAAATCCTTATATGGCTTTGTTATATATAATCCTAAATAAATAGTGGCACTAATTATGAGAAGCCCCTGAATCAAGCATGCAATTATGCAACAACAAATCATGGATCACTAGAGTATTATAGAATGGAGGTGTGGATGGATTTTTTTCTTCTATGTGTGGACCAAACACCACCATTGGCCTTTCTTATTGTGGATTCAAACTGCCTTGAGTTGGTGTTAACTGAGGCACCTCCATAAAATTAGAATTTTGTCTTTTATAAGAAGTTTGTTTCAACAATTTGATTAGTGGAACAAATATCTTTACCTTTTCCAACTCCTTATGTAAGATAAAAGAAAAAAAATTATTGTCAACCTTCGTTGGCTCAATAACTGTCGAAAATTCAAGTAGATTCAAACTTATATTTGTAATATGCTAAAACAAATGCTTGAATCTACTCTAAAAATTGCAGAAACCAATTACGATCGCAAAATCACATGAACAAGAAAGAGAGAGAATTTCAATCGCACAACACAAAGATTTATCTGGGGAAAGCCTCAAATAAAAACCCTGATATATGTATATTGCATAAGTCAGAAAATATGAGAACAATACAATGCTTCTCTCAGGCTTGAGAGATCTCTACACTATCTCTGTCCGTCTCACTGATTCTTGGGCTGACTGTTATACACGATTTACGATTGTGGACAAAGCTATCTCCCTTATGTTTGGTGGTAAACCTAGAAAAATAGAGAGACAAGGAACCCAATGATTTTCCTTAAAGTAAATAGATGATGGAGTGAGGCTTACTTGGAATCTGCCGCAAGCTTCCCTCCTTCTTGAGCTTGGAAGCTCCAATTCCACCTCTGATCGCAAAAATTAGATCTTGCACAGTCAGATAACACAAGCCAAGAAACTACTAGATGTATGCAATAACATATAAATACTCTATTCAGTAGATCAACATGGTATTGAAATAAGTGAAATAACAACATCACATATATTAAAACAAAGAATTATTTGCATTAATATAAATGGAAGGAGATTACAGCCCTAAGTGGCAGTTGATCTTGTAGAATAGCTCCTCCAAGTTATTGACTTGTCCTTTCCTTGTCACAATATGCACCTCCAATCACCCTATGCATGAGATGATAACTACTTACTGCAACAGCATAAGGGCAGAATCACTCAGCATAAGCATGCGTGGGTATGGGCCACTTACTCTTTGTTAACTACCTATGTGTTTTAGTGTATATTTTCACAAAATAAGTTCATTCAGATCGCATGGGTGGATTTTAGCCACTTACTTTCCCCCTAATTAAACTATATGAGTTTGTGACAATAAACTAAAAATTAAAACTATGCCAATAGCTAAACTAAAGTGCAACTAAAAGCATGTCCTAACAGTCATGGGACACTAGACACAGTGCTGGCATATTTATTCTGGGCTGCTAGTCACTTTACAGTTGCAAAAACTGAAGAAAACTGATGAAAAATTGGTTCACTGGTTTCCGCACGGAATTTTCCTACACAGGCGCGTGACTCTGTGCGTAAGTCTAAGCTAAACGCGTGTGGACCGATGCGTCTGTCTGTGCTGAACATGCACGGTTTTTTTGCATAAAAAAAATTTTGGAACTCCTAAACTGCAACTCTTCACAGTGGGTGAATGAGAGAAGATGAGGAGGAGGAGAGCTGGTCCAGTAGCAATCCTGAGCAGAGAGAAGGTTCTGCAAAAACACAACCACTTAGCTAAAGGGTAATATAAGTGGATTCACCAATCCTATTATGGTGTGTTTAGTGCACGAGTGTACTAAAACACGGGTGCTTGGTAGGAATGGTTGCAACCTACAAGCAATGGTCACATGCAGAAATAATTTTTAGTTGGTTAGTGGAAACATACTAACATGTAAAACAAACTAGTTTATGGAACATAGTATGCTAAAAATAAGAAGAAGAAACAAAACTACAATAAAACACAAACATAATCTCAAATGAGTCAAACGAGCCAATAATTTAAATGGAGAACTAATCCCCTCTTATTAGCAGCTATTAGTAAAGAAAAGGTAGAACGTTACACACTTGCAAAGGATCCTTAGAGCTATGGAGCTCTAATACTCGATGCAAGGAGGGCTTTACCCTTGAGTTGGTTCTACAAGGCCTCTCTCTTCTCCTAAGTGATTTGAGTTGTTGGGTGGCCAACAACTGAATCCTCTAACGCTATTTCTACTCCGGATCACACACTGTTGGTTTTCTCATGGGCAATTTGGCTAGCATAACAATGTGTTCTCATTTTTTTCTTCTCATGGTGGCAATTTATAGGAAAATTCAAATCCTTCTTCCCTCTCTTTGTACAATTGTGGATAGTGACCCGAGAGTGGGGGTTGATTCATTTGTGTTCTCACTTGAGGTCTCAAGGTGGTTCTAGGTGGCTGTCCTTGGGCAGCCTCAAGTGGAGAATCTTCTCCTGAAGTGTGTCAAGTGGTCTCGGATGGTGACTTTTTCCATGCTCAGGACTGTGTGGCTTTTTAGGGAAATCCACGCAGATCAGTGTGCCTATCGAAGAAAAATGCATGCGGATCACATTTTTCATGTGTCTTATGTGTGCAATTTGATATTTTTCCTCTTGACCTTAGATATTTTTAAATTTTCCAGATCCTCTAATGTTTCTCAACCCTGTAAATCCTTCTGCTTGACATTTTAAAATGTCTTTTTGCTTGTCCGATTTTCCAGTGATAACAATTTCCCCCTAATGTGTGAGGTGTAGGAAGAACTGTATAGCCGAAATACATTATGGTTTCTATTCTTTGTAACCTGTGTTGAGAGAGAGAGAGACCTGTGTACAGCCCAAGGTTGGAGACCCCTTACAGTGGGTAAAAGAGGGACCATGTTATGTCAACCTCCAAGAGAAGGTATGATACAATAAATACAATTTTTCTACGAGGTGAACATGTCCCATGCTCGTGATGTTTTAGCTAGTTAGAAAGTCTATTTGACAGATAAAGGTTCTGTCGGTGTTACTGATATGGTAGTGATCTGCTGATTTGGTTGATGACAATGATTATTGACGCCCTCAGGGGTATTTTTTTCTTTGACAATAGGTTGAATGTGGTGCCCACATGCGTAATCTCGATATGGGATATAAATTCTCATTGTACCCATGGGTGTATGACTGGGACCTTCCCGTGTAAGCATTGTTTAAAGAGATGCTTATGATGGCATGGGTCTTCGACGAATTTGGACAAAGTGCAATGGTTGTGAAGTACGATACCATCTTGACATGAAATCTTGTGTTGTAGTCAAATGTCAGGAGGATCGATGACATCTATGGGCAATAACTCCCACAGTGCCACCCGAGGATGCCCCTATTGAGATGAGGAGCCATCCAAGGTATTGCTTCCTTTTTGGAGAATGGTTGTTGAAGTCGACAAAAAGGGAGCCTCAACTAAAAGAGAGAGCTACTGATGCAATGGACCAGGGTCTCAGATTTGATAGTTTTAACATAGGCATGATGGCGAGGGATGACTGAAAACTGATGATGGGAGTTTAGTGGCCCAAGGTCAGAGCATGAAAAAAATAGTTTGGCGGCAGTCATAACTATTTCTGATGAGGAAAGCCATGGAGTCGGTAGGAAATCTAGGGTGGGTATATGTTGGTTATGAATGTCATGGTGGCTTTGTGTGAAAGGTGTAATGCTCTGACCAAGCATGATTAGGGACTATTGCCATGGGAGAAAAATGGATGGATGAGTGGGGGATTTTTTCCTATGGAATCTTTGTACACTTGCCAAAAGAATAAAAAACATGGGTTTGGATTGCACAAAACATGGAGACGGGTGCCTCAAAAATGATCGCTGACTAATGATGTGAGGAAGGTGTTTTTGCTGAGGGTGGGGGCCCCATTGGTTGGTCTTGGTGTGGGGATGATGAAGCGGATGGAAACTATCGTAGATGGGCTATGATGATGGGGGCACGATAGGCCAAATGCAAGATGCGGTTGTGCGTCTTCGATCAGCTTGCGAACATGGTTGTCCAGGAAAGGGGTTTTATTTTGATATGGTAAAATTTGACTTGATGCATGGTGGATTAATGATCATGAAGTGCTTCCCGGACTGAGGTGATATGGCCATGGCGTCATATTTTTTTATGCATGGTCTACTTTGAGTGATGGACACCATGGAGCGGGGGGGTCTACCGACCAATGAGGATGTTCATCATGTGCAAGATGTGGAGATGATAAACATGGTCGGGTGTTTGGAACCTATGGTTGATTTCTTATGGAGAAATGATGTTAGGATATGCAGAGTTTCTCTAGGACTCTATCATGCTCAGGGTAGAATGATACCTACTCTGGAACCTTCGGTGTATGGGAAAATAGGTGGTTTTTCGTACTGTATAATACCTGCAACAAAATACCCCAAGTGAAAGCATCTTTCTCATTCAAATATATTGACAAAATTTGCTGAATGAAAAGAGGATAAGCGAGGGCATACCTGTCGGAACTGAATTTTTTTTTTTTTTTTCTGAGACGTGAATGTGTGGATCCTCCTTTGGGCATTATGAGGTACTCATCACTGTGTTGCTTTTGGTTCTGAGCTCTCTTTATGGTCCTTCAAACAATTTGAAAAGGGCGACATATAGGCGAATATGGCTCATTTCAACTCATTTGCGTCATTTGAGTGTTTGAGAGTTTGAGAGGTCAAAGGTTGCTGCTAATACTTTCTTGTTGTTCGAATCTTTGGGAGGTGCTCACATTTCATTGTATGGTAGAAATGTGAGAAGATCCGGTAATAGTTGTGTGTGATCTTCTCTTGGTTAGAGAGATATTTCTAAGGGAAGGAGGATACCATGCGAAAGTTGTTCGTGAGGTGCTTCAGTTCTTTACACTGATTGACTTGGCGGTTGATTATGTCGCATAATCCGCATGCCGGCCTAAACCGGACATGGGTCTTGTTAGGTTGATGTGTCTTTTTAAATTTCCCAATGTGTTGGTATGGAAATGGGGTAGGCTTCCTGGGAGCAATCTGCCTTACATTAGGTTCTCTAAGCTCTGGACTGATGATATCTCGGTGATGCGTTTCTAATGAACAGATAATGTCAATTAGTGGGTGCACTCGAGGGATATAAGTACAGTGCTGAGCATGATGGTTGCCCTGATATACTAGACAAGAAAGTCTTTCTTGGGTGTTCCCGTCCTGTTCGGTTGATAACATGATCGGGAACCATCTACGGAGTGATTCTAGGTTTGGGCATTGGGTGACCAAATGGTTGTGTGTGTTACACAACGCACAGGTTGCTCTTCTCCGTGGAGGGTGGGTGGGGGTGACTAAGGGTTCCCTGACCGACCACTTTTCCGCTAACAGGAAGAGAATGGACCTACTTCCCACATCCTCTTGCGTTGTTGAGCTATCCATGGATTATGTGTCTGAGCCGTCTTCTAGGGAGAGGCGAACTATGGATGTGCATAGAATGTTTAGCGTTGCGTGAAATCGAGGTATGTAATGAAAATATCATAATGGGTGATCGCCACC
This sequence comes from Pinus albicaulis, assembly GCA_034641835.2. Lineage (NCBI taxonomy): Eukaryota > Viridiplantae > Streptophyta > Pinopsida > Pinales > Pinaceae > Pinus > Pinus albicaulis. The sequence goes on along the minus strand of CM076579.1, from coordinate 1,426,995,896 downwards.
ACATACCTGACACAAATGCTGGATGGCTAGAAGGCTGGCGTGGTATACTACATTAACTGGATACCATCATTGAAACAATTCTAGGGCTACACATTCGGCGATGAAATGATCTCATTCATCGCAGAGTGCACAATGTTGGATAGGAGGAGGGGGGATGAACGGGAGACATTCTGGTGACTGTCATGCCTCTTGAAGGTATAATATGATGCGAGATTATTCTCCATTTGACTACATGGATCCCTCTTGATATGATTGTTATAGGGCATGTAAGGCATCCCTATATCGTGGTATTTCTGGACAATGATGAGTGTAACTCCCATAATTGTTACAGATAGCGCATGCATGGTTGGTACACAATGCTTTGCCTTGGTTTTTTGTCGCTGGTTCCTTTTTACAGGAACTTGTTGTCACAATATTTCTTTCGAAGCTTAGGAGCGGTTTTAGTTCATCCAACTCCAGGAAGATATGGGTAGGGTGGCTTACTATGTCGCATACTGCACAAGGTTGTAATTCCCTTTGTATGATGGGGTTTTCTATCTTCTTCCCTTTTTTATGGGTTTTCTTGGTCGCTATAACTGGCTTTGCGATGAGAGTTTCCATAGATGGTATGGTTGTGGTGGTTTCTTAACAAGTGGGGCCTCCTCAAGAGTGAAGGGGATTAACCCTGTAGAAGTGATGCCCATGCTTCCCGACGTGGTAGGTGGGACCAAGTACCAAAATAGTATTGTGAAAGATACGTTTGGCAACACTACCATTGCTAAGAAGTTTTGTGACACAAAAACAGGTGGAGGTTATATAAAAGGAGTTTGGGAGACTACGTAGGATAGAGAGTCCACCATGATAGAGGCCTCGGTGTCATTACTACTAGTCTTTGTCTCTTGGTTGGCTTTGGTGCTTGATGTAGACATCATGCACACCAGAGCCCCTGTGATATCAACGAATGATTATGGTATGACAAGGGGATCTTCTAGGAATGATCTGAGGATAGACGACGGTTTGAATTGGCCAGGGCCATATTCTTGGTATCGTGTGAGCGTTTCAGCAGAAGTGTCTACATAGGGTAGAACTACATTGGCGTTCGTCAGGGGTCGCTTGTTGTGGTACGTCAATTGGTCGACGGTAATGATGTGGTCCTTGTGGGGGAACATCATGGTTCGGAAGATAGAGGATGCTATGGCAGACATGGCATACGTATAACTCCACCCAAGGAGTATATTGTAATCCAGCTGAGCATCCAAGACCTCAATGTCTATGAGTAACATCTTTTCGGCCAAGCAGACCGGGACATTTTGATAGTGACTGACGGGAATAGAAGGGCGCCCATTGTATGCTCTGAGCGTGATGTTCGATGGCTTCAGTTCGGGAGATCCTAACTTCTGCCAAACTTTCTTTGACATGATGCATGCAGTCGCATCCTCATTAATGATACAACGGTGGATAGTGATGTTCTGGACTGACATCGGTATCTAGAAGGAAACCAACAAAGGAAGCCTAGGGGTGGATTTATCTAAATCAAAATCCATTAGGCGTGAATCGGTAGGGTTGATTGCGCCTAACGCAGAAAGTAAGGCTTTCCTTTTCTTTAGGCAAGATTGCAGGACCTCCAAAGATGACATGGCAGTGGGAGATTGAGCTAAATCATCGACAATGTTATAATTATGGGCCGCTTTGGAGTGGTGTCCTGCCCACCTTGTTGGTCCCTTAGCCATTTTTGGCAAAGGTTCAATAGACATTTTTTATATATTCAATGACGTTGTAGATGCACTCGTGCTAGCCCTAGATGAACTGGTGTCTGGTGGGGTATCACAACTTCGATTCCGTTTTTGAAAGAAAATTTTCTCGCTAGTCATATAGATTTTGTGGTTGTTGTTTCCGGAATCGTCGGGGGGTGTTTGTTGCTATTGGGTACTAATCGCCCCTTGGTGGGGGAAGGGCTCCTGCATTACAATTGTTTGGTGTGTGGGTCCCCCTTGTCCTTGGTTACCTTGAAGCTTCTTTAGCTCAAGGATTTTGGGACAGTGATGAGTGTAATGGCCATACTCCCCACAAATTGCGCAAGAGTGGTTGGTCCAAAGATTAGCCCTCTTGTTATGCCCTTGGGAGTTACTTGGCTCCTGGTTTTGATTTCGGTTGGAGTTTCCCCCAGCCTGAGATCACAGAGGGCATTATTTGTTATAGCCCCCCTATCTAAGATTTCCCTTTTTTCTATTTTTTGGTTTTTTCCTTGCTGCATTAGGAGGATAAGTAGGATTCTCTTGGTCGTATGACTTGCGCGGTTGAGCCTTGGAAGGCTGCACAAAATTCACTGGTGCATTATTTTCCATTGGTGGGTTTTCTACTGGGGATTGAGAATATTGGGGTCCTTGTCCCTGCTTTGTGAATGAATGCTGGGGGGGAGCTCTTTTTTCAGCATTTCTCACTATGTACTGGGTCCCCTATGCGGGAGGGTATGATCCTCCTTGTTGATGATGGTACGAATGCACCCTATTGGTCATGTTTTGCAGATGTGCATGATGACTTTGATGGTAGCCTGGTTGTGGGATGTTCTAGTTAGGATCATATGCGTAACCGGGGTATGGATTACTGCTGCCTAGGTGATTTTGGGTCAGTGACCCTATCAATCTATCTGCAGTGTTCGACGCGCCTGGAAATTATTTATAAGTTTGCAGGCGTGGGGCGTTAGGTAGGATGTTATAAATGTATCTTGACTGCGTGTATATCAGCTCAAGTTTCTGGGCTTTGCTAATGGCATCCTCTTTGGAAGTAGGTCCTTGAGTTGCCACATCCTTTGAAATCTCTGTTTTGAGAGTTTTTAGAAATAGGTCCAATAAAACTCGATCGTCGAGTTTGGATTTACACAAACTTCTTCGTCATCGCCATTCATGGAGATGGTCTGAAATATGGATGACTGGTGTCTACCTAAAATGCGTCAGTAACTCCATTCCTGAATCGTGGTGGATGGGTAACTGGAAATATGTGAGGAAAGTAGTAGTGAGGGAACTAAAGGTTCCATGTGAATCAGAAGGCTGCTCCACATACCATTTCACGACTGGTCTGGTTAAGGTGCGTTGAAATAGTCTGAGCCAAATAGTATCATTAATAATATTGTTCGACGAGCACCACACGTGGAAAATCATTACGTGGCTTCCAGGGGCTTCCGCTTGCTTCCCTTCAAAATTTGGAATGTATGAAGGGAGCTTCGTGGGCATGGGGGGCCAAGTGGGATTGTGTGCAATGGGGTCATATGTTAACTTCGATATATCGGGTAAGTTTAAAGATGCTAAGAAAGGTAACTACGTGTTGAGCGCCATTGTAGACTGTGAAAACACAAGGTTCTGGTTGGGTATGGGGTTTGTCTGTGACGTACCTAGTTGTGTGTTCTATTGGCTCCTCGAATGGGTAGCGCTCCTCTGCCCCCTGGTGGTTATGGGAGGAGTGGTGTGTGGTGACCCTGGGGGGGTTTCCACCAGTGTGGCGTTGGGTGACCCCTGGGGGTTCCCAACTATAAACTCCCTGAGAAAGGATAAACCGATAAGGGCGGTGATGTTCCATCTTTGACGCCTAAATGGCGAAAGACCTGGAACTTCTCCCTCTAATGGGGGGAGGTCCAAAAAACGTTTAGATCGATGAGGTCTCGTTGGGTCCGTTATGGTGTCAACTAGGTATGGTTTTGGAAATATTTTTCAGTTTTATGAGAGGAGAGAGATTATATATCAAAGCAAAAAATTGATCACATACAAAAAATGAAGCGAAAATAAAAGGTTAATTTCCCTTTAGATTTATCCTATGTGATCAGTCAATCAAAAAAATGGTTTTTGCTGTTTTGCATGTGATACTCAAAATCCTAAAAGACCTAATCATCCTCACACTCTCAATTGTAACTGGGCCTTGCAAAGATATCTTCTGGTGGGTATTGGGGCTAACTTCCCAAAAGAGCTGGCAACGCCTTCCAGCAGCCAAAGAATCGACCAAGGTAATGGGAAGAGGATCTAGTGCTGCCTGCACCATCATCTATAAGGAAGGATGCCCTAGATTTGGCCACTAAGTACCATCGTCCCACGTGAGCATTCGAGTCTTGAGCTTCTTGGTAATCAGCTACCAGTACCAAGTACTAGATGGTTAGGTAGCCCCAAATAGTACAACACACACTGGGCCTAAGCTTAATCCCCTCTGAATTGGGTCTCTGTGGCACTCGAGTTTTCTTTTCCGTGGGCAGATAGATGGGTTTAAAGTTCCCTATAAAGTCAACTTCCATGTTTCAATAATGTAAACTGACCATGGTGGCTTATTTCATGCCTACACACAATGGTCCTAACCTGAACTATTAATTATCTTGTGGCCCCTATGGGGAGATTTAATGAGTTCACTTATGGCTAGTTTTAAGGTGGCTTACTTTGCTTATGGTGTGGCAATGTGTGTGAGAAAGTGTAAAATCTCAATGTTTGTAATATGCAGATATGCGATGATCCTTTACACATCCTCCTATTTAAACTATGTTTTGATTGTTCCTTTCGAAAAGAAAATTATGTGCGGATAGTGGGTCGCTTGCAATTTTTCCTATTAAACTAAATGTTTGACTAAAGGGAGATGGAAAATTATCAAAAGAGAGCGTTCATATGCACGCCCGGGGTCACCAAAAGGTGCAAGGGCAGAAAATATTACTTTCTTTCTAAGATAATTTGGTTCAAGTCCCTGTTCCTAATGCAAAAAAATTTAAAACTAAAATTATTGCAACAACTAAATCCTCTAACTCTATTGCTACTCTAGATCACACACTGATGGTTTTCTCATGGGCAATTTGGCTAGCATAACAATGTGTTCTCATTTTGTTCTTCTCATGGTGGCAATTTATAGGCAAATTCAAATCCTTATTCCCTCTCTTGGTACACCTGTGGATAGTGACCCAAGAGTGGGGGTTGATTCCTTTGTGTGCTCACTTGAGGTCTCAAGGTGGCTCTAGGCGGTTATCCTTGGGCGGCCTCAAGTGGAGAATCTTCTCCTGAAGTGTTTCAAGTGGTCCCAAATGGTGACTTCTGCCATGCTCAGGATCGTGTGTCTTTTTGAGGGAAAGCCACACAGACCAGTGCGCCTATCAAAGAGAAATGAGCGCGGAGTGCATTTTGCATGTGTCTTTTGTGTGCATTTTGATATTTTTCCTCTTAACCTTAGATATTTTTAAATTTTCCAAATTCTCTAATGTTTCTCATACCTGTAAATCCTTCTTCTTGAAATTTTATAATGTCTTTTTGCTTGTCTGATTTTCCATTGATAACAGTACCAAATGGGTGTTTCTAAGTCAACTTCCTGGATAATGTGCTGATGTCGACAGGAAGTGATATGTCGTAGGAAGGCCTTGATGTATCCACCATCAACAACATGACACGGGTATCATGATTGAGACAGAATGATCAGAATGATGTTGATATGGAACTGGATCAGGAAAGGAAGACATGAAATGAAGGCTTAAGAGTATTGTAGCAGAGATAAACTAAAGAACTTCTCTTAAACACCAACGACACTAAATGGAGTTGGCAGCATTGACCTATAACAGAAATGGAGGGTCTGAAAATGGTATGATAACCAAAAGACAAGTATATTACCCAACCCAATAGCCACAAAGATGAATTGTAAAGTGTTGTGTTTAAGAGCAACTCACTGCCATTAGCAAAATGGAATCCCCTATTTTCCCAATTTCCCCAACCAACTGGTCAGTACCTATTTATTTTTTAACAAGCTTGAGGAGGATAACATATGCTTGATATGTAAGTTCATCCTTTGGATGAATCCCTCCAATTATTTTTAACAAACCTTGAGAAGGAGTGGTTTGGCCTTGTCATGTTCGACAAGTCCATCACTATTTGATGTTTTAACGAGTCCAGCGAAATTAAAACTCAAAATCTTTTTCATGTTTAGAGAGTTTGAAAAAGAGGCGGAAAAGAAAACTCCACATTTCCCTTGCGTAAGTAATCTCTTAAGTCCGAAAAGGTAGAAAACGGTACTCAAGAGAACCTCCTAGCTATGTTCGAATAAGGTATTCCTTTTTCCTTGTTAGTCTACCTCAGTCCGGAAAAGGGGTAAACTTATATTGAGTAAACGACATTTCATTTACTTTTACGAGCTCAAAAGGACAAGTGCTCAACAATATTTTCATATTTTGGGAGTTTGAAAATAACTGAAAGAGGACTCCAGTGGGTTCCTTTTTCATTGGTTTATAGAGTCTAAAAAAGAGATAAAAGTGTACTCTTTGGTCAAAGTAACCTATCACAACATAGGAAAAACCTGCTAACAACTATCATCTTGCTCGAAACATCACAAGAAGGATTAAACATACATGTTTCATAGTAAAAATGAAGCATATCTAGGTCAAAATGTTAAGAATGAATAAAATAATGAGAAAATGACCATAAATATCTAAAATGACTTCTCATTTTTACCATTTCACACTTTACCTTCAACAGTGAATATTTGGAGCCCTTTTTCCCTCGATCTTCTGTAGCTGATTGCGACAAATCCTTGGAACCATTTCAAGTGTCATCAGATCCAAGTAGCAGCTAGGACCTTTCTCTATCATTCCATGGTTCATTTTTGTGTTTTCATGCAAAATTTTCAAGTTTTTGAAGCCCATGGGTTCATAAAAAATGCCCTAGGACCAATGCACCCCCTTTGTGTCAAAAATGCCATTGCACCTAGGTAGAGAAACACTGTAGAAAGAGGTGCAACACTCTATCTAAGCCTTCTAGGGTGCGTTAGGCACATTTTTCCAAGTTTTTTCTTACTCTTGCCTCAAAGTTTGTCAGGTTTTTTGCAAGGGAAATAACCCAATGAGCCCTTTGTCGATGTTTCAGGTACCAATTATCAAAAAATTTCATTTATATGGAGAGAAAGAGAATATGAAGCACAATATTTAACTGCATCAAATGACCTAGCTACCATCCAGGCGCATAAAAACTATGGGTTATTGAAATTATTTTGGCTTCCTGGTATGAGGCAACAAATGGAGTTGTTAAAGTACCTTGTGTGTTCATGGGATGTTCAAGCACATGCATTCAGGTTTAGGGAGAATCTACTCGAGATACAGGTAGATGATATTTAATTTCTGATAAGATTGTCAAAGCAAGGTGCCCCCATCACTCTTCTAGGTGGACGAAGTGGTGATGAGCTTGGTTTTTATTAACACTTATTGCTTCCAACAACCGATTGCGATATTGCAATATCGCATATCGCACTTCGCAACATTTACCACATCATAAGTCGCAATGTTTACCCCATCGCACTTTGCACTTCACAAATTTTACCATTTCGCAAATCGCACTTTGCTCCCATTCCTGAACTGTACTCTTGCTTTTCCGCCATCACACATATAAAAGCATTCCGCTCCAAATAATTTTTGCACTATAATGAATTTTTAATAAGGTTTAAACCCCCTCTTTCCACTTATAAGCCTCGTTTCATGTGTTAAGCCCTCCATTAGCCTCTTTAGCCCTTTTTTTTCCTCCAAACTACGGGCAACACCTCTTCAAATTATAATTAGGTCTTGAATAACTGCATAGATAGGAGCATGATAGATAGAGTAGGGTGTGTTTAACCGATTGGCCAAGTTAAGTGCGGTTTAAGTTATTTTCCTTTCTGCAATTTAAATTAGTTTCCTTTTTGCAATTTAATTTAGTTTCCTTTCTGCCATTTATTTTCAGCAATTTAGATTAGTTTCACTCCTGTCATTTCTTTTCAAAAGTTTAATTTAGTTTCCTTTCTGTCATTTCCTTTTTGAAACTTAGTTTAGTTTCATTGAAGTGTGTCAGACTTCACTGAGAAGCCTTAGAAATAGAACCCTTTCGTGAAAAAAAAGAGGATGACATGAACATAATGCATCTGTTGTGTATATAGCACTGTCACCTCCAAGTTTGTACAAACTCTGGGTTGATAAAGTAAAGTAGGGCAACCCCTGGGAGTTGCAGCACTCTTGGTGCAATACTAGGGCTCACAAAATATCCTTACAAAGGGATGGATTTCCATGATGATCTTGAGATCGTGCTTCCTAAGGGCGAGCAATGGGATGTTGTAGGTAAGATACTTTGAATTTTAAGTTTTAAAGAATTTTTACAATTTTTTTTTTTTTGTGTATTTTCATGTTTTTGAGACTAAATTATTTTATGTTTTCTTGCAAATATTGGACCTGTTCAACTAGTGGGTGCTACATATCTTCGTCGCATAGAAATACAACCATAGGAGGCAGTGGGACCAGTATAGGTCACTGCAGTTGGACGGGATGCGCTACGGGATCTTGAGGTAGCGGAGGTCCTATCAGAGGTGGAGTGCCACATGGAGGGATTGACCCATGGGATTGATGAGACCATAGTCGATCATCTTCCATTGTGACTTAAACAAAATACCTTTAGGGTACCAAGTCGTATTGGTCGATTACTGTGCAAGATAGCTCGTGCAATTTCGTTCTATCATGAGCACCCCTGATTGTTTACTTATATTTTTGCATGTAATTTATATATATGTGAGATGTAGCCATATGTGTCTCAGGACACACATTTTGTAAAACCATACTTATCATATATTTATATATATTCAGTGTTTCCTAGTTCCTATTATGCTTTCAATATAATGTGATGTGAATTGAAAGTTACTTATATTCGTTGCAAATGTATATCTAAAAATAATTAGCTAGGGCATCTGCTAAAGTGTTTAGATTTCTAGAAATGTGTTCATATTCTATGAAATCAAAATGCATTTCTAGAAGACGCACTCTCAAAACCATGCAAAGAATGTCGGGATTCCTCACCGAATAGATATTTACGATTTGTAGTACTATAAGCTGTGATTCAAGCCTGATGACTATATGGCGGATACCATGTGAAATAGCATTAGATAGCAGCTCAACCACTTCGTTATACTCAGCGATGTTGTTAGTAGAGTGGATAATGCAAACCCCTTGCATGCTATCTAGCTTTCCATTTGGAGCAAATATGGCACATGTTGTGGAGGATAGGTTCTGAGTACTATGGAGATCACCATCGACATAACCAATATACGGTTTGAGAGAGGTTGAAATCTACAAACCAAAGTAAATAAGGATCAACAAAAACCATGGGAAACTTTGAAAAACACATTGCAAACACACTCAACACATTTACAAACAATATGTACACAATATACTACACATGGGATCAAGCATAGTATTGTTTGAGATACAACCCATTTCTAGGTTGCAAAAATGGAATTCCATCAAGATCTACTAACTCATAAGCTCCTTTTTCCAGGACACATTTGACAGTGTATGGGCCTAGCCACATAGGATAAAACTTTCATGGGCCTAACTTATCGACCTCCTGGTCGTATAAGAGTACCATATATCCTTCCAAGAAGACTCTAGGCTTGATACTTTTGTCAAATTGTGCTTTGATGCGTCCTTTATGACCTTCATTGGCCAAAGCAACATCACGTCAAGTCTCATCCAATTGATTCAAGTGTAAAAGACACTCCTCTTCTCCGGAGGTAGCATGGAGAAGTTCGATAGCTAGTTTTAGCGATAGAATTTTGCACTCAATGGGAAGGATTGCTTCCAGACCGTAAACCAACTAAAATGATGTGAATCAGGTAGCAGTCCTTACTGAGGTTCGATATACCCACAAGGCAACATAAAGAAGTAAATTCTAGTCTAATTTATGGAACCCTATCATGCGTTGAAGCATAGTCTTAAGAAATTTTTTGATAGCTTCAAATTATCCGTTAGCCTGAGGATAATAGGGAGTGGAATTTTCATGTGAAAGTTCCAATTTGGCAATTAATTCGGTCATCATATGATTCCAAAAATGATTCCCGTGATTTGTGATTGTCGCTTTCATAACACCAAACCTATCAATCATGTGGTTTAAAAATAAGTATACAGTCATTTCGTTGATATTATTGAATGTAGGCATCGCTTTAGCCCACTTAGTAAAGTATTCAACAATGACAATGATATAACCATGCCCTCCACCCGAATGAGGGGTACCTGTCGTAAAGTTGATACCCCATTTCGAAAAGGGACCAACGGCAATAACAAGATGCAGTGGAGTAGGTGGAGCAAGAACTTTGTGATCATATATCTGGTAAGCATGACACTTCTGGGCCAAAAATAACCAGCACGTAAGATATTTTGTGCGGTAAAGTAATCAGATAATTGTCTGCCACAAGCTCCTGAATGGAAATCATTCAGAACTTTCTTAGCCTCCTCGAGGGTGAGGCACCTCCATAAAATCGTTTCGATACCACGACGGTAAAGGGTGTTGCCGATAATCAGATAATTTTGGGATTGGTAACAGATACATTGTTGCTGAGAGCAAGAGGTAATAGGTCAGAAATTTTGGGTTTGGAGATAAATCAAGAAATTTCCATAACATGAGTCAGATGACGATATCAGAAACAATGACTTCGGATGTAGATTCCACATCAAGGGAGGGAAGATCGCACATTAGTTCAAAGAAAACTAGGGATTTCTTTGACTTGGATTTGATGAACTCTGGGTGAAACTCTTGGAGAATAACCATCCATTTCAAGTACTGTCCCCCCAACAATTGGGATGACAGTATATATGTCATCGGGTTGCAATTTGAAATGACCAGAGTTTTCCGAAGCAAGATGTAATGGTGAAATATCTAGATGACTTGAATGGTTGCTAAAGCCAACTTTTCGACATGAGTATACCAGATCTCAGTATCGTTGACGTTCCGACTCAGATAGTAAATGGGGTGCTCTGTCCCAATGTCATCATCTTGGACCAACACTATAACTATAGTAGATAAGGTGACAATGAGATACATGAAATAGTCGTGTTGATATTCAGGGGGATATATGAGAGATGTCTGATCTAGCACATCTTTCAAGGCATCAAATTATTTCTATGCAATGTCATCCAAATAGAAGGGAATCCCTTTCTTCAGTAAGCGAGTAATCCTTTGGTCAACTCGGCGTAATTAGGGATGAATCTTCTCAAGAAGTTAGCTTTCCCTTGGAGTATTTGTAACTAAACTAAGGAGGAGGGCACAGGAAATCAAAAGTTGCCTAGACTTTGAGAGGATCAATATGAATTCCTTGTTTGGAAATAATGAAACCAAGGAGTCGACCAAAACCAACACAGAACACACATTTATGTGGGTTAAGTCGAATGTTATAGTGCCTACAACAAAGAAGAATGACCCATAAATGCATAGGTTGATCAACTTGATGCTTGGAATTAGCAGGGAGATCGTCAAAATAGGGTTGCATGACATGCTTAATATCGTGAAAAGCATAATCCATCACACGTTGAAATGTGGCCCCTGCGTTCTTAAGACCGAACGATAGATTTTTATAATCTAAATTACCCCAGGGACAAATAAATGTTGTTTTAGGTTGGTCCACTAGGAGAATTTTAATTTGATTGTAACCCAAAAATCCATCCATAAATGAATAGATCTCACAACCAGCGCAATCATAAAAAATTTGGTCAATAAACAGGGTTGGGTAGTTGTCTTCCGTACAAGCTTGATTAAGATCCCGATAATCGACGCATACGCGAATGTTTCTTCATGACATCGACAATGCTTGAAACCAAATCAGTTAAAGGAACAAAGTATATGAAACCAACCCGAAGAAGATTTTCAACTTTAATTTTTATCCCAAACACCTTCATAGGATGGACTGAATGGAGGCTTTTCTGGATGGGTTTGGCCTCAGGATACATTTTAATTTCATGCACCACTATGTTTGGGTCAAAACCTGACATTTCTTCATACATCCAGGAAAAGACATCTCTAAACTCATGAAAAAGGGCTCGGTAGGTCTCGACTTCAGATGAAGAACAAGATGCTCTGATGTAAATATTTTTGACTATTCTTCGTTTGATTGAAATATGGAGAGGAATGGTTTCTTCGATATTCGAGAGTTTCTTTTGAGAGTCGATCTCATGAATGGAAACAAAATTCGTATAGGGTTCGATTGAATTAGGTAGATACATGTTACTGATACTATCTTCTATGGAATTGGGAAAAGAGGAATGATGATGATGTTCATCCCATGCGTATCTTATGACATCATGATCTCCATGATGCTTTCATCGGTTGAGAGTATACGCAAGAAAGGATCGTAGGGCATGCCATAATCTAGGGATTGATATACCCAATTGATTGAATAAAAAGTATGGGCAACACAAGATGTTTAGATGGCTTCATAATTTTTCTCGACGGGGCTAAGTGACATCCGGTCACCAAAAATTTGGATGTAAGTTTCATCGCGTACAATCCATGGATCAACCATAATCCTAGAGGATGATATCATATTGATATAAGCAACCAAAGGAGGGGAGTTGGAAAGGGGAGGGGGGTGAGGGAAAAAATCCCCATAAGCAATGAATCCTTCAATAATCCAACTCCAACATGTTGATAGGAATGTAGGGCTTCCCCTAAAAGATGGAAACTTCCGGTAAAATTGGAATCAGAGGCAAAGAAGTTGATTTGATATAAGACTATGATCCCGCCTTTATAAGGAAAGGAAATCATCATGAAGTAATTTGAAACGATGACAACCATAAAATAAGCCCATGTATATCCCAGTAGAAGATTATAATCAAGAGGTACATCAATAAATTGTATTTAAACGGAGACGGTTTTGCCCCCAAGTTCCACTTGGAGGGAATTAAAAATCCCATAGGGTTTATATGCCCTTCCATCAAAGGATTTTAATGTGGTGGTCGATTGATCAGATGAACCAATCGCCTTCCCGTAATATATAAACATGATGCAGGTCGAGGATCCCTTGTCCACAATAGAGTGATGAATGTTTTTACCATGGAAAATGAACTGAATCATAAAATCTAATTGATCTAGAAGCCAAGGAGTATAGTTTTCATGAGAGAAAACCACTATATTAGAATCTGATGGGTTCATACATTCAATAGTCGACAACAAGGCCTTCTTTTGGATGGGGTAGTTTTGCAACACCTCAAGAGTAGACATAGTTGATGGATACTGAGCTAAGTCTTCAACCACATTATAATTTTGGGCAGCTCTTGAATGAGGGTTGTAGCCAGACTTATGGATAACACCCATCGGAGGCTTGATAGTCAATTCTGGAGGCAGAACAAAATCATATGAGGTTAGTGTCGAACTGGCAGGTTGATCAGTAGCTTGACCTTTCTGTGGATTCACATTACCATAGTCTTTGTTTCGAGTGGCCACCAAAACATTGGATCTCAGTTTTGAGGAGGAAAGCATAAAAACCGTGTTATAGGAAGTGGGGTCCTAGACAACCATATGAGTCTACTGATTGGGAAACGATTCAATCAACACAGTGGGAGAAGAAGATGATTTAAGAAACTGATTCACTTCAGTGCAATGCGGACAATTACGAGTAAAGTGATCCTCATTGAAAATCAAGCATGGATATCGAGGCTTTCATTTCTCATCCAAATACGAATTTGTTTGGTTATCCTGCAGTGATGAATCTTTATTTTTCTTACCTCTACCTTTCTTCTTGCTTCCAGGTTGTTGTTGATATTTTCCTTTATCAGATGAAATGGCATTTATCTCGGAAGTAGAAGTCATAGGAAGGTGGGATTAAGGCTTTTGAGCAAGAGCGATGAGAGCTATACTAGATGGTTTAATCACTAGTTGTTAATTGATAGAACCAATAGTTCCATCATCGGAATGTGATTCTTTACCAGGTGGAAGAGCAACAATGCTTGAATGTCGCGAAGTTTTTGGCATCTTATCATAGAGCGTGTTCGATTGGGTATAAACCATATCTAAACATTGAGCACAACCAATGACTTGCTCTTCAGTCATGACTCCACCTTTGGCCACATATTCTGTTATAGGAGATAACAGAGATTTGACGAACCATTCCGCCAAAAATTGATCGGGAACAAATGTCTTGACGAACCGACAACAATGTCTCCACTCATGAATGTGATCTAAAATGTGAGTGGAATCTGATTTTTTGAAATTAGTCAATAGTTCTGTTCCAGTTTCGTACCTGATGGGAAATTGTAAATGTGTGAGGAAGGTGGTGGCTAAAGCGTTGAAATTGTGAAACGACGCTCCAGGTAATTCAATATACTATTTAGCTGCAGTACATATAAGCATTTGCTGGAAAATAGGAAGTCGAATGGAATCATCATTAAGGGAGTTGGATGAACACTATAGATGATACGTCATGGCATGCGTCAATGGGTCTTCTCCAAGATTCCCATTGAAATTTGGGATATCATATGGAAACATAATGGGAATAATCGACCACCATGGTGAATAATCGATGGGTTTGTTAGTAAGTCGATTTAAGTCAGGTAATTCGAGAGTAGCCACAAAAGGGGATTGTTGATTAAAGTATAGAGGAGGATGACCTGGGTAGGAAGGAATCACCTAAGCAATGGATACTTACATGCCTAGATAAAGAGGCTTCTGATAATAAGGAACCTGGTTACCAGGATATGGAGGATTCTGATAACCAACATATAAGTGAGTTTGTTGCCTGACCCCAGGATGGCGATAAAGTTTCTAGAATGGTTAGGTTTGGATTTGTTGGCCTTGAAGAGGCACATGATGAGGTCCATACTGTTGCCCGATAGGGTTTTTCATTTCCCCCTGGTATGATGGGTTCAGTTGAGACTACACCAAATTTTGAGGAATTTGACCTACCGTGAGCCTAGGATAACTTTTCGTAAGCGATTGAGAAGATAAGGCACCTTGTATAGTTTGACTAAGTGGTGCTTAGGAAGAACCAGATACCATCAGAATAGGCTGTAAAGGTTAGCTCTCATGTATTTGAGCTTGTTGAGGTGTTGATGGATAGATAGAAATTTGTGATGAGGATGGTGTAGCCTGAGGATCCAACAATCGATCCCAAAGAAAACCAGGTTGAACGAGGGAAGTAGGTTTCCAAACACTGGTAGCCATTCCAGGATAAGGTTGACCATAATTAGGAGGACTACCATATTGAGGCATACCAAAAACAGGTTTCCCCCCTACATAAGGAGGAGAAGATAATGGAGGAAACTATAATCCAGATGGATGGTACTGAACACAAGGAGAGTTAGGTTGTTGAGGGTAGATTTTTCCATTGATATAAGGACCAATCTGTTGCTCTATTATAGGTGTAGCTAGATGAAGAGGAGAAAAATGTTTGGAATTCATAGGAGAAGTAGCATACATTATTATCGAATTAGATGACAGGAGAGATTTCCAAGGACTGGAAGGCGCACTAGAAAAGGTACCAGATAATGACTGATAACCAGGTGGGACAGACGGGCCACCATACAAATGCGTTTTTGGTGATGTCGCAAACATATATGAGGAAGCAAAACTTGATGTATTAACCATATTGGTGGACATGGGTTGGGAGCTTGAAGCAGTTCCAGACATGGTTGACAATCCCAACGAAGATTTTTGTCAAAGATCCTCGGGTAAGCCCAAAGAATTAGGTGAAGAAGATCATGTCAGAGTTTGAAGAGGTAGAAAAGGATCAGTTTGATAAAAATGAAGTCCCTCTCAATAAATGGGAGAAGAAGTATGAGGCTCTTCTTGAGGGATCTCTTCAATGCTCAAAATTTCATATGGAAGAGTGTTACACAGCAATTTGTCACCGTCCCTGCAATCCACGTCCCGCACATTGAAGGGCTCATTCCGTGACCTGTGAGCAGTAACACAACTTGAAAACACTTTCATGACATTCCCCTAAACATGTACTTTCATTGCCCTAAAGACATCTCCTTGTGAAAAACCCTAAAAACACCTCTTTTTGCATTAGCGCGGGTAGCCAGTTCAGTACCCGCGCCAATGGGGGAAATCCTTCAAAGAGGGCGCGCCAATTGGTGCTCTGTCCCAGAGTCGCACTCGCGCCAGCCAATTTAAGGAGTGTTTTTTAAAAATAAATGGCGGAAGTTTCGTCCTAATAGATCCCTGAACTGGTATCTATCTTGAGTTGGGAGGTTTGGCTACGGATTTCCATAGAGAGGAAGTGGTTTGCCACCTCTCATGGAAGCTTCCTTGATGATAGGGCCAATCCCATGATTATAGGGATCCCAACTCCCCTTCCTCCATCTATAAAAGCTTGCTCATCTCCCTTGCAAGTTAATCTCCAAGTTCCCAAGAGCCATATGTTACAAGAGCCTTCCTAGTTCTCTTAAAGCTAAATCCAAGCAAGGAGACTATTGTCCAGTATCCAGAGAGAGAGGCTTGTCCCATCCCTGACAGGCTTTATCGAGACATGTTTTGCTGACGACCCGCCGAAGGAGAATTCAGCGTCGGAGCTATGGTTGTATTCTTCCTTTGATTAATTAATAATAAGCGACTATTGGTTATGTTCCACTCTTGTTATTGATTATGATCATGAGCTATGTCTTCTTCGACTGACATATAGTTGTATCTACTGGGTTTTATGCTTGCGTTTGTTTTGTTTCTTGCGTGTGTAGGTGTCTGATCATGGAGATTGTGAGGATTGTGATTTTCCAGGGTAGAGGAACGGGAGCACTACCTCTTCTACAAACGACAGCGTTGGATTCCAAGTAAGCCTTCATCGCAAGTCGGTTTATTTTCAATTAGGAACCTACACTGTAGCGTGTTCGATTGTTGCTAGACCTGGTCTAGGCTAGTAGGGATCGCCTCTATCCATAGAGGGGATTAACCTCTTCAACAATTTGGTGACTCCGTTGGGGAATCAGCTTGTTGTTTGCTTTGTAAGCTATAGACGGAGCCTGAAGTATAGCCAGATAGCCTTCGAAACGCTTTTTCTCTGCATTGGTGAAGTAGATCAACGTTACTTCAGTCAATCTCTGGTTTAGTTTATAAACTGAACGACTTGGAGTGTTGTCTTGTCTCTTTGGTCATTCTTGGCCTTGCTTTCTTGGTCAGCTCTTTGGACTTGTTTTTTTGTTTTTTTGGCTTTGTTTTAGCCTTGTCATCACTAGTCTGTGTCTAGGATTGCTTGTTTTTTATTTTTTGCATAGATAACTCGACTGGGGCGCTTTTTAGCTTGACAGTCGCGCCCATTGGCACAGGTTGCTTGTGTATCACCCGCGCCAATTCCATTCTGGCGCTAATTTCAGCCTCACAGTCGCGCCAATCCTGTGAGGTATTAGGTTTTTCTGTGTTTTGAGCTTTCTGAGACTGATTTGTGATTTTGGTCTTGCTTTTACGACTGCTTAAGTGTACTGAAGCTTTGTTTGACTGAATGTAACCTCTATCCTTTGGTTGTTTGCCCATTTCCTTCGATTTCACATTTTAGCCCTAGGGCATCTAGGTGCTCTTGTGTGTCGTGTCTCCCTTGGGAGTTTTTGGTTTTTATCGGTTCAGTCAACTTTCTGATTGCTTCCCTGCATTCGTTTGGTAGTTGTTGATTGTTTCGTTGCGCTATTTGAGTGATTGATTCCTTTTCATTCAAATTCCGCCTTGTTTCGCTTTGGGCCTAGATTACACGGCTCATTTTGAGTCTTTGAGATTATTTTCGTTTTGAGGGACTTTTGGTTGATTTGAGGTCTGATTGTGCGTTTGCATTGAGTGAAATTTGTTTGTTTTGCTCTCTTGTCATCATTTCTCAAATTGCCTTTGCATTAGTTTTCATTTTTTAGTGCATTTTGCTTTGAAATATTGAAAATACAAAAAACATCTCTTTTGCTTTAGATTAGTTAATGTGAATTAGATATTTTCGGTGTTATTAGTGAATTAGTAACTTCGAATGAAAAGTTTTTAGTTCTCATCAGTTGCATTAGAGACATCATTGGTTGTTTTCTGATCATTTTGTTCTTATGTGAAAAGCTCTCAACTCTCTCATAGTTAGCTTTCATCGAATGAAATGATATACTGTGGCATGTAGTTTTGCATTTAGGAGATTTTGTGACATTACATTCACTAGGGCCTAAAAATTGAAACGTAATTGAAGATAAACTTTAAAATTTACTCAATTTACACTAAGGTAGCATTGAAATCTAACGAAACACATTTAGAGGTCTAGGCTAGAGACGTGTTCCGGCGTCTTAAAACCTAGTAGCTGTCGTTCGCCTCTTGGCTTTAGACATCACTAGTATGGACTTGTGCTCCCCGTACCGTCGTGTATATAAAGGGATACCCCACTAGGTTTCAATCCTTTATCCATAGGAAGCCGAGTCTGCCGCCCTATACTCGTGATACACCGGACACAACATTCGGGGAGATTGCCTGCACGTACAGAAAGTCCTTGGTTCATTTCTCTTTCATTTTTAAAACCAAGGTGTATATTGCAGTTCACGGTTATTTGGTACACCCTTTGCCTAGTATTCATGAGTAGTCATTTGATCTTTTCTGACTCCTTAAATTTGAAAGGATCACCAAGCGCTTGTCCTTTCACGCTTGCTTCAAAACTGAAAGAGATAGAGTCACCTTTTATCCGTTTCTCGACTCTTAAAACATGAAATGGTGAAGTTTCTGGTTTTCAATGTGGTAAAAATAAAACACCCGTGATCACACGCCCTGTTAGATTTTTCTTGTTGGCCGTTTGATTGTGTGTCTTGACTCTTTTTCAGCCCGTGTGTGTGTTTGATCTTTTTCTCTTGTTGTTACTACCACAATGGCGGAACCTTCGGTTTCGTCTACTGGTAGTCCATATACGGACGATTCATCAGAGGTTTCTCAATCCTCTGCAGAACCACAACAGCCCATCGTTTCCGAGTTTCCCGACGGGGGACCGGTTCTGTCTGAGCAGCCCTTTGGAGGACCAATTGAGTTCAATTGGCCCTTTTCCGACCCTTGGTCTGAATTGAGACTAGGAGCAGATTTCCTTTCTCTTACATCGGGTTTGCCTTTTATAGCTGCTATTTTTCCTCCTAGTCCTCGCCGTCTATTACAAGATCTAGCGGCAGGTTCAAGTATGAGTGAATCTGGTCATTCTAGCGAGGAAATCCCAGCGTCCGGTGAAGATTACCAGTTATTTCCTCGGAGGTTATTTCCGGAAGACAACCCTGAACCATCCGTTATGTCTTCACCCATCCCCTCACTACCTCTCGGGTATAGATCTTTGGGTCAGATTATTGCCGTCGCTGCCTCTATGGGGATATCAGCTCCTTCTTCAAGGCCGTTTATTCCGTCATTAGGGATGTCTCCTTGGACACCCGTCACGTCGTCCCCTCAGGTCACTTCTGTACCCGTCTGGCCCACTATCTGTGTGGCCGCATCTGCACCCGCTATCACGGCACAGCCCTCAAGGGCTGGGTCGTCCCCTGAAGACGTCTATATAGCGTCTGCCATACCGGAGAACATCTCTCCTGAGGAGTATCAGTTGTCCCTACAACAGCCGAACCTCGAGGTTGGACAATCCTCTCAAGACCCCAACCGCTCGTACTTTTCACATTATGCTCAGGATGGTACACCTGTGTACGCTTTTCCAAATCAGTAGGATGAGCACGGGAACATGTTACGTTTACCCGCTCCAGAGGCTCACCTTTATGCTCAAGGTTTACCTTATAACCAGGCTGGACAAACTTACGACCCGCAAGGGCAACCTTTTCAAGGCCAACCTTCGGGCCAGCCTGGCTATCCTTATGACCTGCAGGGGCAGCCTGTGCAAGGCTATCTTGTAGGCTAGCAAGGGCCATCGTACGGTCCGCAAGGACAGTATTACAACCCTTCCGGTCAACCTGTGCAGCCTCCACCGAGGTACCAACCGGGGCCGGTCTATGGTCCTGGGGGGCAAGTCCAACCTTCCCAACCCATGCAACCTCAATATCCTGTTGGTCCCAATGTTTCATATCAGCCAGGATCATCTTATGGTCTCGCTACAGGTCAAACTGATTACGAGCCACCACCTGGCTCTATTCCTCCACCAGGCCAACCGGCCTATCGGGCACAACCTGGTGTTCCGCCTCCAGGCCAACCGACCCATCTGGTACAACCTGAGGTTCCTCAACAACCAGGTCAACCTGCGCAATCGGCTCAACCTGTTCATCCAGGTCAACCTGCTAACCCAGGGCAGTCTGTTCATTCAAGTCAGCCTGTTCAACCAGGCTAGCCTACCCATTCTATTAACCCTGCCCAGCAGCCGATTTATTCAATGCCGCAGCCAAATCAAATGATGCGCCCTAATTATCAGGCTCCGCAGGGTTCCACCTATCAGCAGCCCACCCAACCTCAAGGCGGTTACTATTCTCATGGTCAATCACAACCAAATTATAACCAGCCCCAAGGTTCTCATTATTATCCTCATCAACCCGACTCCACCTATACTCAGCAGCCAAATCCAAATGCTGCTTACACTGGGCCAACATATAATCAGGGTCTATACTCTAGTTATCAAGCCCCGTACACTGGTTACTAGCAGCCAAATCAGACTGGTTATACACCTTATACCCCCTACAGTCAGAATCCTACTGGACAGAACCCCTGGGGCCAAGGATATTCTCAACCAATGTGGAGTACAGGTACTCTTCCTTATCAAGGGCCAGGCATGCCGCCCAATCCGCCATTGTCGTTCTTGGCTACCTTGGAATTACCGGATGTTTCGAAATTAACCAATGATCCGATTTTGCACAATCCTTATTGGCCTCCGGTTCCTACCAAAGTACCCGATGATTTCCCCAAGTTTGAGGGTAAAGCTGGGGAGGAACCCCAAGCTCATGTGATGACTTACCATCTTTGGTGTTCGTCCAACTCTTGGGTGGATGATTCAATTCGTCTACGCCTCTTCCAGCGCACTTTGACTGGTGCTGCCGCTAAGTGGTATATTGAATTATCCCGTGGCATCTTTCAAGATTTCAATACGTTAGCCATGGCTTTTCTGACTCACTTTCAGTTACCGGTTCGCTACGAAGCCGGGACGCACCTCCTGACTTCTTTGAAGCAGGACAAAGCCACCCACATTTCTGATCACATTCATGAGTGGCGACGTCTTCGTAGACTGATCAAGTTTCATATACCTGATCAGATACTAACTCATTGGTTCACCACCTCCTTCGTTAACAAAATCACCCAAGATATTGCTATGGGAGCATGTGTGACTGAGGAACAAGCCATAGCGCGTGCCCAATATCTAGATCTGGTATATTCACAGTCCGGCACGCTTTATGATATCTTGCCTGATGCTCCACGTTCGGGAACCTCTAAAGCTCCACCTACCCCAGCGGTGGATGGTGTCATTGGTTCTGTATCTCAGAATTCTAAAAAATCTTCGAATGGGAAGCAGAAGTCAAATGCATCCAACAATTCTACTTCTCCCGCCCCACCCGATTCTGGCAAAACTGCAGAGGTTAATGCCGTTCAGGCCAATCCCACGGAAAAAACCTCCAAGGGGAAAAATAAGGGCAAAGGAAAATCTAAATCCGATGCCCCAAAGCCAGATTCCAAACCTCGCACTGAGGACGGTTCTCAACGTAAACCGAAGTATCCTTGCCTCATCTGTGAAGTAGATCACTATACAAAGGATTGTCCCCGACGATCCGAGATTACTCAGCTCCTCAAAGGCTCTAAAGGAACTCCGACAGTTCTTAAAGAACCGTTTCCGTCTCAGCAGACCTAGATGGTTGAGCAGCCCTCACCATCTGCACCATTTGGGTCCCAAGTTTTTATGATGAATGGCACCGCACCTGTCTCCGTCGCTACACGATCGAAGGATTATTTTGGATCGTGTCAGGCAGCGGCAAAGGAAGTGGTGGATGGTCCACCTCCCCCTCCTGCCTCTAGACATTTGGAAATTGAGAAGCCTACTGCCGAACCTGTTGTGAAGCCACCTTCTAAAGGTGTTCTGCGAAGATCTTCCTACAATCCGAATGCCCGTGCCGCTCAACACTACAGTATTGTTGAGGATTTGGCACAGGCGTCATCTGCTATGTCCGCATTGGAAGTTCTTCAAAGTTGCCCTTCGCAACGGAAGGCTTTGATGTCTGCAATCGGTGGAATCGATCCCGCCGATTCGAGTCTTCTCACCTTCGACTTAGAAAATTTCACTCCCCGACTTCCACATCAAATCGCTCTTGTTATTCAAGTTGGGATCAACGGTCTTAACATCCATAGGGCCGTTGTGGACGAAGGTGCTTCCACCTGTGTCATGTCATCCACTTGTTAGAAAGCCATCAGCTCTCTGACTCTTTCATCATCACCCAATGCTTTGGAAGCATTCGATGGTCGGGAATCGAAACCCCTGGGTGTTCTCGAGAGTTTTCTGATTATATTAAAGGGGAAGACAGTCAACGTGGAAGTAGAAGTAGTCGACGCCAAGTTGAACTAAAATCTGCTTCTTGGCTGCAGTTGGACTCATGCCATGATGTGCGTGCCATCCACCCTCTTTAGACTTCTTAAGTTTCCCCATGAGGGCAAAATCGTTACTGTGGATCAGTTGTCTTTCTTCACCTCCTCTTCCGAGAACAACGTCCCTTACGTGGATTAGATCCCAAATCCCCCTGACAGTGTAGGGCCCGGTCTCTTCAAAGACCCCGCCCTCATGGGTATCTTTCCCGCACCGCCACCCAACACCGTTCAAGTTAATATGATCTCTAGGTCTGATGACCCGTGGATCATCCCTTCGCCTGAACAGGTGCCTTATCTTGGAGAATCGATGCCCTTAACTCCAGTAGAGATCAGCTACTGTGAAATTGTCGCCGCATCTGATCCTCCTCATTAGGGGAATTTTGAGGTCTAAAATGGGCCTCCTAAAGAAATTATAAAATAATAGTGGAAAAAATCAAATAAGATTTGATGACATCATCAAATTTTAGAGGGAAAAATGAAAAAACTACTTTTTCAACTCATATTTCAACTTATCTCCCAAAGTTTTTACTCGAATTTCGAGTGGGAGTACTTGTTGGATGCAAAATTTAATTCCTCATCCAAGGAGTACCCATGTTGCATACTTTCGATGGGTTCTATTATTATTTTAAAATGAGAAATACATTAAACAACGTGACTACAATCACGTTTTTTATGTATTTCTCATTTTTCGTGTAGTAGAGTTCATCAAAAGTATGCAACATGGGTACTCCTTGGATGAGGAATTAAATTCCGCATCCAACGATTACTTCCGCTCGAAATTTAAGTAAAAATTTTGGGAGATAAGTTTAAAATACGAGTTGAAAAAGTAGTTTTATTATTTTATTATTTTTTAATATTTTTACTTTTTTACTCCAAAAATGGTGAATCATCTATTATGGTTGACATCATCATCTTGAATCCTATTGGTTCTTATAAAGTTTATTTTGGTTGTACATTTTTCTTAGGAGGCCCATTTTAGACCTCAAAATTCCCCTAGTGCCTCCTCAACATGCTCCTTCGAGCATGGCTCTAGATACCTATTCTCAATCCCCCTGGCTTGGTGAGGCCGATTCACCGGATCCTCTTAAAGATACTTTCCCTTCGGATGAAGCCATTCTTGAAACCATGTCTCTTGAGGAGCTACCTTGGAGCGATGGACATCATCGCTCCTCCTTTATGCCTAGCCTGGGGGCAATGTCGGATTGTCTAGAGCGTTTCGCATCTCAGGTTCCTACTCCACCTCTCCAAACGCCCATATTGACGCATGAGGTCCTTTCGGAAGGAAACCTGAGCAAAATTAATCAAACCATCCCGATCGACATCTCCGTCAAACCGGGGATTGTCAAGAACATACACGTGGGAGTAACTTGTTCTCCTGATGAGATACGAGTTTACGCTGATCTTTTCCGTGAATTCAGAGA
The DNA here is from genome assembly GCA_034641835.2 of Pinus albicaulis. Lineage (NCBI taxonomy): Eukaryota > Viridiplantae > Streptophyta > Pinopsida > Pinales > Pinaceae > Pinus > Pinus albicaulis. The sequence continues at coordinate 1,426,972,243 of CM076579.1, read as the reverse complement.
AGTGTTCGCTTGGTCCTATGAGGAAATGCTTGGGATTGATCCCAGTATAGTAGTACACGAGATTCCTACGTATCCAGGTGTGAAACTCGTGCACCAACACTTACGCCCAGTGCATCCTCGCAAAGCCGCTGCCATTAAAGCAGAAGTTGAGAAACTTCTGAACTCGGGCTTCATTTACCCAATCCCCCTCACAGAATGGGAATCTAACATTGTCCCTGTAGATAAGAAGCAGGGTACTATCAGAGTCTGTGTTGATTACTGCGATATCAATCGCGCCTGTCCCAAGGACAATTATCCCACTCCTTTCATAGACCAAATCATTGACGAATGTGCTGGGAGTGATATCTATTCCTTAATGGACGGCTTCTCCGGGTATAATCAGATAAATATTTTACCTGTCGATCAGCACAAGACTGCATTCATCTGTCTGTGGGGTACCTTTGCTTACAAAAAGCTCCCGTTCGGCTTGAAGAATGTTGGAGCTACTTTCCAGCGTGTGATGTCCTACGCTTTCCACGACATACGTCATATCGTTCAGCCTTATCTGGACGACTTGCCAGCTCATTCAGCTCGGCGGGAGGACCACCCTGAACACCTTCGCCAGATTTTCCTTCGCTGTAGATGCTATAATATCTGGCTTAACCCTCATAAATGCGTCTTTTGCGTGGATTCTGGCCGTCTTCTGGGGTTCATTGTCTCCAAAGACGGAATTTGTCTTGACCCCCTAAAGGTCGAGGCTATCGTTAATCTCCCATCACCTTCTTCATTATATCAATTACAGAGTCTGCAGGGAAAGGCCAACTTCCTTTGACGCTTTATCCCAAACTATGCGGAGGTGGCCAAAGGATTCACGCGTCTCGTAAAGCAGAACGTTCCCTTTCACTGGGATGAAATTGCTCAACAATCCTTTGAGAAGCTTAAGACATTACTCGTTAATGCTCCTTTGCTTCATCCTCCTAACTATCACCGTGATTTCACTTTGTATCTCGCCGCCGCGTTTAGCACCATAGCTATGGTTCTGGTGCAGGATGACGATGACAGAAATGAACATGTTGTTTATTATCTATCACGGAATCTTCTTGACACAGAAACACGTTACGCTCACGTCGATAAACTGGCATTAGCCGCAGTACATGCTGTGCAGCACTTTCACCACTACATCCTGTTGCGCACAACAACCGTGGTTTCGGATTGCAACCCCATGACATATCTTCTTTCTCGCCAATTACTGGGGGGAAAATACTCCAAATGGATTGTTATCCTTTAGGAGTTTGACTTAGAGTTCACCACTGCTAAGTCGACCAAATCACTGGTTTTTGCAGATCTTATTTGCTCGCACCCGACAGACTCCACCCCATCCCATTCCGAGGACCATATCCCGGACGAAACTCTTTTCCTTATCAGCACTCGCGACCCATGGTACGGCGACATTATTGTGTATCTTCAGACCTCGACGTTCCGGTCTGAGTTGACTAAAGATGCCCGACGTCGGATTCGGCATCAGTCTCAACCCTACCGCATAGTAGGAGATACTTTATACCGCATTGGAGTAGATCCGGTGCTTCGCCGGTGCCTAACCCTGGAAGAGGTTGAAAGGGTCCTAAATGACTATCACAGTGGCGCCTGTGGCGGTCACATGTCCGGATATGCCACTGCCCAGAAAATTCTGCGAGCAGGTTACTTCTGGCCGTCAATATTCAAAGACTGTATCGTTGCAGTTCGTAAATGTCATGCGTGCTAGGTTTTTCAGCGCAAGATGCGCGCGCCGCCTCTCCCTTTGCATCCTGTTATTACCGTCGGCCCTTTTGCAAAATGGGACATATATTTCATGATGTGTAACCCTCATTCGGCCGGGGGGCATGTGTATATAATCGTCGCTGTAGACTACTTTACGAAGTGGGTCGAAGCAATGCCTACACTTGCTGCCGACGGTAAAACGGCTGCTCAGTTTATCTTCAACCACATTATTGCACGTTTTGGGGTCCCTCAGGCCATTGTTACTGATCACGGTACTCATTTTTGAGACTATATGATGGCCGAGCTGACATCAAGATTGGGCTTACGACACGATAGCTCAACGCCATATTACCCTCAGGAAAATGGCCAGGTTGAGGCAGTGAACAAAGTTTTGGTCACTATGCTTCAACGAACGGTTGGTATTCATAAGTCCAATTAGCATCTCCAACTGTTCTCAGCTCTATGGGCCTATCGGACGTCTGCAAAGAGTGCGACCGGATTCACACCATTCCAGTTGGTGTATGGTCTGGAAGCAACTCTTCCGGTTGAGTGCGATATTCCTTCTTTGAAATTAGCTGTGGAACTGTTGCCCGACACTTCTCCTGAGGAAGAGCGTCTTTTGTATCTGGAACGGCTGGACGAAACCCACCGCTTGGCTGCTTTAGTCATTGAAGCACAAAAGAAGCGAGTCAAGGCTCATTTTGATCAATCTGTATCTCCGCGTTCCTTTGTCGAAGGGGACCTCATCCTCCTATACGATCAAGCACATGATAAGCTTGGGGCTAGTAAGTTCCAACCCATGTGGCATGGGCCCTACATAGTAAAACGAGTATTGAAAAATGGGGCTTATGAGCTCATTGATTATGAAGGAGTTCTGTTGGCGCAGCCTAGAAGTGGGTTGTACCTTAAGAAATACTACGCTTGAAGTGATTTTTGGTGTGGTGTGTGTACATAGGTGTGCATATTCATTTGTGTGCATGTGTGGTGTGGTGTGCGATGTAAATATCTTTCTGATGATTGGGTCTTCCTGATTGTGCAGATGTCCATCAATCCATTTGTTGGTTTCGCGGATGGTGCCTCCGCAGTACCAAGAATCTGTCTTCGGTAGCCTGGGTAATCTACGATCCTGTTGGTGAGTTGGTCAACCTTCAAGGTGTGTGTCTGGGGCGTGCTACAAATAACATTGTAGAATATAGTGATGTATTATAATTATTAACTGAGGCTGTAAACCTTGGTATCCATGAATTACTTGTGTATCTAAACTCGCAACTTGTAGTATCACAGCTCAATGGTCATTATTCAGTTAGAAACCCATCCATTTTACGTCTGTATCTGCGTATTCGTTTACAGGAAAGAAATTTTTACTATATTACATATCAACACATACCCAGACATATGAATACATTAACAGATGCAGTAGCTAATATGGTGCTAGATAGACATTTGCGCAATTTGTAAAACATCATCACATATAAAAAGAAAGATCCATCAAGAAATAGATATGTATATATATAGATATCAAAATGTTTATATAGTGTGCATCACATAAAATAAAAAAATATACATGTTCGTCTTAATACATCCGGAGATGACATGTCTCTCAAAAAATATGCATGATAAAAAGCCCTAGGTGTCTAATCTGCGTTGTGCTCATGATAAAAAGTCAACGCACGCACTAGGCGTCTCAGAATATGGTGGAGGCGACTAGGCACTCCCACCGTGTGTCTCTGGTATGCCAGTGGAACATCTGCCAGCCGGGCATAATCTGGAATCCCCCGGGCAATCCCCTCGAGGTTCTGGATCAACTCTCCTCCCTCGGCACCCTCCGCCTGAGGGTCAGCTGCGGGCTGAGTTCTCCGTGAAATAGTAGACATACCGGCAGGTCTCTCAGGGCCGACATCTGCATACATATAAAACCGCTGTTAGAACGGACATGTATTAACAAAAAAATCATAAAACATAAAAAATCAAAAGAGATTCATACCCAACTCCTCGTCCCAGTCATCTCCTTCCGGAAGTGGAAAATCTGGGTCTCCAGTGAAATCGGTTCCTGCATATGGCCAATCTTTGAATACGATCAACTGATGACGTAGCCACCCAAAAAACTCCGGCCTCCAGGACATCTGTTTTCCTCCTCCTGCTCTGGGCATCAGTGCTGCCCAGTGAGCCATTCTCGGCTCTCGTGGTACCGGCTCAGCTACTATGGCCCCTTGGCCCTGGAAGATTGGTAACCGTTCTAGAATGAACGATACCAAGATGGAACCATAGCCAAACTGTTTCAGTTTGGCTTGCTTGCACTTCGTGAGCTGCCTCTTGATATTTGTGGTCACTACAGTAGCCCAATCAAATAGTGTCGGATTCATACACTCAGCGGCTAGGAGGAGTTGGGCCTTTGTTGCCTCGTGCGGTGCCTGTGACCCCGCGGCCCGCATGATGGTATGTAGCACCACCCTGAGTGCTAAATCGGGAACAGTATGGATGTCTACCTTTCCACTTCCTGATCCGAGTCGTGCCCCTTGGCACACTCTTGCCATCACTTGCTCCATCTTCTCACCAGACGGTCTGCTCCCTGTCAATATGGGTACCGGACCTCTGCGCGACAGTCCGGTTATGAAGTATACATCAGAAACCTCCAGTTCTAATACTTGGTCCCGCAGCTTGAACACTTGTTCATGTTCATCCCATATGCTGATCAGGTATTGTAGAAGCTCAGGTTGAGCTCGTAAGCAAGGTGTCATGAAGAATTTCTTAAGCCCACAGTTCTTGAGGGCATTCATACAAGTTTCATTCTCCATGGCTAATTCATCCTCTTCCCCATGCTCCCTCTCTTTCCATTCGATCACCATTGTACTCGGTTGCCTGAATTCACATGGTCAAAAACCCTTGATTAGATCTCTGTCATGCTTAAAAATTCATATGAATTAATTACAATTCAAAAATTTTGGGCGAAAAATTGGGTTCCGCCATTGGCGCGGGCCCTTTACATGTAAAAGCCCATTGGCGCGAGTCCGTGCCCGATACCCGCGCCAATGAGCGCAGGCCTAAAATTTTAAAAATCTCCCACAGAAGTCTAATATGCAATGGAAAATTATGAAAAAATGGATTAAAATGGAGTACAGAGAAGCGCCTCTTACCTGGAACAGACGGGAATCTGAATGGTAGCCCGGATCGGTCGCAATCGCCGTTAGAAGTTCGCACACAAAATGGACCACTGTTGCTCTTCAATGAGGTAAATAGTAAAAGTAATTTTGTTTTTACCATTTGAGACTTATTTATAACTTTTTGAAATCTAATTAGGTTTTAAAAGTCATTTTTTATTAATATTTTAATCTATTTTGTCGAAAATGGATTTTACACTTGCCTTGGTGTGCAGCAACAGGTTTTTTGCAACTTAAACGGTGAAACGAGTTGTATTTTATACTTTTTCGGACTCGGTAAATACACAAAAAAGTCATTTTGGAGTCATCTTTCAGCTCTTTTCTGACTCTCTAAACATGAAAAGATTGCCGAGGCCCTTGTCGTTTCGATCTCGTTAAAGTGGCTGCGAAATGACATCTACCCAGTATACGTTTAACCCTTTTTCGGGCTGGGATGGATTATTTACGAAAAAGGAATACCCTAGCCTATCACGACTAGGAGGTTTTCTCGGGTATTGTTTTCTACCTTTTCGGATCTGAGAAACTATTTACGAAAAGGGACCTTTGGAGTTTACTTTTCAGCTGTCTTTTCAAACTCTCGAAACATGAAAAGACATCGAGTTCTTCCTTTGTCAGACTCATTAAACCCTGATGACATTGGATTCAGTCGAAATGAAGTTGTCTGAGTTGCTCCTTCCTAGGGCTCGTTAAATGTACTAGGATGGATTCGTCTGAAGGGCGGATTTATATTACAAGCACATGCTATCCCCTTCAAGCTTGTTATCAAAAATAATTGGGGTACTCGCCAGAAATGGTGGGGAAAAATGGAACCACAATCATTGTCGTGTTGGCAGTATGTCGCTCTTGAACATGGCACTTGTCTGCATTCGTGTCGGGTTGGGGACATCTCATCTCGTTTTCCACTTGCCTCAGTGGGTTTGGGTAATCCCTTTGACCTCTCATCTGCTCTTTGCCCTGTCACCATGACCTATGATCCGTTGATGTCAGCGCCGCCAAATCCGCGCTCGCCTCAACGATATGTGTTCAGAAGAAGTTGACCTGCGCGCAGTATCAGCTTGAATTAATTGTCCCGATCTTTGATTTGGAAAAGACATTATGTTTTTGCTCTGTCTCGCGTCGATGATGTGGGGAAACACTATGGCCCACCTTTGGTGCGAGTCACTTCTGTCGACTTGACTCATTATCCGAAAATGATCTGGGAACTCCTTGGTGCCTTGGAGCACGCGTCTTCAGTAGCGGGATCTTCGCGAACGTGGCAGTTTTCATCATTGGCCTCAGATCGAGTGATTCTCCGACGGTGTTCGACGCCCGACTCATTGATTCACATGCGCGACATATTGTGCCTGTGGACAGCACGAGGACCATTGTCATTATTGGTGGTACCTCTCGCGTCTGTTAACAGCTTTCATCATTGGTTGGTAATCAAACGATGTTCTTGCATGTTCGACTTCAGCTCACTTATTCACATGCTTGGACTTGTACTATGTTTGGGTCGAGATGGAGCGCAAGACCCTGGATTGTGTCTGTTGTAATCCAGGCTGCGATTTTGTGGATTATTATACATGACTCATTCACTGGATGGCTGCGACCATACCTGAGTCTATTCATCGATCCTCACTGGATGGCTGCGTCCATGCCCTGGATCTGGATTATTGTAAACTCTGTTATGGATGGCTGCGCCCATACCACTTATATCATGTATTTGAGATATCAGTTGTACTTCTCTCCGCAGGTTTTCCGACGGCAGTGTTTTCAGTTGGACATGTTCTCGTAAAGCATTTCGCCCCTCTCTCTCTCTCGGGCCTCATGCTTTAGGGGGCTGTGCACAACAATTTGTCTTGCTGTCCTACCAATCCCCATCACTTTGGTGGAGGGCTCATTAAGTGACTGTGACGTTAACACAACTTGAAAACACTTTCATGACATTCCCTAAACATGTTACTTTCCTTTGCCACCGGTGTCTCCTTGTGAAAAACCTAAAAAAACCTCTTTTTGCATTGGCGTGAGCGACCGATTAGAATGCCAGCGCCCGATGGGGAAATCCTTCAAAGGCGCACCAATTGGTGTACGTACGATGCTATTGTAACCAATTTGGGGAGTGTTTTTCAAAAAATAAATGGCGGAAGTTTCGTCCATGGGATCACGAATTGGTATCTGGCTTGAGTTGGGAGGTTTGGCTATGGATTTCCCGCCAGGAGAAGTGGTTTACTACAAACTTGTGATGAATTGATGATAGGTCCAATCCCATGATTATAGGGATCCCAACTCCCCTTCCTCCATCTATAAAAGCTTGCTCATCTCCCTTGTAAGCTAGTCTCCAAGTTCCCAAGAGCCATATGCTGCAAGAGCCTTCCTAGTTCTCTTAAAGCCAAATCCAAGCAAGGAGACTATTGTCCAGTATCCGGAGAGAGAGGCTTGTCCCATCCCTGACAGGCTTTATCGAGACATGTTTTGCTGACGACCCGCCGAAGGAGAATTCAACGTCGAAGCTATGGTTGTATTCTTCCTTTGATTAATTAATAATAAGCGACTATTGGTTATGGTTCCACTCTTGTTCTTGATTATGATCATGAGTTATGTCTTCTTCGACTGACATATAGTTGTATCTACTAGGTTTTATGCTTGCGTTTTTTTTGTTTCTTGCGCGTGCAGGTGTCCGATCACGGAGATCGTGAGGATTGTGATCTGCCAGGGCAGAGGAATGGGAGCACTACCTCTTCTACAAATGACAGCGTTGGATTCCAGGTAAGCCTTCATCGCAAGTCGGTTTATTTGCAACTAGGAACCTACACTGTAGCGTGTTCGATTATTGCTAGACCCGGTCTGGGCTAGTAGGGATCGCCTCTGTCCGCAAAGGGGATTAACCTCTTCAACAAAGAGGTTCACCGTTGGGCCCAAGATATATTGGTTCTGTTTGAGACAAAGGAAGAGAATAGGAAGGTCTTGTTGAATCAGGCGAGGATGGTTGAGGCTTCTCAGGTTCAATTACCTCAGGAAAAAAAGTGTATGACTCAGGAAGGTCAGGTTTAGTGACCTCATGTAGCAAAGTTTCAGGGACTTCTGTTTCAATTGTGTCAGTGTCACCAATAGGGGTAGATGTAATCTCGGGTTCGGAACTCAAAGGGACAGATGATTCTGGAAATTCAATATCAAGAGGAGGGCTAGAAGCAGTGCCTGAAGTTCTTGATTTGGTAGTTTGTGTTTTCTTATGTTTTGGATGTCATTTAGGAGTAGCCTTTGGAGGTAGAGGAGGCTAATTTTTCATTCAACGTGAACGACGAGGAAAGGGATTTTGTTCTTCCACGTTGGATAATAATTTTTATTAACAAAAAAATAAATAAATAAAAAATAGGGTAATCTAGGCATAAAGGACTACCAAGCAACCATGAACTACAATATACACCTTGGAGAACCATGTAATTAACATGTGACAACCAATCTACCTTAATGTTGTGTTCGGTGTATCATGGTATACAAGGTGACAAACTCGGTTACCTATGGATGGATAGTTCCCTATTAGGGACTCCCAAAATATAATTGACGGTACATGGGAGTGTATTCCATAGTAGTGTTGTCTAATGCATAGCCATTCGATGAGAGCATTCCCATATACGTTTCATGTGTGGAGCGGCATCTGATATGCCCAAAGGTACATGGAGAACGATCATATACACTTACTTACGTGGAACGAGATTTCACCCCCGGGATGCAACGCTGGAAAACAATGACAACTCCTCCATTTAACGACGCTGAAACATGTCTCTAGCCTATACCTCTAAATGTTTGCATTAATGTTACGAATTCTCCTTAGGTTGATTCAATAGATTTTACTATTTATCTTTGATTAAGTTACAATTTTAGGGCTCACAACGAATGCCACCTAAATATCCTTGAAAATGCAAATCTAGCATGAGAAAACAAGAATATTTTCTCTTTCAATGAAAATCTAGCTAAGGAAGGGAATAAAAAATCAAGATACAACACAAAAATGTAGCAAACAAGATGCAAGATGCAATTTCCCTTTTTGATGCAACTGCTCTTAATCTAACGGATATGCAAAGCCCTAAATGCCAAATGAAATTTTTTTCTTTTCACCACACTTAATTTTCAAAATGAAGAAAAATAAGATGCAAATGTTCAATTACTAATTCAATATTACTTTTCAGAACGAGGACTCAAACAAAAATTCATCCAAGCGATTAACAATCAAACAAAACAAGTTTGCAAGTGACCAAATGATAAGAACAAAGAAAAATTGAAACCAATTCTTATTAAAGGAAAAAAAACACAAATGAAAAATGAATGGGGGTTTTATAGATACCACAAGACACTGAAGACTCAAGGAAGCTCATCTAGAAGCAGGTTGATGAAAGAGAGGCTCAAAAACCAAGGCAAAACTTGTGCAAAAACAAGGACCAACACTAGTGCAGAGAGGGAACCATTGCTTTGCAACATTGGGATAGAGTGGACCAGGGTGAGGTGCAATGCTTTATCAGAGGCACTGGGGGAGCCTTGGGCTTGGGAAAGATGTTTCCAGCACAAAAATTGCAAAAAATATTGAATGAAGCCACTTCCTAGGCATGTTCTTGGTTGGATGATGCAACAAAATTCTATCAAGGAGGTAATCAAACACAAAGGAAAAGGAAAACCACCAAGGGAATACTTCGTTCCCCAAAGTGGTTGCCAATTTGTTTTACAGGATTTACGATTGTGGACAAAGGTATCTCCCCTAGGTTTGGTGGTCAACCTAGAACAACAAAGAGAGAAGGAACCCAATTCTTTTCCTCAAAGTAAATAGATGATGGAGTGAGGCTTACTTTGAATCCGTCACACACTTCACTCCTTCTTTAGCTTGGAAGCTCTAATTGCAGCTCTGATCGCCAAAATTTGATCCTGCACAATCAGATAACACAAGCCAAGAAACTGCAAGATGTATGCAATATCATCTAAATACTCTATTCAATAGATCAACATGGTATTGAAATAAGTGAAATAACAACATCACGTAGAGGAAAACAAATAATTCTTTGCATTAATATAAATGGAAGCAAATTACAACCATAACTGGTAGTTGATATTGTAGAAGATATCCTCCAAGTTGCTAACTCATCCTTTTCTTGTCACAATATGCACCTCCAGTCACCTTATTGGGTGTGGAGCCTGATTATCTTCCTTATTAAGATGTATTTCCACGTTGGACCCCTATTATTAATAGGGCAGCAATGCCGCTCGTCGTTTGATCGCCATCAGGGGGGTTCAGGGGGGGTGGCGGTGACCTTTTGGAGCCCTCCCCCCTGGTGGGGGGTTTCGGGGGCAGCTCCCCCGAAGCTAAAAATAAATGTAAAATTTCGTTGTAAAATATTGTAATTTCGTAGTCAATCTAGGCCGTTCATTAGGCGAATGATCTGACGGTAGAAGTTATGTTTAGTTTAGGGTTTTTTTCCCTAGAAGGAAACCCCTGTATTGTATAGGTGTATTTTATTGTGTTTGTGTATGGTGTGTATAATCTGAGCGAGAAATAGCTAGGGGGACTGTGTGACAAAGAAGAGGATATTACAACAGATCTACTATAGGTTTTGTCTCTTCATTTTGTTGGATAATATAAAGGAAGGACTGGCTGTTTCGGTGGATGTATTCCAAGTTTGGTGAACCACATATATATGTGTGTCTCTTGTTTATATGTTTTTTGTGTTTGTGTTTCCTCATATTTTATGTGTTCCATTGCTCTGTAATATATAATTTTCTAACACACCCTATGCATGAGATGATAACTACTTACTGTAGCAACATAAGGGCATAATCACTCTCCAAATCCAACCATTACCTCTAACATATGAGAGGGTAAATATATAGGAGAGAGGGGTAAGTTGGTGTTGTCAAGATAAATTCCCTCTACGGACAGAGGTTATCTCTCTAGCCCTAGAGTGGGTCTGGCAACACAAGATTCTTTCTAACATGATATTTCTTAACTAATGCTTACAATGTAAAGAGGAAAGAGACATAAATACCTTTTTCCAATCGTTATCCTTGGATCTGTTGATGGTGACCTCGATCCACGATCCCTGTAGGCTCGATTCCTACTACCGATGGCACACAAATACCTATGGATGATCAAGAGACAACAACAAACGTCATACAATATATAATAAATGTAAACACTATCTATCTAGCAGATCAAGGAGTACCCAAATATTTGCGTAATCATGTAGAAAAATATTGAAAGAAAACATCAGATGTTATTATTGATAAATTACAAAAGGAGAGCTTACAACCAAGCATTGATGTTGGAGGCATCCTTAAATGAAAATATGAGTCCTTCACCCAGCTCAAAAGAATTCCTTCTTCTGTGCACTTAGGCTTAATCACGATGCTAACATGCAAAGGGATGAGAGTTCAGACAAGTCTGACAATGATCAACCAAGCTCTAAACTTGGGGGAATGAGGGATGTGAATTTATAGCAAGGAGAGGGAGGTTGGGAGCCCATGAAAGGAGGAGGAAGGCCCACTTTTAAGGGATGACCCCCCATGGATGAGATCAAGGCTCTAAAATGAGAGAAATTGACCTTAACAACCAACTCACCGTCCTTGAGCTTCTAGAGGTCCAATCTTCTCCTCAATTTGAGGAAGAACTGCTAGAAAGGGGATCAATGTGACTTTCCAAGAAATAAATAAATTTTGGAAACTCCTAGAAGGTGAAGCATCCAGAATCCTGATCATTCTCCCAGTTTTCTAGAGCCAACGTAGGTGCAAAGGATATCAACCTGCTGGTGACCAACGTTGGCCACAGTGGAGCAACCTGTAGATGAACGCACCCCAGTAGGCTTGTAGGGAGTGTTGGTCCTCAAACTAGCTCAAATAGGGCAGTTTAGGTTTGAAACTCTGAGGGATGAAAGGTGCATGATTAGGGCTTTGTGGAAGATGATGACAAGGGGAATATTATGTTGATTGATCCCATTAGGAGGTTCACTTTAATTGGATGTGACAAAATGGCCTATAACATTGACTCTAGCCAATACTTAGCCAATTTCCTAGCCTTCCGAGCTCCTACTTCCTTGTGTAGTCTAATGAGGAATTAAGCCCCTATTTAATTAGGAAATTCCCTAATAATTGTTGCGCAGTAGATCAAGGCTCATCCTCTGACTCCATGCACAATCTTTATAATTGGATGATTATACAACTGATAATACACTTCCCTGTAACTCTAATCTCAACTGGATCTTGCTCAAAACTGAAATGCTTGAGTTATTTATGAGTGAATTATCAGTTATTTGATTGATCACTACATGTTAATTAAATCTAATTTAATTCACTTGACCTCTCACTAGTTCCTCCATGAGTTAGAACTAGTTAAACTGATTTAACTCAAATAAATTAAGTTAATTAATTACAACTCAAAATAAGCTCAACCAGGGCTCCTAAAAAGTATGAGACACTCTACATGCCTCTAGTTTGACCCTCACCTATAATAATTGAACTAACTAAGTCTTCCCAACTTATTTAAATCGTACAAGCTATCATGTGATGTGGAATTAAAATTTACTTCTAATTTAATTAAGGGAAAATTCAATTAGAAGCCTCTTCTTATTTCCATTTTCAATATTTCTTGTTGCAAATTTCAACACACCCTCTCAACAAGAAAGGAATTCGAATCTATCCCAACTTGGTACCTTTGGAATGTTCTTCATGCAACACTTCTCTCTAGTGTTGTTGCTACTACAACTTTTGAAACTGAAAAACATCCAAAATGAATCAATTGTGATCATTATGATGCATCACTGCTACTAGCCACTGCACTGTCGACTGAAAACTTTGTGTTGCTACTGACTTTGCATTGTTCCATCTGCATTGCTACCAAATTTACATTGCACTCCCCAATATTTGACTGCTGCTAATATCTACATCTATCACCCTGACATCTGACTGCATTAACAACCACTGATCCATCATGATACTATATATTGTGGGCTCCCGTAGCAAGGTAATGATCCATGAGACAAGACATCTCAATGGAACCTTCCCAAATTTTTTCACTCTTGGGTCTATTACTTCACATCGCCCCACCTCTCTCTTGGAGGCATGGCTGCATGTAGTACTCCTTCTTCCCACTTGGATCGAACTCTCCTACTACTGGAGGTATATGACTGATCATCATCCTCGTGTTCATCCCAACTATAAAATGGATGAGGCTTCCTCCTAAGAGCTAAATCATGCTCCCTCTCAATCACAACATCTCTAATCCTTGCCTTGCTCCTCAAGGTTGTGCATGAATCTTCCTCTAATTTGTAGAGGCTCTCAACCCTGAAACCAAAATTCTTGAGTTAACATGAAGCAAGATTCTTGAGGTAGGCCTTCCCATCTCTGATGACTACCTCTTACCTATTGTCTTTAATCCTGAATTTCTTCATTAGTTCAAGTTTCCTGGCTTCATTTTATTACGAAATATCTCATTGAGAGTCTTCCACATAAAAAGGGAGTATCTTTTCCATGTAGTTTCAAGACTATGTGGTCTCTCACACCCTCCAGGTGATCCTCCTAGATCTTGCTACACACTTCTTCCACTCTACTAGATCTTTAGCATTAGATGTTGGAGGCTTCGGGATATCATGATCTATGAATTCCTTAAGTTGATCATCTTCCAACAGTTCCTCCATCTTGTCCTTCCAAGAAATATAATTCGAACTACCCTCAAGGGCATATTTGAGTCTCAATCCATAGAAAGACATCCTGCTAGCTCTGAAGAATGATACTGAAAATTCGATTCACTTGTAAGGACAACTTTGAATTCTTCTATTCTATTATGATTTTTTCTATGATACCACGTAGAAAATCCATGTAGATTCAAACTGATATTTGTAATATGATCAAAAAAATACTTGAATCTACTCTACAAATTGCGGAAACCAATTACAATCGCAAAATCACATGAACAAGAAAGAGAAAGAATTTCAATCGCACAACACAAATTTTTCTAGGGAAAGCCTCAGCTAAAAACCCCAGTATCTGTATATTGCATAAGTCAAAAAATATAAGAACAATGCAATGCTTCTCTCATGATTGAGAGCTCTCTGCACTATCTTTGTCCGTCTCACTGATTCTTAGGCTGACTCTGGCCAATACTTAGCCAATTTCCTAGCCTTGCAAGCTCCTACTTCCTTGCGCAGTTCAATAAGGAATTACGCCCCTATTTAATGAGTAAATTCCCTAATAATAGTTGCACAGTACATCAAGGCTCTTCCTCTGACTCCATGCACCATATGTACAATTAGATGATTATACAACTGATAGTACACTTCCCTTTAACTCCAATCTCAACTGGTTTTCCTCAAAACTGACATGCATGAGTTATTTATGAGTGAATTATCAATTATCTGATTGATCACTGCATGTGAATTAAGTCTAATTTAATTCACTTGACCTATCACTAGTTCCTCCATAAGTTAGAACTAGTTAAATTGATTTAACTCAAATAAATTAAGTTAATTAATTACAACTCAAAATAAACTCAACCAGGGCTCCTAAAAAGTAGGAGACACTCTACAGGCCTCTAGTTTGACCCTCAAATCGATTTAACTAAACTAACTAAGTCTTCCTGACTTATTTAACTCGTACAATTTGTCATTTGTTGTGGAATTACAATTTACTTCTAATTTAATTAAGAGAAAATTAAATTAGAAGCCTCTTTTTGTTGCCATTTTCAATATTTCTTGTTGCAAATTTCAAAAACAACTTCTTTATTTTCTTGATGCATTGTTTGGGTTTGTGGGTGTATCTACCCTATATTTGCATATTTAGCCTTATAATTACTAGGGTATGATGTTTCTCCCTTGCTGGTCTGACCAGGGCTAACGAGCTTTTTCCCCTCATTACTCTGCTTGAGTGTGACAGGCTGTGCAAGTTCATCATTCTGGTTTGGTATCTGAGACCTTTTCCTGGACCTCAAGTCATACCTCCTATGTAATTTTTCCTACATAAAATCAGCAAAATGTTTGCAACATGTATCTATGTGTTCCTTGTCTAAGGGGATATCTATAACCTCATCTTCCTCCCCTTGCATTTCTATTTCACACTCTTCTTCTGACATAGTCGAATAATGATTTTGCTTAGCATAAAGGGCATTTGCTAGGCCTTTCTCTGAGTCATCCTCCATGGATAAGGTGGGTTGTGTTTAATCTTGATGGTCCTTCCTCTCTCTTTGTAAGAGTTGTAATCGATGTCTCCTATACTGGGGATTGAAATATCTAGTTCCAGGTTCACCAACTTGTTTGTGAGGTTTCTAATAAGCTTATTCATCTCTTCTAGCTTTTGAACATGAGCCTCCTTAACTTGACTAGAGGAGTCAACCTCTTCCTTTCCCTTTATTCTTTCACTATATTATGCTTTTCCCTTCAATTTCCCTGCTAATGCAAGATTCATGTCTACCTCCAGGGCACCAATTTGAATATGATCTAGTCTAGTTGATTTTCTCTCTCTCAATGTAAATCCAAAATCCACCTCAAAGGCTCCAACAACACCACTCTAGTTGCCAACTATGGGGTTTTTATCTCAGATGGCAAACTGTTATATAATTTGTTAAATATTTTTACAAACTCAGTAACATTTTCATTTTGTCTTTTATTTATAGCATTAAATTCAGTTAAGAAGTATCTATGGTCCGTATTCTCACCCCACTTATACATAAATATGTTTTCCAATTCTTCCCAAGTATTAATTGAGTTGTTAGGAAAATTTTTAAACCATTTCCTCGCTTCCCCATCCAAATATTGAAAAAATAATCTCAGTGCCACATCTAGATTCTCAACATTTAAATTCTTTGCAAAGGTGCAAAAGGTTTCAATATGTTTTTGGGCAGTGATATCATCTTCTCCAGTAAACCTAGGAAAGAGCTTAAGTTAATATTTGGGCATGGAATTCATAGGCTATTGGAGGTTCAAAGGGGCATATTCGTTGAGTAGAAAGCCAAGGACAACCATATTTTGCATGGGGGGTTGAAGAAAATTTTCTATAGGAGCTAGTTGGACAATATTTGCTGGAATAGGTGATGAAGGGGTTGTAGAAGCTTGAGGGGTAGTAGGGATGAAAATATCTTTAACTTCTTCAGCCTCAGGGAAAAAGTGAGAAGTAAAAGGATCAGGGCCGATAGAAACTTCTTTAGTTTTCATATATGGAAAATAGAAATAATATGGAGGAAACGAGCCTTCTAAGGAGTCCAAATTCCTGATAGAGAAGTCAGGGAAGCTTATTTAATCTTTCTAAGAGCCAGAAGGTGAGAATTTTGAGGTCAGAGTGACTGGTTCTGGGGTATTTGGGACTCTTTCCTTCTAGATCCTTCTGGAAATAATCATATCGGTGTTAGGTCCCTTTGTGCATTATCTCATCCATTTAAAGAAAGTACAATTGCTACTACATTTATGGACACAATTCAAGCTACATGGAAACCCAAGGGTTATTGTAAGCGATAGAGATCCCATTTTTACTGGAAATTTTTGGACGAAGTTATTTTCTTGTTTGGGGGCACTCAATTAGCTCATAGCTCGTCTTATCATCCTCAATCTGATGGTCAAACTGAGATAGTAAATAAATTTTTGGAAGTATATCTTCGTTGTTTTGTATCTGATAAACAAACATAATGGGTCAAGTGGTTACCTCTCGCTGAATGGTGGTATAACACTTCCTTCCATACTGCAGCAAAAATGACCCCATTTGTGGCACTTTATGGATATCATCCACCATCCATCACATCATCTTTAAGGGAAAATTCGAAGGTTCAAGCAGTGGAAGATCACATCGAGCATCAGCAAGAAGTTCTCCAACTCTTAAAGGATAACCTGAATTTGGCACAAAATCGAATGAAACAACAGGCAGATCAACATCGAAGCGAGAGAAGTTTTGATGTAGGAGATTGGGTATTTTTACGGCTACAACCATACAAACAAATGTCCCTCAAGCAAGCTAAGAAGGATAATAAATTATCGCCAAAGTACTATGGTCCTTACGAGGTGTTGCAAAAGATTGGTACTATGGCATACAAATTGGAGCTTCCTGCTTCTTCGCGAGTACATCCAGTTTTCCATGTTTCATGCTTAAAGAAGGTTATAGGTGAAAATCTTCCAGTTCAAACAGTATTGCCAGAACTTGATGAGGAAGGGAAAATCATATTGGAACCTGAAGCAGTCATGGAAACAAGAACTCGACAACTACGGAATCGATCAATTTCAGAGTATCTCATCAAGTGGAAGAACTTACCCACTGAAGATTCTACATGGGAGGATGAGAATTTTATACAGAAGCACCCAAAGCTACTCAAGCGTTGAGGACAACACTTGTTTGAAGGAAAGGGGCATGTTAGGTCCCTATATTACTAGTATAGTCCCTTATTGTTGCTAGTGTAACCCCCTTATTGTTATTATTGTACCCCTGTAACCCCCATATTGTTATTATTTTGCCCTTAAATTATTATTGTTAGGTCGGCTAGGATTAGATTGTGGCCCCACTAGGATTACATTGAGCCCCATGGACTCCTATATATAGAAAGGAGGTTTTTTAATTTGTATCATCCAAGAAATGTTCATTCATGTAATGTATTGGAGGTTTCCCCCTCGAAGTGGCTTATTTCTAAGGCATTGATATCTCTTTTCTTCTATTTTTGGAGCTGGTCTCACAAAAATCGGGGTAAAAATGGGAGGGGTATTTTATTTTGAGGTATCTGAGCATGTGTGAGGCCTCTTAAAATCTAAGATTGCAACTTGAAAGGTTTCTTAGGTGAGATATTGTTGGAATTACTGAGAGGGGGGGTGAATCAATATTCCTTTCAATTATATAATTAGTTAATATTCAATTATTATCAGTGTTTGTACAATGATAGAAGTAAATAAAAGGAACACAAATGCACACAGTTTTTAAGGTGGAAACACACTCCGGAACAAAAAACACCTAATGCTTTTCTAATAATTCTTTAATATTCAACTCCAATTGAAAATAAAGCTCCAACTTCCTAGAATCTAGAAAAGCATTCTTCTCCAGCTCCCACTAGATGGATGCTCCAACACCCGAGATTATTCAGTAGTCAATTGAACAGATGCCCCAACACCCAATGAGCTACAACTCACCCTAGCACCACCCTACCACCCTATAGAAGAATAAAAGAATAATGGACTCTCGTACCAAGGAAAATGATCCACTTTACAATGATATAGAATGATGTAGAAGAAGAAGACACACTAGAACATAACCCCAACTATGACACAACCACCTAATGATGATCCTAGACCTCCAGACACTGCCTCTTCAACTCTTGGCAGATAGACACCAGAACAATTTTTACAATAATGTATTTACAATGACTTAGTACAATGATACCTTTACAGTGACTATATGTAGTGCTGCCCACTTGAAGAATTCATGTGATGAACTTCTTGCTACTGTTCTGCACCTTAGTTGCTGCTCTTTTCATGCTACCCTCTGCTACACCTTGCTTTGTTTTGCTGCCCTAGAAATTCTGGTCCTTTGCAGCCCTTGACAACACATGATCTAGCTTTTTCTTTCCTTTTAGGAGCTCGATATTGAATCTGGTGTATCTCTGTTATTTCAGATCCCTAATATGTGATTTTTGGTCCTGTAGTATTCCTCTGAGTCTTCTTTCCAATTTCATAGGTCTGACCCAATTTGGATTCTTCAAGAGAGAGTTATGCCCAATCTCTCACAATGCCCTAATTATGGATTGTTTCAATAGAGAAAACTTATACGGCGTGCCACGTGTCACTGTTTCTTCATTTGGCTGTGAAATTGATACAAAGAAAACTAAATCCCATGCACTATCTGCCACTTTTTATATAATTCCAATTCAATACTCAGAGAGAGAGAGTTATGACGATTTTCCCAGGTCACTTCCTTGAGATGAATTTCAGGATCCTGCAAAAAAATTGACTTCCACAGATCATATCTCTGAAAATATTGCGCACCTTGATCTAAAATTTTTACAGGAGCTTCCTCAGGATTTTAGCTTCACCTCATCAAAATTTCAGCTTCTTAACTTTCGTAGAAAAAAATTTAGAACGAAAATTCCACGATGACCTGTTTCAAATGGTGAAATCTCTTACATAAGGAGGATATGAGGATCACAATTTATATAAATACTTAGGTTGAGAGGGGCTTCAACAAGTGAATGTGGGAGGGATTTTAGGAGCTTAAAAAATATTAATTATGACTTTTCAATTACCCATCTGACAACCCCATGGGGTTTTAGCCCACTAACTGGGGTTACAAACTTCAAACATGAATATCTCTCAAACCGTGAAGAATTACGTGGCGTGCCATATATCAACGGAAACATCTCGAAAAGAAGAAACCATCAAAATAATTCTTGACCCAGAATATAGTAATTTGGTAGGTCAAAATTTCCATGCAATATTGGGGTAGCCCATGGTGCTGCTTGGGTTGACATCAATGGTAACCGCTGATCAATAGATATTTCAACCCACACTTGCTTTGCTCACCAAACAAAGGAATGTAAAAATAACACCCAAGGAAAAATATTTTGATTCGGTCCCCAACAACAACACCATAAGATGTTGTGGTTCCTAAAGACAACCTCTAAGTTGAGAAAAAGATCAGTGCCTAGGACATCTTATAGTGTCTGAATGATATACTCGTGATATTCATGATTTTTAAAATAAAATGATTTAAACTAGTTCAAATATCCTATCAAAAGGAATATTTAATTAACACACACTGTGAGCACTCTTTTAAAAGAGTTAACATTTAGATATGGAGGCTTAACCATAGAAAATGCAGCTCTATTGGCTGTTGTAACATAGATAGAGAGTAGAAAATAAAGAGAGGAAATTATTGTAGAGGGTTGATATCAGAACCCTATGCATTAAATTCCAGAAAAAATATGGAAGTGATGTTGTAAATTAAATTTAGAAAATGTGGAGCACATTTTAAGGACATTATATCTCATACATCACAAAAACCATTTATCAAAACATGACATAGAGGAATCCACAACATTGAGGTTAAGTACGTCAGCTACAATTACAAGTATTCAAAGAGGAAAGAAAGCCATATGAAAAGATGAACAAAGAAATAATCACATATTGCACATTTCAGCATTTGGAATCACCATAATTTTTTATTAATCTTCAAAAAGAGCATACATCTCATAGATATTCAGAAACTTGCAGGTTAGAACCGCTTCCTGAACAGAAAAATGTGAACCTTTACTAATGAGTCTCCTCTCCCCTTTATAGGGCTTTTCCCAAAAACAAAACAACTTACAAAATATTTTCTCATAAAAATCTCATAGGTCTCTAAATGCTCCATAGTCCAAGCGTGTTGCTAGCACAACTTTCCTAATGATTACATAATAGTCCAGATTCCTTTCTTGAAACAAAATATTTACAAAAATTTTCAAAATGACATGGATTGACATGATTACCATATCAAAATATATTCATTGTTGACTGGATGATTCTATTGGAAGGGATCCCGACTCTATGATTAATATTTGTGGCGAATTAACAAACTGGTCCCATTTTGTTTCCAAAATGGTGGATTCAATGAAAGAGAGCGAAAGAAATCCTCATAGGCTATCTTCAAATTGGTGAGGTCGGTGTAATTCAACCTATCATCAAACAAATTCTTTACCAACCAGAGTAGCTGGAGATCCCCATGCAAATAGTTGACTATGGTTTTTCCCTTGGGGGTGGAATTCCTCTCATGAGAAGCATCCACCTTACTCTTAGATTCTACTAACAACTGTTGATATTGTTCCCATGGAAGAAGATTCCCTTGAAAATTTTAGTAGTTGGGAAACCCTGCTCTAATCCTCTTGTCATATCCTGAATTAAATGCAACTACAGATTCCAATAAGGCTCCTAAGCATTCCTCAGCTTTGGCCTTGGTTTTTTTTCTCTGGATCATCTTAGAGATTTCATTATATGCTCCTATCCTGTTAACAATATCCACTACCCTCAATTCATTGATTGATTTCTCATTGATATACTTGATAAATTTCTCTGTTGTCTTGGCGTTTTTACCATCTTCCTCTTTGGGTGAGAGGATAAAGAACTCAGTCTCCTTGATTGCAATTTTTTGCTCTGCAACTAGGATCATATGCTCCCAAATGCTCTTTATTGCAGAAATAATTTCATCCCAAATGATATGCCTGGCCTAGATGAGAGACATATTACCTTTCAACTTATTTTTTAGCTCTTTAATATCCTCATTTAAAGTCTCCAAGTTTTTATTGATTCTCTCCACATTTTTCCTGGTTGACTCAAGGTGATTCTCCTTTTCTGTGAGTGCCTTCTTGGAGTTATCTGAATCAATTTGCACCCTTTTGAGCTGACCCTCTAATAATTGTAATTCAGTGAGGACCTTGGTTAGCTCCTGGGTGGGATTCTATGGATTTTTTCGCACAATCACTGCACATATGTGAGAATCAATTTTTTGTTGGAGTTATACCACTTGTTGTTTAAGGGCCACCACCTCATTGTTTCCATCTATTAATTCCTTGACTAAGATTTCTTTTCCACTCTCTACCTGGGCCAACTCCTTGGACTGCACATGTTTAGATGTAGGCATCTTTAGCTTTTGTCTCAACTCCTGGATTTTGGATTGTGAACCCTAAGTGATGGCTTCCACAACAACTTTAACATTTGGGTTCATCTCCAATTTGATAATTAATACTTTGAAACTGTCATTCAGCAAGTGAAGGGATCTAAAGTTGGCCTTCTCCTATTTTACCTTGGTGGAAAATTTTTCTAATAATTTCTCAGCCTTACTGATAGTCAAGGCACTTTTCTCAACTCAATGTAGAGCATTTCTCCAGCTTGCATGTGCCAATTTATTTTTTCCTGCAGAAAAATACTTGACATATCTAGTGATAGGTCCATAGTCCTAAATTTTGATCCTGATGGAAGGGACTACGCTAAAGAATGATAGAAAGAGAATTGCATCTGATTTCTCTCTAGATCCATGGCAACTAGGAGCCTGGTCTGATAAGGAGCCAAATGTGATGCCATTTGCTGCAACATTTTTTCCCTAACCCTTTTGTTTTTTTCCTCTGTTCTTTTCTATTTTCCCTTCTTCCCATTTAGGGCCTACTGTTGATGCACTTCCCAAGGAGCCTAGGATTTCTACATCATTGGAAGTAGATGTGGTAGCTTTTTGAGAGTCTTTTAGGAGTACCTCGAAGCCTGGCTGGTCTAGGTTCCTTTCGATCAACCTAGCCTCAATCTCTTCCTCGGTTTGTTCCTAGACTTTAGCCTTCTTGCCGGATTATGCCTCCTCCATTTTTGTGTCTCCAGTTTCATCCATGCTTCTCTTTTGCGTCTTTTCCTTTGAAGTTGACGCTTCAATTTCCATTTCTATATTGATGGGCCAAGAATCCAAATTAGCCTTCCAGTCAAGTTCATGTCTATACTCATGCTCATAAGTTGAAGCATTAATATCCCTTCTCCTCTTTGATATGACACCATGGGGATCATAGTTCCACATCTCTCCCATCTCAAAATTAATCTCCTTCAACATGTATTCTACTTTCTAAAAGGCTTGTATGGTATTAAAAATGAACGGACCTACTACCCTACCCAGATTAAATATGTAGCCCTTCTTAGCAGGAACAAAGTGAATTTGATCAACATGATGCTCTATCTAATAAATTCTAGAGCAAAGATTCTCAGAGGCATACAAATAGGCAAACGATATGGTGGAAGCTCTGACCCATAGACCCTAATCTTAGTGTAGTCTTAAAACAAGAATCAATCACCCACCATGGTATCTTTACTGAGTTGAAGGATTTCCTTTTATTGGGGCAAGATTGTAGGAGGGGAAATGTTATTTATAATTATGTAAGAAATGGACATATAAGTGGAAATGAACCGGGAGAGACCCTCATTACCATGATTTTTCTTTAGGGCAGTGTCCCAATCAAACACAAACTTCCTCTACTTGCGATAATCTATAACGCTAAGGCCCAAATAGTCAAATTATTCAACGTGATTGTATAAGAAAAGATAGAACAACATGGAATAGTATCTGAAATAAGATGTAATAGGAAAATGATTAAACTGGAACTTTATGGATTTTGCAAGGAATGAGGGTATGTCTAAGATGATGTAAGGTTGCATCATTGTGTGCAAGAATCCTATGGTGGCTATATTAATATTAACAATTTCTTCTTCCCTAAAGAGCAAGGAAATAACATTAAGCTTATTCGGGTCAGTCTCTCGAGTCGAGCCTTCTCCATCATCGAGAGAGATTGAGGTTCTTCCCCCTTCTTTTCAATCCATTAGACACAGATGTTCTGTTCAGTTAATATACGTGAAATCTATATACATTAAATAATTACCCCATCCTGACAGAGTGAGTGAGGTAGGTAGCTGCACTTATGAAGAGTGATTGATTGAAAGAAATCAAATGGACTAAAGCGGCCGACCCCTATTTGGAGGAATTCCCACTGCTTGTTTGCTTTGGCTTGCTCCCATTTACGCCTTAGCCCCTTGCCTTTATTCCTGCCTCTGGAAGAGATATGACCTTACTTATGATATAGGTCATAATGGGCTGTACAGTTTAAGAAAACATGGAAATGGGGAATATGTCTACAACAGGGAGTGTTTGATTACTAGGTGCTAAAATTAATTGGAAGAAGGCTTGATGTTCTATGACCAAGAGCGCATTATAATAGTAAAAGAAGATATTTTATTTGAATCTCATAGGGTTGGGGGATTTTGGGTAGATGAAAACATTTTGGATTAATTCTGGGGTCACTTCCAGAATTTCACCCCTGTGGAAGAAATGAAATAGTTCCTCTCTTTAATGTAGGATACTGTGAGCCAAGAAACAAGCTTTGGAAAATGATAGACTGTGAGGGCGATAAGGTGGTACAACCCTGACTCTACGACTCAAAATAGGTCTTCCTTTTTAAGGTGACAATCATACAGGTCGAAGAGGAGATTTGAAAGGTGGTAGGAGAATCACGGGTCACAAATTTCGACTTCTATGTCCATGAGAGGCTCAGTATGGCCAAGGGGCTTCGCCTCTCGAGATTTGGGGGTTTTGGGTACATATTTTTTTCCTTTTAAGAATAAAAGAGAACAATTGAGTGATGGGGGATTGTAGGTTACCCGGTGACTGAAAGTAATTGGATGTAGTGGTGTTGGGATGGCTTTGAGATGGTTGACAGTCGAACAATGTTGATATAGATGAAGTGGTGAGGAAATCCCATTTGAATGAAACAAATTTGAAATACAACAACTTATGTGTTGTGACTTTATAGGCAGGAAACACAGTGGAGTGACGCGTGGGGAGAAATACTAGGAGACACGTGGGAGGGACATGTGGTACCGCTAGGTTGGATGAGAGGTTAGAGGGAGGGGTTTGTGGTTCAGTGAACATTGTGCTCGCCTGCTGACGTAGATGGTGCATTGGCATGTTTGGTGGCAGGTATGGTCCCCACTCTCTGGCGGGTTCGAGAGCGGGGTTTGACCCCCGGAGTCAATCCTAGTTGTTGATTGGTCACACCCACTTGACTGACTTTGACCTTTCGAGGGCTAGCGTCTTCTTATCTCCTGCACTAGATACCCCGTCGAAATGCGTTTGAGATCAAGCGACTTCAGGATAAATGACGATCCACACAATCGATGTTCATTGATTAACTGTCGCGTACAAGAGGCGGGGATGGGGTCCATTGGATTCATCGTTTACCCCTTCCTCCCTTACTTATATTTTCTACTTCTTCTCCAATGCTTTACCTCCAAGATTTCTTATGTCCTTTGGGGTCGTAGATCAAACTCCCGTGCAATTTAACCATTTAAAGTAACATATAGAGCACAACATAACTAATAAATAATAGAGATGCAACAAATTAATCCCAACAATAACAAAATTAAAAAATATTATAATAAAAATAAACCTTGGAAAAATAATAATAAAATCACAGAAAATAAAAATAATGAAAACCCTAAAAATAAGAAATAATACTAAAGACAAAATAAAATAAAATTCAAAAGAAAATTAGGAAATTTTTATTTCATCGATTTAAACGAACGAGATTAAGGGTTTCAAAGAAGGTAGTTGATCTGACATCTCTCAAGAGATGTAGAGGTGCAATGGTTATTCTCGTTTTTGCTCATATTATTCATCATCTTAATCGTTTTAAAAATAAACATAATTTTGTAAAAGCCAGTTCATCTCTCTTGCACTCAGAAATTGGCAGAATCAGAAAAGATTTGGATCTGTTGTCCTGTGATTTATATGGTCTTCATTTAGATCTTTCCAATGCCATCAACCCATCTCTTTGGGATAAGGTTGAGGCATGCTCTGCATTGAAATCCATCTGAATTGAAGAAAGCCGCTAGGTTAAAGCAATCGATGAAGTTTGAGAAAAAAATTGTAAGCCTTCTTCCTCCATTGGGAACGTTGCGCCTGGGCATAATTCTGAGAGCCGAGTGAGCAGAGAGAAGATCTCAACTCTTGAAACATGGATTGAATCGCAGAGGTTATCTTCTTCGGGTCAGGGCCTCATGATTGGTCTGCAGAGTTTCTTTGAATCTCTTTCTGTCTCAAATAGTGGCTGCGATCGGTCCGCCATCAATCGACCATTCCCTTTCTTCCTCTCATCCTGTTAGCTGGTCCTTTCATCCTGTTAGCTGCAGCTTATTGGACCCTTCCGCTGTGTTTATTCCTTCATAAAAAATCTCAGACCCTCCTCCCTTTGGTCCCTCTTCTACCATCGGTTTCTCCCTATGCGCTTCCTGGCCTGTTCTTCCTTTACCTTCTATCCCATCCCTGCCCGTTTCCCGTTCTTGCAGTTTTGTTGGTAGTTTCGACAACTTTAACAATAGTAATCATAATGTGACCTTTAACAATTTTAGTTGTTCTAACTATTATAATAAATTTTCTAATAATTATATTTTCTAATAGTTATAACATTGCTGATATTAAAAATAAAAACGATAAAAATATTAATATGAATACTAATAACAAAAATGATAGCTTTAATAATAACAATTATAATGATATGATAGCTTTAATAATAACAATTATAATGATATTTATTCTAACATAGAAGAGAATAATGATAATAATAAGAATTATTTTAACAACAACAATAATAATTTTAACAATAATAATAATTACAATAATTTTAGAAATATTAATAGTAATAATAAGGATGATAATAATTTTAAAGGTTTTCCTTTTTTTAATAAGAGGGTAATCTATCTTTTTGGTTATACTAATAATATTAATTATAGTAATAGTTTTAATAATAATAATAATTATAAAAATGTTTCTCTTTTTTTTTCTCTTTCTAATGTGTATCATTTTCTAGAAAAAGAGCTTAACTTTGCACTCGCTCCTAGAAAAATACATGTTAAGGAAATTATTTGCAATATTGAGTTTGGAATTGAGGGCTTATCTGAACCCATCAAAGAAATCATTAAGTAAGATTGTGTTATGATTTTTAGGAAGGCCAAGCCCCATAAGAGCAATATTAGCAAGTCAAAATTTGAAGCCCTTAAATATTTAAACAATAACCCTGATATTGCCATTCTCAACCTGACAAGGTTGGGGCTGTTGTTATTATGGATCGAGAAGACTACCAGAGAAAATTGATTGACCATCTTTGTAATAACGATAGCTATAGAAAGCTTGACAAGAACCCCTAAAAAAAGTTTTGAAAGCTGTTGCCCTTGGTATTAAATCTAATAACTCTGTTAGCTCCATAAGTCATAAAATTATTGAAAGCAACCCTCTCACTCCGAGGATCTATGGACTCCCCAAGTTTCACAAGGAGGGGGGTCCCCTTGGACCCATTGTCAATACTATTGGCGGGCCTACTTATTTTCTAGCTAAGTATTTAGCCCATAAGCTCAAGACCCTTGTTGGGTCATACATATTATTTTGTTAAAGATTCCTTTTCTTTTGTCAATATGTTAAATGGAATAGATTTTGAGCCTAATGATTTTACGGTTAGTTTTGATGTTGTTTGTCTTTACACCAATATCCCTATCAATGAGGTTGTTGAGGTTATCAATCCCATTGATCTTGATATCGCCAAGTTGGTGGAAGTTTGTTTGACCTCTAATTTTTTTAGCTTCAAAGGTGAATTCTATGGACAAAATTGCAACATTTCCATGGGTTCTCTGCCTTCCCTTGTTGTAGCTAACATGTTCATGGATGATTTTGAATCTAGGCCTTTGGCCTCGATTTTTTTTCAGCCAAAGATTTGGAAAAAGTTTGTTGATGATACCTTCATCTTATGGTCTCATGGTCAGGACAAGTTGGATCTATTTCTTCGACATCTTAACAATCAGTCAAGATCCATAAAATTTGCCATGGAAACTGAGATTGATGGTAGCCTTCCTTTCCTTGACGTTCTTGTCTTTAAGAAATCTGATGGTTCTTTATCTCACCAAGTTTTTTGTAAGAAAATTCACAGTGAGCAATATATTCATGCTGACTCCCATCAATATCCAACGTAGAAGTTGGGGGTTCTAAACACTTTAGCTACTCGTGCTTTGCGGGTTTCTAACGAAAATCACTTGGAGGGTGAGAAATCCCATCTTCTTAATGTTTTTGAATTGAATGACTATAACATATCTCTAGGTATCAAAGCCTTTCAAAAGGCAAGCAAAGGTTTTAAGATTAAGAAAGAACCTAGAGAATTTGCTTCTAATGTTCAATTGTCCTTTATACAAGGAACTACTGACAAAATTGCACAGGTTCTTAGGAAGCGTGAGGTTTCTTCCACCTTTAGACACTTGAACACGATTCATAACTCACTAAGACAGTCAAAGACCTGACAAATCCCAAAGACATGAAAGGTGTGTATTTGATCTCATGTTCTTGTGGGACTCCTACATTGGAGAAACTGGTTGTTCCATTAATCAAAGGATTCAAGAACATGTGGTTGACATAAGACACTGTAGGAATTTCTTGTTCTTGTGGGACTCCTACATTGGAGAAACTGGTTGTTCCATTAATCAAAGGATTCAAGAACATGTGGTTGACATAAGACACTGTAGGAATTTCTTCTCAATTCTAGCTAAGCATGCTGAGAAAACCAAGCACCACATTAGTATTGAGGATTCCCAGGTCATTGCCAAGATTGATCACTTCCATCACCGTAAGGTTAGGGAGGCCATTGAGATTGAGAAAAGGTCTAAGATGCTAAATAGGGATGATGGTTGGAAGGTTATTTGTTGTTGGATTCCCTCTCTTTGTTCCTTTATTTTTTTTAAATATCTTTTCCTTCCCTATCATAATTATTTGGATAACAACAAAAATTTATTTAATAACAAAAATTATTTTAGAAACAAAAAAAACAAATTTATTTTATCCACCTCTATGTTTAAAAAGGAAAGAAAGAGTAAATTTCCCTCTTTTATTATTTATTTATTTATTTATTGATTTTTTTCTTTGAATTAGTATTTTTATTAAATATTCTGAGTTTTATTAATTTTATTTTTATTATAATATTTTTTTCATGATTCCTCTATTTATTTATTATTCCTTGACTTTTAGTTAGTTTTCTTTTATTATCTTCTGTTTTTTAATTTCTTAATTAAAATTATTAAATTATTAAATAAACAAATTTATAAATAATAATAATAATAATAAATAAATAAAAATAATGTTTTCCTAATTTTCTTTTGAATTTTATTTTTAGTCTTTAGTATTATTTCTTATTTTTGGGCTATTTCATTATTTTTATCTTCTAGTTTTGACTTTATTATTTCTTTCTAAAATTTATTTTTATTATAATGTTTTTATTTATTTATTTATTTTCACTTCGGATTAATCCATTGTATCTCTACTATTTATTAGTTCTATGGTTTATCTATCCATATATGTCTTGATGATGAACCACAATGGTTCTAAACATGTCAATTTTAAAATTTCTAAACACATCGACTTTAAAATTTTGTTCGAAACAGGTCGACTTTAAAATTTCGTCTGTAAAATATTTGGTATAAATCATGAATCACAAATGTGCATTTTTTTATTTTGTTTATTAAATTTAAACTACAACATATTATTTTTATTTTTATGTCATTCGACTAATCAAAATGTTTAACATGACAGGACATGACAAGTCGTACAACATCTCTTTGATACGAGGCTGAGAGTGCCTCGACACAACGAGGTTAGGTTGAGGTTTTCTTAAAAGCCTTCTTCACTTTGTTTTGGGTTTGATCCTTTTCACAAAACCATGGTTGAGGAATAGTGGAGCCAAAGCTTGTGATTTTCCCTTCCTTTAGTTGGAGGAGTTTTAAGTACTTGTGTTGGTTTTGCAAGTGTGAAGTTAGTTTTTGGGTATAAATCCTTAAGATTAATCCCCCCATATAAATAGAGCACATTCCACGTGAATACCATGGGTTCTCATACCATGGCTCAATACAATGAAGTTGTTTTTATTTTAACATTGTTTTTTATTATTCCATGGGCAAAACCATGGGTTGTCAAAAGCTATAGCCAAAAAACCACCTATTTTATTTTAATTATTAATTCAATTTTTTTATTTTATATATTTTCTTATATAAGAATACCATAAGAAAAACCATGGGTTGTCAAAACCTAGAACCAAGAAACCATGAATGATAAATTGACTATTTTACCTCTTTTTTTTGTAATCTTGGTAGGACCTTTATTTTTCATTAACTTCAAAAAAGGGAAAGTTACATCCATATGAAAATGGTTAGGTGTCCTCAACCTACCCAGAGGGAAACAAGATCTGTTGGCCACCTAACGGCATGATTAGCCATCCAAACGAAAAATATGATAAGTCTAATAATCCATGCCAAACATACTTAAAATTATAAGACTCTTGCATGCAATAAAAGGTAAAACAAAGGTGAATACTCCAAGCTAATCATCATCCATAGAATTGGCAGGAGCAGGGTCCTTCACATTGGAGCTGGAGAGCTTAGTTTGAGGGATAAATGGGATGTGATGCTCAAGATAGCTAAGGTGCTCATTCTGCTTATGAAGCTGAAACTGGATTTTCTGAAATTCCTTACTATAATCCGGAAACCCCTGAGTGGCCGCGGCCACACCAGACGAAATATTCTCAAAGGCTTTGCCCAGGAAGCTCTTTGTAATAGCCTTGGTGAAAATTCAATGTAATAAAAGTTAAAAATAATAACCATGGTTGATGGGACACTTATTCCAAGTTGAATGTTGAGCAAAAACACCCTAGGGGGTGTTGATTTGGTTTATTATGGCTCAGGAAATCCAAAAAGGCAAAGGAAAAGGCTTTGGAGAGGCAAAATATCATTTTTGGCACATTTATTCATGAAAATAATGGAAATTAGGAGAAAAGGGAGACGAAAGGTCATAGGTTGCATGTGAGGAGGGAAATTAAGGAAAATAATTGAAAATGAAGAAAATAGAGGCCTCTCCCATAAAAAGGCTTATGAGGATTAATTGGTACCCTTTGTCAGTGCATTTTTTGGAGCTCTCTCATTATTCTCTCTCTCTCTCTTGGACACCTAGAGTTTTTGGAGCATATTGGCATTGGAGCAAGAAAGACAAGAAAACAGGAAAAAGGATGAAGCAAGCAAGGAGGAGAAGGAATCAAGCAGCTACAACATGATTCTTTGCATGTATGATTTCCTTGATATATTTGACATGCATGATATTGCATGTGGTTCTTTGTTGTCTTGGCATGGGTTTTTTCTAGATGTGACAGTGTATTTAGCCTAACCTTGCCTTTTCCGGATAGCCACAGTGTTGTGGTGTTCTCATGTTTTGGTTTAGCTAGATTACGAGATGGATTCAAAGTTGAGTGAGTTGGATCTCCGAATGATTATAGATCCAGTTCATTTTTTGCCTCGGTTTAGGGCCTAGTGACCCCTGATTTAGACTGTGGGTTGCGGTAAATCCTGAGAGGTGGTGGTTTACTCTCCATTTCAGGCCTAGGAATCCTGGGTTTGGGATTGCGGTAAAGCCTGGAGAGTATGTCTTGGTTTAGGGCTTAGTGACCCCTGATTCAGACTGTGGGTTGCGGTAAATATTG
Source organism: Pinus albicaulis (assembly GCA_034641835.2). NCBI lineage: Eukaryota > Viridiplantae > Streptophyta > Pinopsida > Pinales > Pinaceae > Pinus > Pinus albicaulis. The sequence continues at coordinate 1,426,941,325 of CM076579.1, read as the reverse complement.
AGAGACTAGGAGATAGGAAAATTTCTCATGGTTTAGGCGGAGAGAATCTGGTGATATCCATGCTTGTGTTGGCCTAGTGATTAGGTGTAGATCATGGTAAATCTTGATTTATATTTGATGAGGGTGAGGTGTTTTAGCCTTGGGATGCCTTGGTTGGTTTTTCAGTTTGAGTCCCACATTCATGCTTGGAATATGGCACCAGGGTGATTGTCTGAATAGAGATTTGGCTTAGCCAATCTATGGTTGGGTGGAACGTGGAAGTCCCATCTCCGGTTAGTTTTTACACTCATTAATGAGAAGCTCATTCCTTTGGTATTTGGTATTAAAATGTACTGGTTATTATGTGGATTTCATTGATGTAATATCTATGGTATTTATGTTGCTATTATGCTGGTTATAAGCTTGTTTTTATCAGTGATGATGTATGGCTCTACCTATGTTTTTTCCTGTAAATGAATATACAATGTATATATGGTCAAATAGACTGTATCACAACTTATGATATAAGGAAGCAATGCTTATTAACGATTCTCATGACAAAATTCCTGTCATGGGTGGGTGGGGTCGGATGAGTTACCGATGATATGATTGCTTCCATGTCTTTGTTTTAATGTTATTTATCCTCTCTTGAAGTTACAATAAGTTCTAGGCAATGACCTTGTTGTGAAACCAGCTCCAAAAAGAGAAGAAAAGAGATATCAACGTCTTAGAAATAAGCCACTTCGAGGGGGAAACCTATAATACATTACATGAATGAAAAATTCTTGGATGATTCAAATTACAAAACCTCCTTTCTATATATAGGAGTCCATGGGGCCACAATGTAATCCTAGTGGGGCCACAATGTAATCCTAGCCGACCTAACAATAATAATTTGAGGGCACAATAATAACAATATGGGGGTTACAAGGTTACAATAATAACAATAATGGGGTTACACTAACAACAATAAGGGACTATACTAGTAATATAGGGACCTAACATGCCCCTCTCCTTCAAAAAAGTGTTGTCCTCAATGCTTGAGTAGCTCTGGGTGCTTCTGTATAAAATTCTCATCCTCCCATATAGAATCTTCAGTGGGTAAGTTCTTCCACTTGATGAGATACTCTGAAATTGATCGATTCCGTAGTTGTCGAGTTCTTGTTTCCGTGACCGCTTCAGGTTCCAATATGATTTTTCCTTCCTCATCGAGTTCTAGAAATATTGTTTGAACTGGAAGATTTTCACTTATAACCTTCTTAAGCATGAAACATGGAAAACTGGATGTACTCGCGAAGAAGCAGGAAGCTCCAATTTGTATGCCATAGTACCAATCTTTTGCAACACCTTGTAAGGACCATAGTACTTTGGCGATAATTTATTATCCTTCTTAGCTTGCTTGAGGGACATTTGTTTGTATAGTTGTAGCCGTAAAAATACCCAATCTCCTACATCAAAACTTCTCTCGCTGCGATGTTGATCTGCCTGTTGTTTCATTCGATTTTGTGCCAAATTCAGGTTATCCTTTAAGAGTTGGAGAACTTCTTGCTGATGCATGATGTGATCTTCCACTGCTTGAACCTTCGAATTTTCCCTTAAAGATGATGTGATGGATGGTGGATGATATCCATAAAGTGCCATAAATGGGGCCATTTTTGCTGCAGTATGGAAGGAAGTGTTATACCACCATTCAGCGAGAGGTAACCACTTGACCCATTGTGTTTGTTTATCAGATACAAAACAACGAAGATATCCTTCCAAACATTTATTTACTATCTCGGTTTGACCATCGGATTGAGGATGATAAGATGAGCTATGAGCTAATTGAGTACCCAAACAAGAAAATAACTCCGTCCAAAAATTTCCAGTAAAAATGGGATCTCTGTCGCTCACAGTAACCCTTGGGCTTCCATGTAGCTTTTGAATTCTATCCATAAATGTAGTAGCAACTGTACTTGCTTTAAATGGATGAGATAATGCACAAAAGTGTGCATACTTGGTAAGTCTATCAACTACCACCATGATGACACTCTTTCCTTCGGACTTAGGTAAACCTGTGATAAAATCCATTGAAATCTCCTCCCAACGTTGAACTGGAATGGATAAAGGTTGTAGAAGTCCTGGGGTCTTAATTGTTTCCACTTTATTCTGTTGGCAAACCAAACATTCCGCCACAAACTTTCGAATATCAGATTTAAGGCCATCCCAAAAAAATTCTTTCTTCACCATGTGGTAAGTTTTTAAAAATCCTGAGTGTCCTCCTAAAGGAGAAGTGTGCAATTCCAGAAGAATCTTTTGTTTTAGTTGGGAATTCTTACAAAGATATAAGCGATCTTTGTACCATAAGGAATCATTTTCCAACTAAATGTATCAGATGTACTAGGATCTTGCTGCAACTTTTGAATGAGTGTCCACACGTCTTCGTCCTTCTTCCATTCATCTCTTGCTTCGGTTATCCAATCTAGTTGGATAATAGAAATGGCACAAAGCAATGCTTCCACCTCTTCATTCTTTCTTGAGAGTGCATCTGCAACAACATTTTGCTTCCCTTTTTTGTATATTATTTCAAAGTCATAACCCAACATCTTTGTGACCCATTTTTGCTGCTCTTTTGAAGATAGTCTTTGTTCCAAAAAATGTTTAAGACTATCATGATCAGTTTTTACCTTGAAGTGTCTTCCCATTAGGTAAGTTCTCCATTTCTTTAGTGCATGCAATATTGCTAACATTTCCCTCTCATATATAGGTTTCTGTAAATACTTTCCTTTGATTGGACGACTTTCAAAAGCAATGGGTCTTCCTTCTTGCATTAAAATAGCACCAATTCCATTTCCTGAGGCATCACATTCCACAATAAAATTTTTTGTGAAGTTTGGCATTGCTAAGACTGGTGCTAGGCACATTGCCTCTTTAAGATGTTCAAAGGCCTTAGTTGCTTCAGAAGTCCATGAAAATGCATCTTTCTTCAATAATGTTGTTAGAGGTGCTACTATTCTCCCATAATTCTTAACAAACTTTCGATAATACTCTGTTAACCCGAGAAATCCTCACAACTGCTTTATGGTTGTGGGGATTTTCCATTCCTTAATGGCTTTAATTTTGTTAGTGTCTACCTTAACACCCTCATGGGATACAATATGACCCAGATATTCCACCTCTTGTACTCCAAAGAAACATTTGGATGTTTTTGCATATAATTGTTTCTCCTGCAATAGTTTGAGCACCCTGTCAACATGTTGAACATGATCCTTCCAAGACCTGTTGTAGATTAGTATATCATCAAAAAATACTAGCACAAAATTTCTAAGGAAGGGTTTGAAAATGGAATTCATCAACCCTTGAAATGTAGAAGGTGCATTGGTAAGGCCAAAAGGCATGACCAAAATTCATAATGACCCTCATGAGTTCGAAATGTTGTTTTTGGAATATCTTCAGTCTTCATTCTAATTTGATGATATCTTGAACGAAGATCCAACTTGGTAAAATAAATTGCTCCATGTAATTCATCCAATAATTCATCAATCACAGGAATGGGAAATTTATCTTTAATGGCGAGCTTATTGAGCTCCCTATAATCCGGACACATTCGCCATGATCCATCCTTCTTGTGTACCAATACTACAGGAGCAGAGAAAGAACTTTGACTAGGTTGAATTATACCCGCCTCTAACATTTCTACAATCATACGTTCAATTTCGCTCTTTTGGACATAAAGATATCTATAAGGCCTGATGTTTGGAGGAACACTTCCTGGAATCAAATGAATAGCATGATCATGATCACGAATAGGTGGGAGTCCTTTGGGAGTTTCAAACACCTTGGAATGATTGTCCAAGACTTTTTGGAGATTTGCAGAAATAGATGATTTTGATGTTGGAACTTCTAGTGAGCATAATTGTGCAATTACACCTCGTTGTTCTTTCTTTAGAAGCTTTGTCATGACATTAGAGCTTATTATCCTTCCTGGCTTCCCTGCAATACCTCGTAATTCGACTTCCTTTCCTTCTGAAAAAAATTTCAAGAAAAGTTCTTGAAAATTAAAAGCTACCGTCCCCAAAGATTGTAACCATTGTACTCCTAGTACAACATCGGCACCTCCCATAGGAATGGAAAGCATTGGACTAGTCAATACATATTCCCCCATGGTTAGCTTGATATTATGGCATTTTCCAGAGCAATTTATAGTTCCTCCATTTGCAACCATCACTTGACATTCTGGTGTTGGGTATAGGAAACAATTCCATTCCTTGGCTACCTTACAATGAATAAAATTATGGGTGCTACCTGAATCAATCAACACTATTACCTTTTTCTTCTTGATATGTCCTTCTATCTTGAGAGTTTGAGGAGTGGTAATTCCTGCCAATGCATTACACGATATGGTCGGACTCATTTCTTCCTCTTCTTGGGTTAGTTCCTGGTGTATATCCTCTTCTTGTTCATTTTCTTCTTCCTCTTCACAATCTATGTAAAATAATTTCTTCTCAGCACACTTATGACCTTTAGTGTATTTGCTATCCCAACTGTAGCAAAGCCCTTTTGCTCTTTTTTCTTCCAATTGTTGTGGTGTCAACCTTGTAGGTTGTGGAAATCTAGGAGTAGCAACACTTCCCTCTTTATAGAAGTGAGTGGTAGGCTTCCTTGTCGCCATAATTTTAAATTCAATTTTTCTTGCCAACCTGAATGCCTTCTCCAATGAATCAGGTTCCAAAATGCGAACTTCATGTTGGATGTTATCCTTTAAAGTACCTATGAAGAGATCAATCCTGTGTTCCTCTGGAATATCAGTTACCCTTATATTCAATTTTTGGAAGTCCCCAATGTGCTCCCCCATTAAACCCTTTTGTTTGAGATTTATCAATTGGCTAAAGAAGGTGTTGCTCTTTGTATCCTCATAATGTGCTATCATTTCCTCCGTAAAAATTGACTAAGTGACAATTTTTTTACGGGAGCAAGGCCATCGATACCATACAAATGTATTTTGCTCTAAATGTAAAGTTGCAATGCGTACCTTTTGTGTGTTTTGCACATTATGGAGATCAAGATATTGCTCTATTTGTAGTATCCATGTTACAAGATCCTTTCCATCAAACTTCCTCATATCCATTTTTGGAATATGGTGGTTCTTCCCGCCAACATTGGATTTTATGAAATCACGATTAACATTTATTTTGTTCTCATCATGAGTTTCCTCTACTATCTTTTCACCATTAGAAAAAATTTCTTGTATCAACTTTGTCAAACCTTCCATGTCTGCTTTTCGATCATTCTTCATGTTTTCCATTTTCTCATCGATCTTAGCTTCCATGTCATCCATCTTAGATTCCATGCCATCCATCTTAGATTCCATGCCAACTTCCATGCCATCTATCTTAGATTCCATGCCATTCTTCAAACCATCCATCTTAGATTCCACGCCTTTCTTCAAACCATCCATCTTAGTTTCCATGCCTTTCTTCAAAAATTCCATGTAATTTTTTGTTGCTCTTTGCGAGAGCGAAATTTGTTGCACTTGCTCTTGTAATTTTGATATGTCATGTTGCCATTCTTCATCTTCATGAGTCATAGTAGAACTTTATAAAGGCTTAATGAGTGTTTAATTCTTTTTAGGGGCCATTTTAGAATCCAATACTGATATCTATTCTACAATATGCCCTTGGAATCAATTCAACTTGATTCTTCAAACAAGACATGCAATTCGAAAAAAAAAATACACACCTTTTACTTGCTTTTGAGGAGCTCAATATTGAAATTGTATTATGTCTATAATTGCGGATCCTCAATATCTGAAATTCAACCCTGTAGTAGCCCTCTTAAGCTTCTTTCAAATGCCATAGGTCTGATCTGATTTGGATTCTTCAAGGCAAATTTATTTCCAATCTCCCATAATGACCCAATTTTGGACTGGTTCAGTAGAGCTAACTTGTACGACTTGCCACGTGTCACTGTTTCCTCCTTTGGCTCTGAAATTGATAGAACGAAAACTACATTCTGTGTGATTGCGACCAAATTTTACAGCATTCCAATCCGATGCTCAGAGAGAGAGCTATGAAGATTTTCCCACGATCACCTCTTTGAGATGAAATTTAGAAGCCTCAAAAAGCCCTAACTTCCACAGATCATATCTCTGAAAATATTACGAACCAATATCTGACATTTTTTGACGATGTTCCTCAGGATTGCGGCTTCACAATATAAAAATTTAAGCTTCTGAACCTTTGTAGAAAAAATGTTATTACGAAAATACCACAATGACCTGTTTAGGTTAAATTCAGGAGCCTGCAAAATTACCTAACTTGCACAGATCATATCTCCTAAACTGTTGCGAACCAAGATCTGAAATTTTGCAACGATGTTCCTTAGAATTTTGGCTTCGCACTCTAAAAATTTCAGATTCTGAACCTTCGTAGAAAAAAAGTTATAGCGAAAATTCCACGCTGACCTGTTTGGAGCAGTGAAACGCTAGAATCTCAAAGCTCTGATACCAAATGTTGTGAAACCAGCTCCAAAAAAAGAAGAAAAGAGATACCAATGCCTTAGAAATAAGCCACTTCGAGGGGGAAACCTCCAATATATTACATGAATGAAGAATTCTTGGATGATTCAAATTACAAAACCTCCTTTCTGTTGAGATTGCAACAAGATGATGAGCTTAGTGGAAAGAAGTCGCCTTCACTAAGTGGGCCTGCAGGCTATTTTTGGCACACAGTCTATTTTTAGACATGACGATCATATTCTATGAGTTGCAGGATGCTATTTGTGGATGGTTGGTCAAGTTGGAAAAATAGATGGACTTCTATTTTTATACATATTGGGCAGAATCTATTTTTAGATTGCCAGTTTAAAAATAGATATGTCGAATATTATTAGCTCTTAATAATATTTGGACTATAAACATTATCTTTTTCTCTTGGAGCACTTCAGTTAAGTGCACAGATGTGGTATAGGAGCTGACAGAAGGAATTACACTATTCCTGAGGGTTAAGTGGAGCTATTACATGGAGACTTCAGTTAGAACTCATGTGACATAGTTTGGTGGAGTTGATTGAGGTAGTTGGTGGAGTTGTGTTCAGTTTAACTCAGTTAGACACAGTTGAGCTAGTTGTATCTAGTCTAACTAATTGATACACTAGTGAGAGTGGTGTGAATTAATTCAGTTAAGTGCACAGGAGCTGACAGAAGGAATTACGCTATTCCTAAGGGTTAAGTGGAGCTATTGCATGGAGACTTCAGTTAGAACTCATGTGACAGAGTTTGGTGGAGTTGATTGAGGTAGTTGGTGGAGTTGTGTCAGTTTAAAATCAGTTAGACAGTTGAGCTAGTTGTATCTAGTCTAAGCTGAAAAATACACTAGTAAGTGGTGTGAATTAATTATTAATTAATTCACTAATTAATAACTCATTAATCAACTGAAGAATACATCAGTTAACTACAATGCATGGACAGTTTCAGTGGAGACCAGTGGAGAGGTAGGTGAAAGAGCAGTGTGACTATCAGTTGTGACTATACTGGTGCATGAGTTTGAACCACACATTGATGGAGATGCCAATGAGGATTGCGCAGTGCAAGCCATGTGGATTCGAACTCATTTAGAGCCCATATTCAGTAGGGATTGCGCAGTAGAGGCAAGCTAGCAGGTGGCAGATTGATGCATGTGATTTGCTAGATCGGACTTGATTAGTGTGTAGCAATTGGAGATTGTACTGAGAGCTTGTGAGGAGCTTTGTATGATGATTGTTACATGATCTCTATGACATATAATATATAGATAGTTGGGGATTTTCAGCTTTAAGCTTTCCCATAAATTACTGTGTTCATATGTGTGAATTTTTATGGTTTTAATGTGTGCATGCAATTGATTTTATTTCCGCAAGTAATGATCAATGGTAGAAGAGATTCTGTATTGTGCATGAAGTCAAATAGTGTGTGATCAGGAGAATCTCGGATGTATAACATATCAGTTATATAATTTCTACACTTTCTATATATATGAGTCCATGGGGCCATAATGTAATCCTAGTGGGGCCACAATGTAATCCTAGCCGACCTAACAATAATAATTTAAGGGCATAATAATAACAATATGGGGGTTACAAGGGTACAATAATAACAATAATGGGGTTATACTAACAATAATAAGGGACTATACTAGTAATATAGGGACCTAACAGACCTGGGCTCAGGGGCTGAAAATGTGGGACGAATCCCGGAGCTGAATGCACATTATTGACCTTTTGGGGCCATAATTGTGACCTTGACAAGGCAATCCCACAACTAAGTGTCTATACCTGATCTGGATCTTGGGGGGAGGCCCCCAAGATCTAAAAAGTTGAAATGGATCGGATAAGATCTGCAAAATTAGAATGCCAAAAAAAAAGAGAGAACATAAAGAAAATAAAACCGCAAAGAAACTTGTTTTATTAAAACAGAGAATAACTATAGAAGCTACATTGTGGTGGACAGTCTGTCCTTTTACAAAGTGAGGCTTGTTATTTATAGCCTTTTTTTGAGTTACAATACATGGGTAGATACCATAGGTGGATACCATGGGTCAATACAATGGGTAGATACCACTTACAATACCATGGGTAAATTCCATGTGTAAATGAATACCATGGGTGGATACATACCATGGGTGAATGAATATCATGGATAGATTTCACTTACAATTCCATAGACGAAAAAATACCATGGTTCGATGCCATTTACAATACCATGGGTAAGTTCCATGGGTGGATGGATAACATGGGTGGATGAACACCATGGGTGGATGCCATTTTCCATTCGGATCATTCCTCCCTCCTTAAGAAGAAATGGTCCCCATTGCATGAAGTTCCCTCCTGAGAAGCCTTTGTTGAATATGAAGAGCCACTGAAGAGAAGAGTTTTGTGTAGTTAACCCATAACCGTGATGAACGAAGATCCGATGATAGAGATACCATGTAATGCTTGTGACCAACTATGACATTGATAGTGTGCGGCCTAGCAAATGGACTTCGATGAAGTGTGTGTTTGTGGATGAACCAAAACCATGAAAAATGAAGATCCGAGGATAGAAATACCCTGTAATGCTTGTGACCAACTATGTTACCAACAATGTGCGGCCTAGCAAATGGACTTCAATGAGAAGGATTTTGTGTGGTTGACCCATAACCGTGATGCTGATTGTTGATGAAGTAGCAGGTGCCTACATAGCTGGGGGTGGGAGGGCACGTCTCTAAATAACCCAAGCCGAATGTTGCTATGCTGAAACTGATGAAAGTGAAGTAGGTGCCTACTAAAGAGGGTGGGAGGGCACGTCTCCAAAGAGAACCTGCTCTAAATGCTGCTCCAGATTTAAAATGAGCATAACTCGGTCAATATAACTCGGAATATTTATTATAACCTGTTTTTGGAAATGGAATGATCATTCTGCATCTTCTTTTTTGTTTGAAACCGCTATCTAGAGACTCTAGACTCTCAGATTCGTGCCGGAACTGTCTCGCCGTCACAAAATTTCTGAAAAAATAGTTGATTTTAAATCAACGATAACTCCCACATTTGGACTCCGATTCGACAATTTTTTTTTTTGAACTTGCGTGATTTTTCAAGGGGAGCTCAGATCTATAGCCATTTCTCTGAAATTTGCACTGAAAACTGTGAAAAATGATAGGAGAGCCGCCATCCACGAATTGTCGTCAGAACATTTTCTGCAACATTGCTAATTTAGAATCAGCGATATCTCCCTCATCCAAACTCCAATTCGGCTGATTTGTTTTTTGAATTTGGGTATTTTTTTACAAGAAATCCATATATGGTCTTTGATTTTGTAAAATTTTCACCAAAATTTTCATATCTAATCTTCAAACTCGCCGCCCAAGAAATTCATGGAGTTTGCTGAATATTGCTGCCAAAAATTGAAACTGAAATATGCTTCAAACCCTCATTCCCATGTATTCATAACCTGAATCTGATACCACTGATTTGGATCTTGGGGGGGAGGCCCCCAAGATCTAAAAAGTTGAAATGGATCTGACAAGATCTGCAAAATTAGAATGCCAAAAAAAAAGAGAGAACATAAAGAAAATAAAACCACAAAGAAACTTGTTTTATTAAAACAAAGAATAACTGTAGAAGCTACATTGTGGTGGAAAATCTGTCCTTTTACAAAGTGAGGCTTGTTATTTATCGCCTTTTTTTGAGTTACAATACTATGGGTAGATACCATAGGTGGATACCATGGGTCAATACCATGGGTAGATACCACTTACAATACCATGGGTAAATTCCATGTGTAGATGAATACCATGGGTGGATACATACCATGGGTGAATGAATATCATGGATATATTTCACTTACAATACCATAGGCAAATAAATACCATGGTTCGATGCCATTTACAATACCATGGGTGGATGGATAAAATGGGTGGATGAACACCATGGGTGGATGCCATTTTCCATTCGGATCAATACCTGCTCCCTTGCCCTCACATGCACGCGGTTATGCCTCAATTGGGTTATAAATCAATTCCCCCTTAGGGAAAAAGGCCCTAGAAGGTTGGGTTACCTCCCAGGGATGTTAATCATGCAGTGTAAGGTCTATTTTTCATGTTTTCGTCGGTTCCACTTCCTCAAAGTCATCTAGGAGTTTGAATCTCATATTAGTAGCCTCTCGTCACATGTTTAACCCCGTTGGCCGATTACTTGGGTAGATGTGGGAAGAGGGTGTTACAGAGTGGTATCAAAGCCAAGTTTAACTCTCGAACTGGATGGGTAGTGTGTTGATCATGCGTTATGTTGATTGCTTATGTGTTTTCATGCCTATGTTGTATGTGGTTGATGCATCCGTGTTGTGTTGGCCATGGTGGTTGTGGTGTCTCCATGGAAGTGCTAATGATGTTATTTTCGACATGCTGTCATGAATGTATGATTGATTGTGTGTTGTTCTTGTTTATGTATTGTGTGTGCACTCTTGCTTACATATTGTTATATGTTGTATGCATTGCTTGGTTATGATAGGTCACCCTTGGGTCATGATTTTTTAATGGTTGTGCATGTTTTCTTGTGAAATTTCAACAACTGAATATGCATTGGTCGGTAATGTTGGGTTACATGTTGCTTATGTTCATGTATTGATCAGGTGCTCAGTTTTAAGCTAAAAAATGGAAGTGCTCAAAATCATTCAGAACCTAAACGACCATGAAGTTCTCATCGCCAGGAATCCAACGCACTTCGTTTCATCTAAAACCGACTTCGTATGTGAAAGTTAGAGTCTGCTGTTCGTTTTCACAAACAACTAAAATTTGTGCAGAATTGACAGAATGATGACTGGGCAGCCTAGTCAACAAAAAAAGAATATTCCCAGAATATTCCTTCAATTTGTCCAATGACACTATGACAAGTGTCACTTCAAGATTGGTTGTTGAGTTGGGTGATTTGTTGCATTTTTACTGATTGTTGGAATGAGCCAATGGGAAGAGGATACGCGGTGAAGGCCGAATTAAACTATGTTCAAAGGTCAAATCATATTTATGGTGGAAAAATTTTATTCGGAGGCCGGGCGGAGGTCGAGGTCGACCCCGCGACCTCCCCCACACAAACAACACGGCTTACCGCTATGCCCGCGCTATGGTTATTACCATAGTATGTAATTGGTTTATATTTATTTTAGCAAAATGTTGTATGTGGGGTTAAGGCAGGGGCCAACCTGACCCAAGTGATCTCGGGTGATGACCACGGTGGAGCACTACAACTAAATGCGCCTTTAGCACCTAACCTCACTTAATTACCAATTAACCCAACCTTATATGTTAATTAAACCAGCGTTATCTTGGCAGCGGAGTTAGCGGAGTCCGCCATTTTCGGCGGAACTCCAAATTTGTCAAAGTTAACTAGAGCTCTCTCTAGTTTTGGAGGGGTTTCCTAAGCTAAAATTGAATTAACCATAACTTTTGCAAAATTCGACCATTTTTGGTTTAGAAAGAGTCTATCCAAGCATATTTGGACATTTTGAGCATGTTGGAGTAGGTTTGGCTTGTGCACCCAAGGCATCCCGACTTGCATAAAGACAACATGGATAGCTCATTACTCTATCTATTTAATTAAAAAAGTAATATCTAACATTGCAACCTTCTACAACAACCCTATGTGTCCAACTTAGTGACATGCCTACTACAATTTACAAATAAATTTTTTATACACACTTTCTTAAGAAAATGCTTCATATTTTCATTTCCATTTTAGAGAGATAATCAATAATAAATATGCATCACATTTTATTTATACTATAATTAAACCTATGAGAAAAATATGAGTTCCCTTGTCATTTTTTATTCCTATGAGGTATGTTATATTAGTTTTCTTTTTCTTTTTCTAATGGCATTAAAATACCATATAAATTATTATGTAAAAATGAAAATGTAATTAAACTAGAAATAAATTATATTCTGTTTTTGAAAGTTTAATAAAACTAAAAAATTAATTATATTCAGTTTTTGAAGGTTTAATAGACTTAAAAACTAATTATATTTATAATAATAAATATATAAATATATAAATATTTAAAAATATTTTTTTTAAAGATATTTAATAAATTTTCTCATTAAACTTTAATTTAAAAGTATTAACTTTCTTCGTATTATTAGTTATTATTTGAGAAAAGTAAAGTTTAAATAATGATAAAATTATTATTAATAGTCCGTAGTCTTAAAAATAAATCCACATAAAATTCAGGTAAGATTATGAAAAATTTTGACATAAATTTTTAAAAGTATGGATTACATTTATCAAACTTCAAGATTTTGGGTGCCCTGGGAGTTTTTGATGGCGCTGAATCCATTTCCACCATAAAAATAACTATTCAAACACTCCAAATATCTGATTTTTTGAATTTTGTTTTACCGAATTCAAGGAAAAAAGACAATTTTGTTGTATCCATCCAAACTCTATCAAACCTGACACAATTTTGGTCATAAACATTGTAAATAAATCAATCTTCTTCCATCAAATATACAAACTAGCCATGGCATAGATTCATAATAAAAAAATAATATTAAAAAATTTAAATACCTTAATTTAGAGATAAAATGATATTTAGCCGTAGGAAAAGAAATATAATAATAAAATTTAGAAAGTTTAAAAATAAAAATAAGTTTGAGATTTTTAATTAAAATAAAAAGATATTAAACTTTTTAAAATTAAAAAGAAAATTGAAATAAATGACATTTAACCGGTGAATATAAAAGGTGATATGAATATTTAAATTTTTTCTTAATTTATATCCTACCCACTAACATTTTTATTTTATACTATTACAATTCTACAAGTTTGACTTTCATAAAATTACAAGAAAATGGTAAAACGTCAGAACCAATGGTCAAAACATAAACTGCAATGTTTTTATATTTTTCTTTAATATTATTTTATATAAAATAAAAAAACCAATATATCTTATATTTATTATAAAATAATAATTTTATTAAAAAATTTAAAATTAATGTTACATGGTTTTATATAAAGAAATAAAATAAAAAACCTAAACAACAAAAATATAGACCAAAATAAAACAAGTGTTACATAGTAGCTATTACTTGTCACTTAATTTAAATATAGAAATGTTGTAATTTAATAAATAAATAATGGAATTTTGAATATATATATATATATATATATATATATATATATATATATGTTTTTTTTTAGTTTTATAAAATATATATATTTTTTTACATAATCGGTTGCTGTTTATATTCGAAAAGATGAAAATGGGAGTCAAAGCTCCATTGGTACAGGGCAGAATGTATGAGAGAGGGGCAAAATTGCTGTTACAACAGTGAGAGCAGTGCCCCCTGCGCTTCTACAATGCTTGACTGTAGCGTGGGTTGTTCTGGTGTAGATTCGAACATACTGTGACAGTAAGAGAAGACATTTACAAAACATGATAAACAGAGGTTGTTTTTAGAGCCTATAGATCCTACTAAGGTTTGCCATCAAGACCTGTAGATCCCGCCTTCGCTGTGCAGAAAGAGAGCTCAATGTTTCCTGATTGCAAACGAACACTTGAGCATGAAACCGCTGACAATTTATTAAAGTGGTACCTGTTCATGGTAAAAAACAGAAAGTCTCATAAGCGTTGCATTTGAGGCCGCCTAGAGGTTTGTGACAGGCGTTGTTTGCATGAGCGTCGGCCTCCTTATTGAGGGAGCGTAAAACATGTATAAAATGAGTTTCATTCATTTGCTGGATGAGAGCGTGGCATCGGATTATTAATTGCTGGAGAGCTAAATTGGTGGCAGTCCGTTTATGAACCATTAAACTGATGATGATAGCTGAGTCTCCTATCACTGTTGCTGTGCATATGCCGAGAACTTGGAGCTGGAGGAGGCCTTGGTAAAGTGCGAGTGCTTCAACCTTGTTGTTGGACAGAGGGCCCAATCCCCATTCGAAGGATAGGATAGTATCACCGTTGGCATTGCAGATGATTCCACCCGCTCCAGCCTTACCAGGGTTAGACTTGGAGGCGCCATCAAAATATAGGAGATGCATATTACATCTTCTAACCCAATCTGAAAAATCTTTGTCCCTCATTCTAATTTTCCAGCTGCTGTTGTGGATTTGTTTACTGCTGGTGTCGCATCTGGTTTGACCATAGATTTGACCTCTGTAGCTTTGATCAAGCAGACATCTGATGTAATTTCGTTCTTCAACGAAGAGATCAGCAACATCAATGCTTCTTTGGCACTTGACAGCAATGGTGTCCAAGGCGAGCCCTTTTGCCTTATTATAAAGCTTCCTGCTATCATTTTTTTTTATCTTTGAAGGTAATTTGATTGCGTGCAAGCCAAATGCGCCATAACAGAGTGTAAGGGAGTGCGTTCCAAACACGTCTAGCGACGTTGTTCTTCTTGCGCTGCCAGGGGTAGTGCTTTTTCCATAGGTAAAGGAGATCGACAACGGTGTTATGGGAATTCCAGGGGAGCTGGTTCTTCGGGAAGGCTTCTTTCCAACATTCAGAGGCGAAGGAGCAATTTATGAATAAGTGCTGGATAGTGTCTTCAGCTGCTTGGCAGTTTGGGCAGCGGGAGGGGCCAATAATGCCTCGCTTTTTCAAATTATCAGAGGTTAAAACTTTCCCTTTCAGAAGAACCCAAATGAAGAATTTTATTTTTGGAAGAGCCTTTGATTTCCAAACAGTTTTCCACTGAGCCCAGATAGGCATGGGCCGATCACTGAAACAGAGCTGATGGTAGGCAGTTTTGACTGTGTAATTGGTGCCTGAGGGGTCCCAACAGAAGCGATCCTCTTCGTTTTGCTTGGTGGGAGTGATGCCATGAAGCTGAGTCTGCAGAGTATCCAGACTTGAGCGAAGCACATCAGGGATGACAGGAAAATGCCAACCAGACCAGAGATGAGTGTGAGTGTCCCACTTGGTTATCTGGCTCAAGCTATGAATTCCTTTACTGTCGAGGAAAGTGAGAATCTGGTGGGTTCCAGGCTTGCTATTGATAGGAGGCTGCCCCAAAATTTTATCAGCCCCTATTCTAATGCTGTTACCTCCCTTGGGGACCTTAGAGATGTTGGAAGTTAAGAAGGGGATTGTTTTTTTACATAGGCCCTAGATTTTGGTGCAGGATCTGAGAGGTATATCATGGTCTAATAAAAGTTGCCTCTGTGTATTCAGGTATTTGGTTTCCAACACCTCCTTCCACCAAGCAGTTTCTCCACTAATAAGTCTCCAGATTATCTTGCCACCAAAGACCAAGTTAAGAAGTTGTGGAGATCTGATCCCCAGCCCTCCATAATCGTGAGGTTGTATAACCTGCTTCCAATTTATAAGATTGTATTTCTTTTTTTCATTTTTTCCCCCTTGCCAGAGAAAATGGTGAAGGATGGCCTCTACTTTGTGATGAAAGCTGGCAGGAGCTTGCAAGAGGGTGAATTGGTACAGGGGCAGAGAGGAGAGGCCAGATTTCAAGAGGATTAGGCGTCCAGCTGGGTTAAGCCATAAAGAGCCCCAATGCTGCACTTTCCTTTTCATTTTGTCGATAATGGTTTCCCAGACTTCAGCTTTCAGAGGGCCCACACTGACAGGCATGCCCAGGTATGTGAAGTGCCCCCAATCTAATTTGCAAGGAACCCCAAAGATGCTAGCAATGCTTTGGAGAGTGTGTGCAGTTGTGTTCCACCCATAAATGCAGCTTTTGAGGAAATTGATCATGCCTCCAGAGTAACACATATATCTGTCTAAAAGCGTTTTGAAGCGGCGAGCAATAATGTTGGAGGCTCCTCCCATTAACAAGGTATCGTCGGCAAATTGGGAATGATTAATGTTTTTGACTCCATTCCCAAATTTAATGCCGGTGATGAGGCCAGTGCGACGTTTGTGATCAAGAGCCCTGCTGAAAGATTCTGCCATCAAGATGAAGAGATAGGGAGAGAGGGGCAGCCTTGGCGCAAACCACGGGAAGATTGGAAGGAAGGCCCTGGCCTGCCGTTGATAAGGGGAGAGATCCAAGGGCCAGAGATGCAAGCTTGGACAAGATTGATGAAAGATGGGGCAAATCCCATTTTCTTTAGGACAGTGAGGAGAAAAGAATGTCTAACACGGTCGAAAGCATTGGCTAAATCCAATTTTAAAATGAAACCTTTTTCTTTTCTAACTTGGCTGGAATGAATAGCCTCTTGCACAAGAAGAATGGAATCAGAAATTTGTCTATTTGCTAAAAAACCTCCTTGGTTTTCAGAGATGATAGAGGGAAGGATAGGTTTGAGGCGAGTAGCTATGATTTTAGTCAAGATTTTGTACGAAGAGTTGCAGAGAGAAATGGGCCGAAAACGAGAGAAGGAAGAGGGACGTTTTTCTTTAGGGAGGAGGGCGAGATGGGTGGCATTGGTATAGCCTCCGATTTTGTTCTTGCGTTGGGCCCATTTGATCATTTTGACAAGGTCCTTTTTGATTGTCCTTTAGTTTTATAAAATATTGTGATTATAAAATATTTCTTAAATTTAAATTATTAAGTTATTTCTAAATTATTAATTTATTTATGTTCATCTTTTATTATCTAATTTCACTGTGACATTTTGTTAAAGATGAAAATTGTATTAATAAGATTTTACATGGTTATTTAAATTTGATTTAAAAAATAAAATTTGAATATTTTTAAAATTTGAATAAAAAATAATGGAAAGTTGGTAATTTTATTAAGTCAATTATAACATCTTTCCAGAAACTTGAAAAGGAAATAAATTGTTAGAACTAAAATCCTTCCATAAAATAAAATTTGAGTATTAATAAATACAATTAAAATATTAATAAATACAATTTGAATGTTAATAAATAGTAGTATTTGATAAAATGTTAAATTTTAATTATTAATAATATTTGATTTTATATATAATTAAAGTTAAATTTTAATTAATAAGAAACAACAGCCTGGGTATTTTGAACTCGTTTAGGAAGCCATTATCTTCAGACCTTTGATCATCAGGGCTGGACTCGCAAACTGTTATTATAAGTTTTACCAACCAAATTGGTTAAATTGTTGATCGGATATTTTATTCTTTTATTTTATATATATATATATATATATATATATATATATATATATTATGAAAATGAGACATATAATAAATATGGTTCCAATTAATTTCATCTCATTTTAAATATAAATTTAGAATGTGTAAATTTAATATTATTATATAATTATGCTGCCATTGTAATAACCAGCTCACCTATAATGCAAAACAAAATTTCAAAGTGAAATTACCATTCACATCCCATTCGCATTCCCCGCATGCCACTAAAATTGTGCAGTGTCTTTGGCATCATTAATCACATTGTCATCATTAATTACATTGTAACATGTTGCAATATATCGTACAACTTTGCAATAAGAAGTGAAAATTAAGAACCAATAAAATCAAATTAAAATAATTAAAATAAATAAATAATTATAAATATTAAAGTTTAACTATAGGAAAATTGTTAAAGTTTTTGTTGAAAGATAAATTAATGTCAAATCAGAAGGCAACCTGATGCATAATACCTACTGTAGCAGGTATAATATAATAACAAGAGCTACATAGTAGCTAGTGCCTACTGCTTAATTTAAATGTAATTAAATTAAAGAAAAAATATTAAATTTAATTTATTGTAAGGTTTAGAATTTGGTAAGTTTAGATTCTACTATTTGGTAAATTGAAGTATTTGGTTATTTGTAATTCAACATTATCACGTGGAGAATCCAATCCTATCCAAAAACAATAATAATAGCCTTTTGATTAGTTGATCATATGCTCATATTGGAAAGTTGGATTTGTATATATAAATAAATTGATTAAAAAACAACTCACTTATTTTTAAAATAAATATTGCAATCTCCATAAAAACAAAAAAACAGAAAGAAGATATTCTAATGACTGAAAGGTAACATTTACAAGAAGGCTGAAACCCTTAGGGTTTGCAGGTGAGTCCTGCTTCAGGCCTCGGTGGCGGGTGGATGCTTGATGTAATAGGCGTACCCCCAATGTCAGAGTCCTGCACATATCTGGATTGCTCTGCTTTGGCCATGAGGAGTACACCACGAGGCCGGAAGGCCGTTTAGTTTTAACTGGCGGCAGGATGAGGGTAAAGAATTTTCACGTTTCTTCCTCCTCGCGACGGGGTTTGTTTTTTACTGAACAGCTGCGGGTTTCTAGCTGTAGCGGTGTTGGGATTAGAGACTGTTTAAGCCGCAGCGATGGGTTTTGAGCGTGATTATGTGGACATTGAGTCGGCGTCGGAAGATTTGCTTACAATTTGGGGCCATGAAGTCTCTGCGCAGAACCTAGACCGTTTTTTCCCGAAATCGGCTGCGAAAGTTTCTTTTCTTAGCAAGGAAGAAGGAATAGGTCTTTTTTCCAATAGAGTTCCCCTGCTTGAAGAGCCGTGCCAGAACTCGCTGGGAGGGGCTGGGAAGGTTGATAGTGTTGCGGGTTTGGGCCGTGGTAGCATCCTTAGTAGCGGAGAGGGAGGTGGTTCCCACACTCATGACCTCAGAGCCATCAATTCTTCTTTGGAGCCAAGTATTTCGTTTATTGTTGCTCTTACTGGTGGCTTAGAAGATGTAGTGGCTAGTTATGGATTGTATGGTTAGAAAGGGCTTAAAGTTACTGGTGAAGCAAGTCATAGAAGGCTCGACTCTTGTGGGGCTGTTCTTAGGGGAGAGGGTTTTGTTAAGAAGAACCTAGCTTTGAGCAAGGGCTTGAATTCAAATTGTGTCCTCCCTGCTCATAATCTAGTAGCGGCGGGCTTGACTCCGACTTAGGAGGACGCTCTGGTTTTTTAGACCCGGATCATTTCGATAGGGTCCGAGCATAAGAGCCCTCTGTGTAACGCTTTATCAATAGAAGGAAGGTGTCGGCCGGTGGAGGTTGAACCAGGTGTTGGACCGGATCAGATTCCCGGCTTGGTTGAAAGGGAAGCTTTGGTCAGGAATTTGGATGATAGGGCCGCCAGAGTCTCTGAAGTAAGGTGACAGGAGTCGCCTGAAGCTGAAGAAGCAGATGCCCCGACGACTCAGGAGTTGGGGGGGGGGAGAAGGACAGAAGGAGGCAGTGGGGGGAAAAAGAAAGAAGCAGAAGCCCATTAAGAAAAAAGAGGTTTGCCCTAGTTGTGTTCTCGAAGTGGACATTGGAGTAGACGAAGTCATGGCAGCAACAAATACTATTTTGGTTGGCAAAGTTCGTGGAAGAAAATATTCAGCTGACTATATATTGGATTGGGTTCAGACATAATGGGGAAATGTTCCTGGGAAACCTGTGAAGATTAAAGTCTTGGACAGAGGTTGGTTTAGTTTAAGGTTTGATCACAAGGATCATGTGGATTGGGTGTTTGAAAGGAACTATTGCTTTAGCAAGCGTCCTATCCTCTTCCACCGATGGAACCCCCTGTTTGATGCCCAAATTGAAAAGATGGCGGAATCTCCTGTCTGGGTAAAATTTCCAGGGCTCCCCATGCAGTTCTGGACTGACTCTGTATTCACTTATATTGGGAATACCTTGGGTAAATATTTGGATGTTGAAAGGTCTTTTCTCCAAACAAATGACCTTAGTGTGGCAAGGATACTCGTAAGTCTTAATCTCAAAGAGGGGTTGGCGGATGCGATGACCTTAAAATACAGGGATCATGAATTTCTACAAACGTTGGATTATGAAAATTTGCCATTTTGATGCCATAGATGCCACAAATATGGCCACTTGGCTAAAAAATGCCCACTGGGTCATCATCGCAGAAGAAGTCAGTACAAGGTTGCAAGAAAATCGGTAGTCTCTCCCTTTTCAGAGTCAGTTAAGGTGGCCGAGAAGAATCCACCGGAGGAGGATTCAGGGGCTGCTCAGGAGTATGTGGTTCCTCTCAACTAGACTCAAAAGGCTGTTTCAGCTCCTATCTCCAAGAAGATGCCTGCTCTATCGTCCTCTCTGGCTCCCTTAACCATAGAGACAGCAGGGGCTCCACAGGCAGGTATGCTTTTCTCTTTTCCCTTGTCCCTTAGTATTTCAGCTTCTGTATCTGATTTTGTCTTTTCTAAGCCTGGTCCCTCCAGGCAGATACAAATGGAGCTTCAAAACTTAAAAATTAATCAATCTTCTGTTGACAGTTTGGTCGTATCTGTTCCTTCCTCCTCTGTAACCTCTCCCCTTGCCCCTGTTGATCTTTTGGTCCCTAGCCGTCCTAAGGCGCCTCCTCCCCCCTCGAGGCTCCTCCCTATAATATTAGACTTTTGCAAATCGTTCTGGGAAAGGAAGTGTTTTTGGAGGTTTGGAGTTGGATCCTGTTCCTATCGGGCCTAGGAAGTTGAGAGGTAGAAAATTTGATCTTTCCAAGGCTCAGTTAAAGGCGAAGATAGATATAGTAGATGAAAAACAAAAATCTTTTCCTGGGGTGCTTAGAGCAGCAAAGCCACCCTCTGATGTTATGAAATGATTCTTCTTTCCTACAATTGTAGGGGGTTAGCTAGTCAACCCAAAAAACTAGCTTTGAGGGAGCTGGTAAGAGTGTACAACCCGGATGTTCTTATGCTTCAGGAGACCCTTGGCAAAGGAGAGAAAGTTATAGGTCTTCTATCAAAACTATTTCCTGGTTGGCTTTTCCATGCTCTAGATGCCAATGACCGTTTTGGGGGTGTGGTCTCGGGGTATAAAGCTGGATATCTAAGAGAAATTTCGTCTTGGGGCTTTGAAAATACGTTGGCGGTGGAATTATACTCTAAGGAGTTATGCTTCCCTTTCCTCCTCCTAAATGTATATGGGCCTATCTGGAGAGGGAGCTTTTATGGACACCTTTTTTCTTGAAATCTTGTCTCTCCCACCCCAACCTAATCATAGGAGGTGACCTCAATTTTTCTCTAGGGGTCTCGGAATCTTGGGGAGTCTCTGCTCGAGCTGATCCTTTGACTGATTTCTTTCTTTCCAGGATTGCCTCCTCTCACTTGGTAGATGCCTCTTTACTTAAGCCCCGGCCTACTTAGAGGAATAGAAGAGTGGGGGAGGATTGGGTGGGGAAGAAATTGGATCGTTTCCTCTTAAGCGAAGACTTGGTGGAAAATTTGTCTATTTTCAGACATTGGGTGGGGGAGGGGGGTTTGTCTGATCACCACCCTGTCCTGTTGGAGGCAAAAGGTGCTCTCAAAAAACCAGGGTCTCCTTTTAAGTTCAACTCTTCTTGGTTGTATGATGATTCCTTCATAGCTTTATTTCATGCTACGTGGAGAGGGGATGGGCTTGAAAATGGAGAAGGGTTGAGCAGGAGCTAGATGTTCATGAAAAATCTTAAAAGATTGAAGGCTGCAACTAAGGATTGGATTATCCAAAAATCTTTGAAGGAAGAGGAAGATATGAGGTCCATTAATGCTGAATTAGACCTCTTGGAAGATCCTGAAGGAGAAGGCTATGTCACTCTAGAATCTCGGAATAGAATTTGGGAATTGGAAGCTTCAAGAAGGAAACTACTCCAGGTAAAAGAGGAAAGTTGGCGCTTAAAAAGTAGAGCGATTTGGCTCCAAGCAGGGGACGAAAATACAAGGTTCTTTCAGAATTACGCTAAAAGAAGGAAAAACCTTAATACAATCTGGGAAATGCCGAAAGCTAATGGGGAAAAGGCACAGTCTTTTGAAGAACTAGCCTCCCTTGGAGTGGCCCATTTCAAAGATCTTTTCAGAGCCCTGGAAGAAACTATTATTGCAGAAGTCATTCAGGTAGCACAATTCTTTCCTAGTTTCATTGATGAGGAGGGAAATGACAGTCTCATGGCTCCGGTCTCAAAAGAAGAAGTGGAAGCTATTCTTAAGTCGATGCAGAAAGAAAAAAGTCCTGGGCCGGACGGTTGGACAGTTGAATTTTTTCTTCATTTCTTTGATTCGCTTGGAGATGAGATGGTTGCAGTTGTTGAAGAGTCTAGGGTTTCAGGCTTTGTTTATCAGCCCTTTAATGCCACTTTCTTGACCCTCATTCCTAAGTTGGACGACCCTTCTTCCTTTAATGATTTCCGTCCCATTTTTCTGTGTACTTGTTTATATAAGATTATTGCAAAAGTCATTGCCTCCAGGTTGAAATTTTTTCTCTCTAAGAACATTTATGCAGAACAATTTGGCTTTTTGGATGGCAAGTAGATCCATGAAGCAGTGGGGGTTGCCCAAGAAACCCTCCACAGCCTGAAGAAGAGCCGGAAAAAAGGAGCTATAGTAAAAATCAATCTCTCGAAGGCTTATGATAGGATCAGTTGGATGTACCTAAGGCTTCTTCTGACGCACCTTGGCTTCAGATTTGATTTTGTAAGATGTGTTATGGGGTGTGTCACTTCTACATCGATTGCAGTTCTCATCAATGGTGCAGCATCTAATTTTTTCAATCCACAAAGAGGTTTGCGCCAAGGGTGTCCTCTCTCCCCCCTTCTGTTTCTACTGGCAACTGAGGGCATTAGTTTAATGATTCAAGAGGCTAAGAGACAAGGGGAGCTCAAAGGGATCGAAGTAGCGCTCAATCTATGGGTTACCCACCTCCTCTTCGTAGATGACATCCTCCTGTTCAGTAACGGGAGTTTAGAAGACTGTCGGTGCTTAAAGAGGATCTTAGACCTTATCTGAAAGCCACTGGGCTGAGTATAAATGAACAAAAATCTTCTATAACCACTGCAGGGCTCTCAAGGGTGGAAGTGGACAGAGTTAAATAAGTCCTTCTCTTTGAAGCTAAACCCTTACATGACTTGTTTAAGTATCTTGGCTTCTTCCTAAAACCAGATAATTATCGGATTCAGGATTGGTCATGGCTCCTGGCTAAAATCAAGAACAGGATGAAACACTGGAGCTTCAAATGGCTGTCGAGGGCAGGCAGGTTAGTTTTAATCAAAGCAATGGTGATGGAAATTCAGGTTTATTGGGCCAGCCTCATTTGGGTGCCAAAAAGTATTCTGAGGAAGATCAACAAAATTTGTAGCAGATTCTTATGTGCTGGCTCAAAGTTGGAACACGTAACCCCGTGGGTTGCGTGGGAAAAAATAGTCAGACCAAAATGTTGGGGTGGATGGGGTATAAAAGACTTGTATCCATTTTCAAGGTCCCTAGCTGCTAAAATAACGTGAGGCTTATCACTTTGGAAAATATCTGGACATCGGTAACTAGGAGGAAATACATAGACCCAATGCCAACTCTGGTCTGGCTTAGAATGCCTCAAAAATCGTCGAAGAACTCATCGGTGGTGTAGAAGGCTTTGGTGGCAGCTGTCAAAATCATTGAACAAGGTTTGGCCTAGAATGTTGGAGTTGATGGGAGATTGGTCAGGCTGGGCAGAGATCCTTGGGTGGGCTGTTCAGATTCTTTTGCGCTATCGAGAGACCTGATTGAGCACCTCAACAATAGGGGGTTGCATTTCCTTAACCAAGTTGTTGACACTGAGAACTCCTCGATCTGGCGACAAGAATGGCTGTCTGGGAATGCTCTTTTATTGGAAGAAAGATGGTATGAGGAATGGGAAAACTATCGAGCTGGTCTACTGAACTCCCACATCCGAATTACTGATAAGACCGATGAGATGAGGTGGGTGCACTTACAGACAGGTATCTATACTCCAAAGCCGGGATATGATTGGTTGATGGCTCAGAATGGGTGGGAGGAACCAAGCTGGTGGTCCCAACCTCTGTGGAAGCTCAAAGGACCAGCAAAGACTAAATTGTTTTTTTGGTGTATCCTAAAGCAGAAAGTCCCTACATGGGACTTCCTTCAGAAAAGAGGGAAAATTGGCCGAGGATGGTGTACTTTGTGCAAAAATAGTGAGGAATCAGTACAACATGTCTTTCTCTTTTGCCCTTTTACGCTCAGCCTTTGGAGCGAAATGCTGAGGTTGACCAATATCTCTCAGAGGTGGGAAGGTTAGGCGCTCTCTGAAGCTTGGCAAAAATGGTGGCAGGAAGCTCCTAATGACAAAGTCAGAAATATGCCACTCTTGATTGCCTAGGGAACTTGGATTGCTAGAAATCACTTGATATTTAAAGATACTCTCTTCCCTATTGGTAAACTGGCAGCTGAAGGGGTAGACATTTTTGAAAATATCCCCAATCCATCCAACACTCAGCAAATTAGACCTATTCAGAGGGAAGTGATTAGGGGAACTATACCTTGGGCATATTTTGATGGGGCCTCAGATTTAAACAGGAGATGTGGAGCTGGTCTGGTTATCTTTTTTCCATCCGGGAAACTCTTAAGAGCTTCCATTGGCCTTGGCACAGGAACAAACAATTTTTTTGAGCTTAAAGCCTTACACTTTCTTCTATGCTGGCTGTCCTTCTGTAATGAGCGCGAGGCTCAAATTTTTGGTGACTCTTTGAATATAGTAAAGTGGATCAATGGAATGCAACAATGCAGAAACTACATTTTAATTCCTTTGCTTAATGAGATCATTCTTCTTAAAAGTTTTTTTACTGAACTGTTATTTTGCCATATTTACAGGGAGTGGAACTCTGAAGTAGATCGCCTCTCTAAAGAAGGCATTGAACAGGCTATGGGCGCATGGACAATAGAAGAAGTTGTGGACGGGGTGGCAAGGCCAATTGCTCCCCCTGTTTTTGCATAATGACCGAGATGTCTCTGTGCTTTTTTTTTCTTACCTTTGTCTTTCTCTGTATACAACTGCTTATGCTTTTATGTATAAGACTTTATACCAAACTATTTGACGGGACTCAGTGCTATTTTCCTTTTTAAGGAGGCCTGGGCTCTTGTCCATTTTTGAACTTTCACATGTCTCCGAATATGTCAGGAAAGTGTTTACTACCTGGAACTGCTTTATAAAGAAAATGTATGATGATACTGTTTTTTCCTCCAAACTCTGTTTCGGCTGTTTTCCCTTTTAAGGGTGCCGGGAGATTGGGAAACGACAGGAACCTATCTCTAGAGGCCATTTTTGCCTAGACTGTTTTGGTGAATACCTGGGAAGTATTTACAAACAGTTGAACTTTGTTTTTCTCTACCCAGAAAGCGAGAAACAGAAATGCTATGCATATGCTATGTAACCTTTCTATATTAATAGATGGTTCGATTTTTTCTGCAGGGAAAAAAAAAAGAAAAAAAGAAAGAAAAAAAAAGAAAAAAAAGAAAAAAAAAGAAAAGAAAAGAAAGAGAAAAGAAAGTAGCTCCCATTAGTTGGAAGCACTACTTAAAATTATGGTAATTTGGGAATTAATTATGGATTTGAGATATATTACTTAATTATGGTATTTTTGGGATTAATATTTAAAATATGATAAGATTCATATTTTTGTGTATCTTTGAGAAAAATGTTTAGATATTATTTTAGTCAATATGTTATCTGGTGGTTTTTCTTGTAAAATCACTTAACAAATTGGTGATTCAACTCTATAAAACAAACCAAATTCATTATCTATATTTTCATTATATTTTTAAAATTATGTTACATATTTATTTATAATAAAAGAAAGTATTTATAAATTATATTTATTATCAATATATAATTTATTGAAAAATAATATTATGAATTTTTAAAAATAATTAATAACTAAATACTTAGGTGATCAAATTAAAAAAACTCCAAGCATTTTACATCACACTAATAACATGTTGTTGCAAAATAAACTACACTTTCCAAATATTAATAATTAAATAACATGCTTTTGCAAAATAAACTACACTTTCACAAGATTAATAATAATTATTATTATAGCTTACAATTATATAATATTTTATGAAATAATAATATTTTATTATTACTATTTAAAAAATAATAATCTTAAATTATTATATATTATAATTATAATGATTTCTCAAAATCTTAAATTATTATATATTATTACTATAATGATTTTTCAAAATGTGGTTCATTTTGTCTTGATGATGAACCACAATGACTGGTTCGAAACTCGTCCACAAAATATTCTTAGATGTGATTATAACCTAAAGATTTTTTATTCGAGTTATGGATCACAAAAGCAAAATTCCCAATATTTTTTAATGTTTCATATCACAATTTTAAATTTGGTTAATTTTAATTCTAATTAATATTATTATTTTTTAATTATTAATATATCTTTTTATTTTTAGATAACTTTATTAAAAATAATTTTGATAATAAATAGTAAAAAATAAACATATTTTATTTAAAAAAATAAATAATAAATTATATATATATATTTTTATTTAGATGATTATTCGAATTTGAAGAATTTTAATTTTTTAATATTATCATTTACAATGAATCAAACCTATGATATTTTATAAATATGGTTCTTTTACTAATAATATCAGCACGATTTAAATCGATCTTACTAGCATTAATGATAAAACACTTAATTTATAAAACTGCTTTAATTTTTTTTTGACAACTTTCTACAGTGATATTAGCATTTTCCTACTGCTTTATTTTTTTTTGACAACTTTCTACAGTGATATTAGCATTTTCCCAGTCAAGTACTAATAATAGTGATAGTAATTTTGTTGCCTGCAATAAAGCATACCGACATAAAACACGTTGATTATAATATCGCTATAAATTTTTTGCCATACCAACATAAAACACGTTAATCATTCTATTGTTAATTTTGAATTTAAGTTTTGATCAACATGTAAATAGTCCATTTTAGTATTTTGAAAATTTCTTGGTTTTATGTTATCATATTTTTGGTCCTATAGACGTACGAAGCCTTTATACGAAGCATTTGTGGTGTGCCACATACCCTATATACATAAATGGTTGATTATTGTGCAAGCGCGACTTACCCAGCATTGAGCAATAAAATCTTCAAAATCACAATCAAGATAAATATTGATAAAAACAAATTGCATTAAATAAACAATAATTTATAAAGTTTAGCTATAAAAAAATTGTAAAATTTTTTATTGAAAAATAAATTAATATCAAATCAGAAAGCAACTTCATGCATAATACCCGCTGCCACAGGTATAATAACCACATCGTAAACGAAATCAAAACTGCAAATACACTAATTTCAAACCTAATTAAAATATAGAATTGAAATGTATCTCTACTAATCATCATCACGCATCCTCCAACGTCTGGTGAAGAAACTTCTCCACGTTGGTGTATGATGATCTGCCAACCTGACTTGCTAGAATTGCAATGTTCTTAATTTCCAATATTTTTTCCCTGGTCAGCGTTGCTTCGTCATCGTCATTAGTTTCCTCAGCAATGTCTCCACATTTTCTCTAGAAACATTCTAGTTTATATGAAGTTTTACTTTCCAAATAGGATTAACAAATGGAGTTGTTTTCTGTGTGATTTTTTTAAGGTTTTTTTTTAGATTTTTAAGGGATAATTTTCTTAAAATTCGATAAGAATTTATTGAAACCAAAAATTTGATGAGTAATTTGCACAATCTAAGTGTCCTAAATTTTTTTAGGGTGTTGAATCTATATTTACAATAAAAGAAAACTAGTTTAAATAACAGAAATCAAAATTTTACCTCATTTTTTTTCCCATATTCCAACAAAAAACTCCAAAAAATCACACTAAAAATTACTCAACAAATATTCTATAAATTACTCCTTAACAAATATTCTATTCTGTTGTTCTAAGCCAACACATCATGAGAATGCCAGCGAATATGGCTTTCAATCGTCAAGTTCCATCCACTGCTGGTAAAAAATCCTCCCGCTGACGGGTGACCTTAGTTTGCAGTGCCCAACTAACGAAGTATCCTCGGTTCTCGCTTCTCTCCATGAAATTCCGAGGCAGCAATCTCCGTCATTTAAAGAGATTATGATATTTCTTTAAACTAGCAATTGCACCGGGAGGTGCAAGGGAACGCCGAAAGGAGGATGCATGAATTATGAGAAAAATAGCTTTGATAGTTTCTTGAGCAAACATTACTTGAGCTCACATTAGTGAGGAGGCTCATTGACCTATTTGAGTAGAAGGATACAGAAATGGTTGTCAATCCCTGTCAAATCTCGAGAAATCGAATTGATATTGGTTGTCACAAATTGAAGCTCGTGTTGAATAAAGTCGCTCAAGTTTGAGGCATCATAAACCAAGATACCCAATATTAATGCTACATATTCAAATCAAGAACTCCCTAAGGCTGCTTTAGGACTCCCTAATCTGACTTAATAATTTTCTTTGGCTTTCTTCCATCTTTCGCGTATCCACTATGGAAAAAATCACAAGAGTAAGAAAATTACAACCTCTGTGATTTTCGGGGACGTTTCCTTTCTACGCTTTTCCAGAACTCTCAAACCCACACGTTAAAACGAACTAAATTTATTTATGTGCAACTTTCATTTACATGATAAACTGAGATGAGCTTACAGTTTATACCACCGGAATCTAAACACTAAACTCTAACAACAATTGTACACACAAACCTTGCTATGTTATCGGTAAGACTCACATGAAACACCAACAGTCACATAGATGATGAAAGAACTTTATGAGGCTTATGGGAATCTTCCTTGAATGAGAAATGATAAATCTCAATCCAATAGGAATTTGACTTATCAATATCATGCACCCGTCCGCTTGCACCTCAATAAGGGATCAAACTTTATATGGAAGATCATTGGATGGCACCTTTGCCATCTGCACGTTATTTGATCCCCTGGTATAACACTAGATGGTATTGAATTTTGTTACGAATCTACGATCTCGGACGAGACCTATGAGACACCTCAGATCTGATACTTCTCCACAAAACATTATGGCCTCGTGGCCCTTCAATGTAATCCGGTGTATTAGCTTTCATGAATCAAAGCAATCAACTTGTCCCTGCAAATTAATTTGAAACCAGTGCTCTCAACCCACAAATGATCATACTGATGAATAACTCCTATAATGTATGCTCTCGATCTCTGTTAATTTCTAGCACAAGACTAATCTTAGATGGGCTAAATTGACCTCTAGACAGAGAGGCAATTCGACCCTTAGCAATAATTATTTGGCCTCTTATCTGAATAATTTCGGTACTAGACTAATCAACAACTCGTCTTCTTGTTAAATAAATCGATCTCCACAAATAGCAATTCGAACCACAGCAGAAATATTTAATTCCAACAGAAAATGCTTGGAAATTGCAGCACAAGGTTACCACGTATGAGTTGAACACTCGCTCTCTCCGAAAATTTGCACTTTGCGCGAATTTGGTCTGCGATTCGTCGAGGTCACGGATTGACTCTTGCGGATTCTGGACGAGGCTAGCCAGACGGGCAGAGGCTTTGCATTTTCAGGACATTCTGCAACGTTTATAATACATGCACAGTTGCGTTCGAGATCGATCTGGCTAGCTTGGATGCGAGCCATTGTGGCGATCGAGGACGGCCAGAGGACAGGCAGATGACTTAAACACCCACCCATAACGCGACCTCACCCAATACTATTTTGCAACATGTCAAAATATAACCGGATAGAAGGATGATAAAGAAACGTTTTGATTGGCTGGGGTGAACAATGTTTGCTCACCCCAAGCCCGCAAAGAAAGTGTCTCTGGCGTAATAAATTGTTGTCAATGTGGAGATTGTTAAAATATGACAAAAAATAGTTAAAAGAAAATGTAAAAAACATTAATTTACTTACCAAATTTTCTTCGTTAATCTAATGATGTTGATCTACAACACTGGTGATAGTTTAACAATCTCTATTTCACTATATCAAATTTCCCTCTTCCCACATCAATGGAAAATGAATTGATATGCAGTCACAGAATGTGAAGAAAAAGTATGGTCATGTTGCCCAATCTCAAGTGTTTGATGACTTCTTTATCCACCGCCATTATTATTTATATCCCCCTTCTTTATCCACAACCATTGTTATTTATATCCCCTTCAATACGGAGGTTTCATTATTTTCTTTTTCCATTTCAGTGCCTCCCTCACAAGCAAACCATTTTATATCTTTTTTGCCTCTCTCACAAATAAACCATTTTATATGACTTTCTTCCTAGTTTGAGACCAAATAAATTTAATTTGAGAATATTTGTTTTTAATAACCAACGATGTTCAATAAATGCATTTCATCATCAAATAATAAATTTATATTTCCTTGTTTTTCGAAAAACTAATATCTAATTTTCAATAACTTTGTAATAGATTTCATCATAAAATAATAAATTTATATATTTTTAAAATTTAATTTAAAAAATTTATTGTTTTTATTAGTTCATAATGAATTTGATTTATAGTTTGATTGTATTGGGATATTTTGTAGTCTTAGAGAGATGTTTTCAAGTAATATTATGTGAGAACAAAAAAAACTTTGATCTATTAAAGAATGATCAATATCTTTTCCATATAGTTTATTATTGTTTAATAAAAAAATTAATATATATGTAATTAAATATTATAATTTATACTTTAATTCTCTCCCCTTCCTTATTTTCTGATGGCTGTAATTATGCTCTGGCCCCCATGTCTTATACATTATTAATATTGTTCCCAAGATCACTTATACAAGCAGCTGCTACTAACATTGAAATTCCAGAAAAATATGCATTGCTAACATGCTGCGCATTCCAGGAGATTAAATTTCATTTTCAATTGTCCCTCCAGAATCTTGTTGAGGGCATTCCCCTGTAATATAATTATTATCCAAAATATGTTTCTCTCCATGGCCATTCAAGTTGACATGGGGTCTTTTGGGAGAAGAAACTTCAAAAAATGTTTTAGGCTTTGCAATTTCTGGAGATGGTGATCTTGGTGGAGATGGAGAGGAGATAAAATTAAATTTCCGTTTCTTTACAGGGACACTTGTAACAACATCATTAAATTGCCGAGTCAGTGATTTCTGTCCCACCTGGTCAAGTCGACAATATCAGATACTTTATGATAAGTTTTAAGCCATTTCAAGCTACTAAAATTGAGTAAAAATAAAATAAGAATAAGAACCTTTTGATAAAATTTAAACACCATTGATCACAGTCTGCAGCTCGTTTCTATAATTCCAAGACATCAAAACAGGGTTTATTTAATTTAGAGTCATGCAGGTCGTTTCTTGAATTCCAAGACAACAAAACAGGGTTTAATTAATTTGACTGGTTGTTTTTTCAAAGAACCGATAGATCTCTTTTGATCAAAGAGCCTCAGGGCGGAATCACACAATAAATCGAAATTTATTTATCATTTTAGAAAGAATTAAAATCGTTTTACCTTCTATTTATCACAGTTTCTATGTTTATTTAACAAACATTTAAAAGCGCCATAGTTTTTTTGAATTTCAAAAATTTGCGGTACAATCAAATAAGTATCCAAAAGATACCTTAAAAAATATTGCTCCATTGTGTTGGTTATTGCTTTGGTAGTCTTTTTCTCAAAATTGTTGATTACAAATACATAGAAACCACAACGAATACTTACAACTACTCAAAAACAATATATGCCAAGTATTAATTAAATTGAAACAAATATATGATTCAGCCACGTGTTGTCCTGCATGAGAGTTTATCACGTGTTGTGCTGCATGAGAGTTTATCTCTCTTTCACACTATCCCGCCACTTAACTGAATTCTCCGCTTATCACCCGCGGTGCTGTAACTGTGCCATTTTTTGTTTACCTGTTTCTAATTTTGTTCGCTCTCGTTTTGATGTGTTTTCTCATTCTGTCTTCTACAGGAGGATGATGTGAAAGCAGATGGAGGAGATGTTGAAGAGTTTGCTTGTATTTTTCATTTCCGGAGTTCTGGGGAAGCTGTTAAATGCCTTGGCGTTGCGAAATATTGCACATTGTAATTTGGACAGCTCGTAGGGTTCTGGCAAAGGTCAACGGTTTTGATTTGGGTTTTCTATCGTTTTGTTGTTTGCCTGCTCTGTTGCTCTTTACCTTCGCTCTACTTTTTTTTTCAAGTAAGAAACCCTCACTCTACTTATGGTTCTAGTTAGCTCTGGGGTTGATGGCAATCCAAGGCATTTCTAGAGGGTTGAGGGTGTTTTGATTTGTGCCAATGCTCGTTCCCTTCGATCTTGAGATAGTTTTGGTTAATTCCCGAAGTAAATTGCAATCCAAGGCATTTCTATATGTTTTATTCTTCTACGATTGCCTCTGTAGTGCTCATAGTTTTGGTTAGTTTTGGCGGTCCATTACAATTCAAAGAATTTTTTTGAAGGTTGAGGGCGTTTTGATTCTGGATTCTTTTGTATTGTTCTTTACCTGCTTTGTTGCTCTTTCCCCTGTACTGTTCATAATTCTAATTAATTATCAAGGTCGATTGCAATCGAAGCCATTTCTGAAAAGTTTACTATGCTTCGTTCGTGTATTTTATTGTATCAATGTTTGCCTAAAGTTTAGTGTTATGCTAATGCACCTATATGAATTCCTACCCAAATATTAAAATTCCTGACATAAAACTTATCATTTTAAGTTCTAGGTAGGTCTGGCGCTTATCAGAAGGCCTCCTAAGGATGCATAAGTAATGCAGAGCATCCCTCTACAGGACTTTGTCAGAGAAGTTACGGGAATCGTAACTTGGTTTTGTTGAGACTGTCTTCCAGTTAACGTCCACTTCCCAATGTTTATCTTAACATTACACATTAAAATAAGGTACGGGATATGTAAATTTGGTTCATACTTTCAAGATGAATTGATTAGCGGCCAAAAGGTTCAAATTTTTATGATTGTGGATAGAACATCTGTTTCTAGTTTTATGCTTACAAGTTTTCATTCAATGACAATTTTTTTTTTAAGTTTCACTTGTTTTGGCCCAGTTCCTGGTGAAAATAACTGTACACTACTATAATTTTTAGCAGTATCATAATCCATTTTTCATTCTTTGCAGATATGGAGGTGGTAATAGAGGCAGAGGTGGTTATGGAGATAGAAACAGAGATGGGTATGGTGGTGAACAAAACCAAGATGGGTATGGTGGACAAAGAGGTAGTTATGGTAGTGGTGGACCTGATAGACGTTCCAGTGGAGGACATCGTTCACGGCCATATTGAAAAGCACAAAAGCACTGCCTTCATCATTTATTCTTGATGCTTAACAAAATTATGATTATAGATGTTTTAAATTGTGTAACAGTTATCTTGTTTTAGCAGTAGTCCAGGACTTATTTTGGCGGGATTTATGGGTTGTGTGCGTACATAGAATGATATTGGGCCTTTGGATAGATTTAGGGCGGAAATCTATTGTTTAGGTGTTTTTTATTATTAATCTGGTGATATGGAAAGATTGTATTTCAGCGGGGAATAACGAAATCCATTGGACCTCTATGAATTTATCCCCTTTTTAAGTGTTTTTATGTGCTCGGTGTATATGGATTCAGTGTGTGGTTTTATGTGCGACTCAGGAACAGTTCTGTCAATACTTGCTTACTTCCCAGAGTACTGGTGAGTACTCACTGAGTATGCACATTGCAAAGTATCCCCAAATCAATAGTCGCTCTATTCCTGTCATCATCATTTCTAGCTTCTTGAATCCATTCATGGTGATGAAGCCAAAAAAAATCAGCGAAGGGTAAGGGACTCTATAATCAGTTTTTTACTCCTGTTTGGTGTTCTAACAGGATACACAGCCCTGTTTCCTGTTCTAAGAGGATACACAGTGACAGTACAATGAATTTTCTACTTCGTTTTCTGTTTCTTGTGCTTCGAAAATATACATAGGCTCCAGCGCAGAAATGAGAAAACGTGGTCCGCTTCACGGCTTTGAGAATTGGCACTCTGTAAGGCGCGTACTCCATCAGAGGTGATTTCAGAGCCTTCATGCCCAGATCCTCGACTGGCTCGCAGGAAACAATCCCTATTCTGAAGAAGCGTTCCAGCTGTTAGAAGAGGCGTAATTAGGCGTAATTTTCCGTCAAGCATGACTCCGCCGACGTAATTTCACTCATTCAATAAAATTTCAAACGTAATCAATTTCAGGAAAATCTGCTGAGGAGCTGTCAAGATTTGACTGGCTGTGAGGAGCTGCCAAATGTAAAATTTTAATTGGTTCCATGCGCGGTAGGAAAAGCGCTTCATTGGCTGGGGTGAACAGTGTTTGCTCACCCCAAGCCTGCAAAGAAAACGCCTCCGGCGTAAATATAAAATAAAGTCAAAAGTCAATCTCCGTCAATTTTTTTTTTTATAGGAATACAAAAATAAACGTTAAATATATTGTTGAATGATGTGATAGGAAACAGACTTCAAAAATTAATTTAATATTGACCGTACAAATAATTAGACCAAAAATTTGTGATTGGATATCAAAATAATTTACTTTGATTTTGATATAATTACAATTTTTTAATGTTACCTATTTTTTCACGGTAAAATTGCGCGATTTTCTATGAACACAAACAAAGCCCGCTAAGAAGGGGTTCATGGAGCTACTCTCACATGTATCTAATATTTATGCATTTATGATTTATATTTATTATTTGATTCATTCCATCCATCATAGCAAATTTATAATTACGCTGTAAAGTGTTTTGATTTGAAAACAACTTTCTTAAACTGCCATGTGTATTATTGTGCATCATTGATTTTGATGTTAGACGATTGAAATAATGTCAACCATAAGATTAAATACTGTTATTATTAATCAGTTACATAGGAAAGCAGTTTTAGAAAAAAAATTCGTAAAGGAGTTAGAAGACCAGCATGGCAGTATTGGACCCAAAGCCGACAATGCAAATTCTAAAAATGCCCCGCCTAGTTCCTCTGCTACTTCTGTCAAATGGATCAGGACCTCGCCTTGGCCCTAATCTCTGAAGAAACCATGAAGCCCGCTAAGGAGAAATCGAACACTGTAGAAGGCTGACGCGATGAAGACACAAAAATTGCTATCAGAAAGCAAGAGGAATTCGAGGTAAGCTGATCGATTTCTTTAAAGGATTAATTCTATTGTGTTTTGCAGCTCTAGTAGTAGTGGTTTTGCAGAGCTTATGTGTGGATGCACAACCACTTGTGCCTGCTATGTTTATTTTTGGAGATTCCACTGTCGATGTGGGAAATAACAAATATCTGTTCATGCTTGTCAAGTCCAAATTTCCTCTTTATGGCAGGGACTTCGATACCCACAGTCCCATTGGCCGCTTCTCCGATGGAAGACTTGCCACTGATTATGTTGGTCAATTTTGCAACTCTGTGAATTTTTTTTTTTAAATGCAGCATGGTATTTGTTTAAGAAACCAATCTGATAATGGCTCTGGATGTTTACAGTTTTATTTTGAATATTTAGAGTTATGGTCTTGAACATTCTATATGTGGTGTTGATGTTGTGTTTTGGGATATTTTTTGCAGCTGAAACACTTGGGTTTACGTTGTTCCCACCTGCATATCTGAGCTCGCAAGCCTCTGGTCGAAATCTACTAACTGGGGACCTTTTCCAAATGGGTCAGGACCTCGCCCTGACAATGCCCTAATCTCTGAAGAAACCTTAAAGCCTATCGAGGAGAAATCGAACACTGTAGAAGGCCGGTGCGATGAAGATGCAAAATTTGCTAGCAGAAAGCAAGAGGAATTCAAGTAGATGTCATTGTGATGACTAAAATCAGTAAGTTATGTTATAATTCCTAAAATTTTCAATTTTATAGGGGAGATGATCGTTGGACTTACAAATACTCTTCTCATGGATTAAATATCAACAGGGCTTGACAATTCTACAACCTATCAGATAGTGAAAACCCTGCATCAATTCACCCATCTAATGGATGCCAGAATTCTCATGTCCCTGTTGCAGCCTACACCATAGATATTTGAGCTCTTTGATGACATAATTCTCTTATCAGAGGGTCAAATTGTCTACCATGGACCTAGGGAAAATGTCCTGGATTTTTTCAAAAGCTGTGGATTCAAATGCCATGAAAGAAAGGGCACTGCAGATTTCTTACAAGAGGTACTTCAGACAATAAAAAGTTCAAAACAACTTGGCTTTTCAATTCAATTAGAACATTATATTTCTATTGCCTCACTAATATCGACGGTTGCAGGTTACCTCAAAGAAGGATCAAGAGCAACACTGGGAAGGAAAGAAGCAACCTTATCGCTACATACCTCTCAAGTAATTTGTATTAAGATTCAAGTAGTTTCACGCAGGTTTGCATTTGGAAAATGAGCTCTATGTTCCCTATGATAGGGAGAGAAGTCATAGAGCTACTTTGGCGTTTGATAGGAACCCTATGCCCAAAATGGAGATCTTCAAGACCTGTTTCGCAAAAGAATGGCTTCTAGTCAAGCATAATTACTTTATATACACATTTAAGATAGCACAGGCGAGTTCACAGTCTAGATTTTGGCCCGATTTTAGATATATAGATCATAGTTTCTTTCAAATATTAATATTATATGAGAACTAGTAGTAACTAATACAAAGATAAAGGATATCTAACAAGAACTATTTACTTTATAGATTATAGTTGGAGCCCTTTTTGCATCCATTGTATTCTTGAACATTGAAATGCATCACAAACCCCAAAATGATGCAAATTATATTCTTTGGAGCTCTTGTTTTCAGTCTCCTCGCCATGGTGTTCAATGGATTTGTTGAATTGGCCATGAGAATCATCAGGCTTCCTGTGTTCTTCAAGCAACGGGATTTACCCTTCTATTCGGCATGGGCTTTCACTATTCCTACTTTTCTACTGAGAATTTCGATGTCGTTATTGGAGGCTGGAGTTTGGGTAGTGACAACTTACTACACCATTGGGTTTGCCCCTGAAGCTAGCAGGTGCCATCAACGATTCAATCGTTTATCAGGATTGTCTCCATTCTTAGTAATGAAAGCTTAATTTGTTCATCGCATTTGTTCTTCTAGATGACATCAATTTATCCACTCTACAGGTTCTTTCGACAATTTCTTATATTTTTCCTAGTCAGTCTGTGATGTTCTTCATTTAACATCTTTAAAGCAAAGTACATAAAGATGATTATATATATATATATATATATATATATATATATATATATATCTGTTGTTCACTCTCTATAGTTGTAGCTATCCTGCATGATTCATGTGAGAGCATTTCCTCTATACTACTCTTTCCTACTTGCATGATTCATGTGAGAGTGTTTCCTCTATACTACTCTTTCTTATGTCACTGCTTTACAACGTTTCCTTTGCAACATATGGTGCAATTGCTAGTAAGCTCTCTTTTAAGTTCGTGTAATGGTGTATGGTTCACACCTTTAGAATTTGTGTAATGGTGAATAGTTTATAAGGAGATTTTTTTTTTGAAAATTTTCTTCTATTAGATTGTCATAAGGAGAATACAATGATCCAATTTTTATCAACAAAAGTTAAATTTTAACTTTTGACTTATCCAACAATACTACCAACCAAAATCCAAAAGATGAGTCAATAGTCGAATCTAGTCAAAATTAATGACAACAACAACTAGTCAACAATGAATGGTCAACAAACCTGCAAATAAACAATAAAAAAAACACAGCTTGAATAGCTGGTGAAAAAGCCTAAAAAACAATATAAAATCAAAGCCAAAGTCAAAACAAACATAAACCCTAATTGCATATATAAAATCAACTGCAATCTATATGCCATAAAATCTTGATTTTTGTACCAAGAAATTCGACCCTCCAAATCAGTCCCAAAACTCAAGTTAAAAGAGTCAAAATATGCCAAATCTCCAAAAGTCAACCTTAGTTAAAGTGCCAGTCAAAACGAAATTCAGCCTCTTGCAATTTTCCTTTCCTCTTGCTCGCACGTGTGAAGATCCTCCGGAATTTTCATATGATCGAACATAAGAAAAAAAGAGAAGACGTGTTGTGATGATGTCTCCAAATGAGGTTCCTAAACTTGTATTTATCCAAATAATTCGACGAAAATTCGGACGTTTTATAAATCACAATACTTATATCATCCCGCCAAATAGTCACACCCTTCTGCTTTCCATGTCTTTGCATTCACCTAAAAATTATCCTTTCCTTAACAATCATCTGCCACGTTGTTCAGCATAGAGCTTAACATGTTATGTTTTTGTTGAAGTAATTATTGCATCTTGATGAAATTCGTAATTTCTAGATGATCTAGTTACTGGATTTGTACGTGTGGTAAACGTTTTTCCATCAAAGGCGAGGATACCGCAATTTTTTGCTACTAGGGATTCCATGTATGGACTCTAGGATGTCACATACCTTACCACTAAACAAAGCATTAAAATGGTCAGCTTCATTGTTTAAAGGTTTGTGCTTCAATAATGGGTGTCTTAACTAAAGTCGACATAATTTAATGGTGTGTGCCCTCCACTTCCAGCTTTATTCATGAATGATTTTCATTTCAAGCAAAATATGGCCACTTGCATCTGTATGAAAATTCTTTAGGTTAGACCCTATTTAATAAATCGTTACAATTATATATATATATATATATATATATATATATATATATATATATATATTAAATAGAAATAGAAATAGAGTTTAATTTAACCTCGTATGGTTAGTCAATTTCTAAAAAGGCAAATTTAATAACCTAATGTTGCTTAGAACATAATCTTGAAGAATTAACCTCTAGAGATCAACTTGTTTAAAAGTCAATACAAGACTTCATGACCAACCATACACAGATTATTTCATTGGTGGGTTGATAATATTAACTTGTAAGATAGTCTCTAGCCATCCACCTTATGCCTTTTACATCTAATTAAAAATAATTAAAATCTTATTTGGTGGCTAGAACTTCCCAAATCTTGTATTCTTTTCGTATATATTTGCAACTTTAGAGGCAATTCCTAGTATATATTTCTTTATACGAAAGTGTTTGTGTAGTGAAATTGACTAGTATATTTTTATGTTGTAAAAAAAAAAAAATAACTATTTATGTTAATTATTTTTATTTAAAGTGAGATGACCAATTGCATTTTTTCCAAGCTAAAATGGATTTAATGTATGGAGTGTTTTTTTAATGTATGCATTCCTTTTACAAACTTACATAAAATTACATTTTTTATTGTTTGCATACTTTTGTACCGTGACAAAAATATTCTAAATATTTATAGATTTGTAAAAAAATATTTTATAAACAAAAAGATTGAACTTATATTCCATTAAATCATATTACTTTCTGATGAAACTATTGCATACATATTTTATTAAAGCATTATTAAAGAGACATTTACACATTTTGATTGTAGGTGAAACATTTAATAAATAAAATTATTATTTAAACTTTCTTTATTTAAATATCTTTAAGCATTTATTTTAATATATATATATAATAAATAAAAATAATATTTAAATTCAGTCTACCTGGTGTAAAGCAGTAGGTGATGGGGTGCACTCTTAAGGCACTCAGTCTGCAAGGTCACTTCTAACATTATCTTTATAAGATTATATGACTTCACGTCATTGAATGTAGCTACCAAATTTCCTATGGGTCATTTTTTTCTTACATTTTCACAAATTGCATGTTTTTCTATGTATTTCTATTTCATACACAATAATATGAAAAATTCAAATAAAATATAAATGTAATTAAATAATTTAGGTATTATTAAAAATGCACAAAATCTAATATAATACAGTTTTTCATTATTTAAATTGGAAAAAATTAATAGCTCTTATAGGTCAAATTTCAAATGGTTAAAACCCTAAGTTGAGACCCTAGAGTCTCAAATTTTGATTAAAAACAAGATACCAAAAAATATTGAAATGTTGATCAAGTTAAAAGGGTAAAGGAACTATACACATGTTAATTTCTAATTTTATTTGCAATCAATGTATTGATTTCAATGTACATGTTGATTTATTATCTGATGCAATTATATGGATGGTCTACTTTAATTTCAAAGTAAATAGATTAATAATCTGCATTGATTTCACTGTATGTGATAATTTATGATCTAATGTAACTAGATCGATGATGTATGTTAATTTCAAAGTAAATAGATTAATAGTGTACATTGGTTTCACCACACTTGTCAATTTTTCTTTATCAAATGTGCCTACATCCATCTTAACCAAATCCACCTTAATCTAGATCAATCTTGAAAGATCCACATATGACTAACAATAGAGGAAGAGGAAGTAATACTTTTACAAAAAAGTAAAATAAGTTTGATTTAGAAAGCCATCAAAGTCTCGAAATCAAATAAAAACAAGATACAAAAAATTATTGAATTTTTCCTTAAATTAAGGGTGTAAAGCCATATGTAAGGCTC
Organism: Pinus albicaulis; assembly: GCA_034641835.2. NCBI lineage: Eukaryota > Viridiplantae > Streptophyta > Pinopsida > Pinales > Pinaceae > Pinus > Pinus albicaulis. The sequence continues at coordinate 1,426,900,786 of CM076579.1, read as the reverse complement.
TAACTAGGGTTTAGATTACTTTGACATTAATATTTATGTTTTTTACTGAGATAAATGCATTGATTTTAGTGTATATGTTAATTCATAATCTTATTGGATTGATTGCACTAAATGTATTAATTTCAATGTATATGTTGATTTCTAATCCTATTGGATTGACTGCACTAGGTGCATTATGTTCAGTGTAAATATTAATTTCCAAATTTATGTAATTAGATGGATGATTTGTAATAATTTAAAATTAAATAGATTAATAGTGTGCATTGATTTCGCATAGATGTTGATTTTTAATGATTTTTGATTAATTGCACTAGGTGCAATGATTTCAATGTATATGTTAATTCCTAATCTAATGTAACTAGATAGATGATTTGCATTAATTCAAAGTTACAAATAGATTAATAGTGTGCATTGAATTTATTGTAGATGTTGATTTCTAATCTTATTTGATTTTTACACTAACATGCATTGATTTTAGTGAATATGTCTATTTATGATATGAGTAACTAAATGGATGATCTACATTAATTTCAAAGTAAATAGATTAATATTGTACATTGATTTTAGTGTAGATGTTGATAATAATAATAATAATAATAATAATAATAATAATAATAATTATTATTACCATGGAGAATCAGTAACTTGTTGGAGTTATATGGGCGAGACCCAAGATCAAAACTAGATGTTACCACTATAGCACCAAGAGTATATCCAAAAACCTGCTAGCCAAAGATACTAGGAATTTATGACTTATTTTTTTTAGGTATTTGTGGTTGGATTGTTGATCAATGGTGGAAGATCCATAGATTTCAATGTTTCAGGTCTGCTGGCGGGTCCATCTTTAAGACATGATTGTTGATCAGTAGTGGAAGTTCCACAAATTTGATAGTTTCAGTCGACGTTTCGAAACTACCAGTCAGATCCATCTTCAAGATATAGAATTTATGACTTAGCAAGAACCAAGACTCCATGAGGGCGGGGAAGACTACTCCTTGAACCTTTTCACGACGAACCAAAGATGTCCCCCTATGGGATTTGAAACTAGGCGGAGGGGATAATATTTCAGTGTCCCAACCACTTGGTGATTTCTAATCCTATCTTGCAAAGCTTCATGCAAGATTGTCCATAAATCCTTTAACAATTGTTAAAATTTAAAGGTGTGGAGCAACATCTGCACATCCTGAAAATTTGGTGGAACCCATTGTCATCTTTTATCTTCCTTCATTTTTTAAAATTGTCCTTGCATACCTTCTCTCTATGATTTTTCTTTGTGATGCAACTTATTTGAAATCATAGTAAGCCTTTAACTCCTTTATGCAAGAAAACAAGAAAATTTCATAAAAACCGAAATGATAAAGGAATGGATAGAATGTATTGAATTTCAATGTATTGGTGAGAGGAATATGGATTGATATGATTGAATTTTAGTCATGTGTGGATTTCTCAAGACAATATTTTCTCTAGTTACACCCTCTTTCACATTTTCCATCATTTAAAATCGTTACATTGTCACTTTGCATTCAAATTGTTTATTGATGATATACATCCATTTGACAATCGAGTATGAGGGTGATGTATAATTCTATTTGTGCTCAACTGGGAGTTGAAAAGTGTCCCTTAAAAAAAATACTTTCAATAAAAAACATTATTGACTATAATAAAGACATAGATAATTATACTTATTTGGTTAGTTATAATCAAAAGCATTATAAAACATTTAATACTTACATTCTCATTTTGCTCACTTGGTTGGTCCATATTTCACTTTCACTCTTGGAGTAATAAAAAAATTATTTCGATATCTATGTTACATAATATAATTGTATATAACTTTACATAGATAAAAGCATTAAAATTAAAATTAAAAAACAAAAAATATATATTTCTCTTATAGATATTTCAACATTGAACTAAATAATTTGGTTGAATATCATATTGACTAATATAGAGACAAAAAAATATGTGTAAAAAATGTGTGTAGAGAGAGATCGTGTTAATGTTTATCTTAGTAAAATATTTCAATGTTTAAAAGGAAAAAGTAATTAAAGGTAAAATTATTTAGTCACTTATTAATAAGAGGAAGATGTGTAACTCATTCAATTTTTAATTTAAAATATTAATGATAATAAATTATTGGAATATGCAATTTAAACAATGAAAGATTACACATGATCTATATAGAGATACACAAAAGACCACTATACGTCTATCTTAATCAAGGATTTATCAAGCACTAAAAGGGATGTGTAAATTTGTTCTACATTTTGGAAGTTTTATGCTCAAAGTTTGAAAATATGATATGAATTTCTTTAAATTACTTCGCACAATGTGACTACTTTAGGGGTTTTGTCGCTAAGTCCATTTATGCATTATAAAACCCATTTTAAACAAGAAAAAAAACTAGATATGACCAAAAATGATTTAGTCAAATTAATTAAAAAAAAAAGAAAAAAAAGAAAAAAAAAGCCAAACAAACTCTAAAACTTAAAATAGTTACATAACACCATTTTTCATCATTGAAGTTATTAACACTTTCTATCTTCTCAACAAACTGAGATACGAAGAAAAATTGAAATTAAAATTAAATGACTAATTTATTTACATGTCTAACAAATTTTATGTTATTCATCATCATCATTATCATCATCAACTAAAACTAATTTAAATCCATATTAACTCCTAATATATTGTGTTAAGAAAAATCAAATTTCTTAAATTACAATTTTTTTCTCATTAAAATAAAACTAATTAAAATAAACAAAATAAAACTAATTAAAATAAACCAATAATCAAATAATATTCTAAACTAAATTCAAATTGTATAAACAGAAAAATAAATGCAATTCATTCTCCTCTTGGTTACTAGGAAATTAATTAGAAAATGCAGACTCATGGTCATTTCCAAAATACATTTGGAAGAGATTACTTTTCAACGCCACATCTCCGGATGCGGTCATTTTGGTTTCATCACTTCACACTCCACTCGCATCGATGCTGCTGCTTCCCAAATTCGTTTCCAGAAAATTAATTTTGAAATCCGCATTTTCGGATGCGGTCATTTCGGTTTCTTGACTACACCCGCATCGATGCTGCTGGAGCTGTCGCGATAACTCTTAGAGCGCGTGGAATTATTGTCCTGCAAATAACGTATGTAGTTCCGATGATGTGAAGTTGCGGATTCCAACAAAATTTTATTATTTTTATGAAGAGTCAATGGTCCGCGAGGAAATCTTTTCTCGTAATTTTTGGCAGAGGAAGAGGTAATGTAAATGATTATGGGTTAGTCGTTAATTTGTGTCATGTTTAATGCTGATTGATATTTCTTTAAAATCCAAAGAAAGTCAAATGCTGTCGATATGATTGATATTTCATTAAAATATAAAAGAAAGTCAAAAGCTATCATTTTTTTTAAAAATACAAACATAAATAGATGCGAAGTTTAAAAAGGTTGCGTTTTCACTCAAATTTGGCAATGTTTTTCAGAAAATTTGGCAAAAATTTGCCCAGAATCTTGTTTATAGTTATTAGACTTTAATATTTTGAGTGCCCTAAGGGTTTTTGATACTATTGAATCTATTTCCAGCATCAAAAATGGATTCTAAACACTCCAAGCACATGATTTTTCGAGTTTTAATTGACCATATTCCGGCTATTTTTTGCCGTCCGAGCTATTTCACGGGCTCGGTAGACAACTTCATAAATAGGAAATGGACTTCATAATTTTTCGCAAGGAAGAGGTAATGTAAATGATTGATGGGTTAGCCGTTAATTTGTGTCATGTTTAAAGATGATTGATATTTCTTTCAAATCCAAAGAAAGTAAAATGTTGTCGATATGATTGATATTTCATTAAAATCTAAAAGAAAGTCAAAAGCTATCAGTTTTTAAAAAAATACAAACATAAATGAAGGAGTATTTCGTTCGACGAATTGGGAGTAGCTCCCGATCAGTCCCCTTCGACGACTCTCTTCCTTCTTCGACTCCATGGTGGACCTCGTGGAAGACGGCGGATCAGTCGCAGACGGCGACGACAACATAGACCCCACCTCAAACCCGTCCTCCGCCACCTTTCTCCCTCGCGCCGCTCCTCCTCATCCGCCACCACTCCACACGGGCAAGAAATTTGAATTTTGAAATTTGACTCCTCCCGCGTGGCTAATAACATATCTTGGCTGCCCCTCATTCGCAAATAACAGAATGTGCTCTGCCCATCCCAAGCCGCTCCGAATCAGCTCAGTTATTCAACAGTTTGTTGCATATGCATTAATTCCAACCAACCCAGCCGACTTCATTAAATGCAAAGAGCTGTCTCGGAGTATCTGGAGAGTTCGTCGAGCTTCCTGAAGAAGCTATCTCCACCGACATTCCTGAATCCAGAAACTTCTCAGCTATGTATAAATATCTCTTTCATGAAATGCAAATTCACCAGTTTGAGTGATAAGCTGTGTTCTCTGATATGGTATCAGAGCAAGGTGAGGTCTTCGAGCGACCAGTCTGAAAGATCGTTGTGTGATGTTTTTGAGAGACAGTGGTGTTGAGAATTTAGGGTGTGTTGCAAAGAGTCTGTGTGCAGTGTATTAAGCTTGTGGTGAAGGGCGGACTGGCCGGAGGATGCTCTTGAGTGAAGATTGATATTACTGCATCTCTGGGAGAGTATCGCTGCAAGGGGAGCCGCTGTAAATGTGCAATGTGTGTAGAGTAAACCATGACGAGGAATTTTTTTTTGATGTCCAACAGAACGTTGAAGGAAGTAGTGAGCATTTCAGCTTCTGCCGAAAGCGTGGAGACGAAAAGGGTATAATGGTGCTTATGCCCTTCTTTCCTTGCATTTTTTGTAAAAATCCGAATGTTAAATTCCTGTAAGAAATAATTTCAATGCTGTTTCATCAAGTTCGAACTAAGTAAAAGATGGGGGAGTAAATTTGGCTTACAAGTAAAAGTAAATTGTGGTCATCAAAATAAAATTGTGGTCGTTGTTTTTGAGATGGTGCTTATGAATTAAGTAAAAAGTGAATTGTGGTGATGAAATAAGTTTGTAGTGGTTGTTTTCCTATTTTGGGCATTTTGAAAATTTTAAAGAATAGTTGTGACAGTTGTGGAGTAATAAGAGTTTTTAATAAATTAAAAGGAAAAAAGGGGGAAGTAAAATAAGTTAAAGAAGGTGTTATTGTTGTTTGTAAGGAGCCATTAAAGTTTAGATTGTTGCTTGAATATTCATAAGCTTACTACTATGGCAAATATATTAGCAGAATCTTATTTAACTAACTTTGATAAGTTAGATGGTGAAAATTATGCAAATTGGAAGTTTAAGTTGCAGACTGTGATGGAAGGCTCTAATATGTGGACGATTGTGTCTGGAGATGAAGTGAAGCTAGAACTCCCTCAAGCCACAGCTGCTGCAATTCAAGATTGACAACGACGAGAAAACAAAGCGAAGGTATTATTGCGAATGCCCGTTAAGGACAATATTATTCCACACATTAGAGAGTGCAAGACATCCAAAGAGACATGGGACACTCTAAAAAATCTGTATGAGACGAAGACCACAAAATCGAATATTGTATTTAAAGAGTAAGCTTCTTTCAATTAAGATGGAAGAAAATGAAAATATCAATAGTTTTATTTCTAGAATTAAGGACTTGAAAGATAAATTAGGTGACATTGGTGAAACAATATCTAGTACAGATTTGGTTACTGTGACATTAAATGGAATGTTGGATGAGTATCAAATGTTTATCACTGGTCTTGCAGCTAGAGAGAAGGCTCCTACGTTTAATGAATTGGCAGGTATACTTATGCAGGAAGAAGAGCGAAGAAGAAGTCTTAATCAGAAACCCCCCAATTCAGATTTAGCATTGGTGGCTAAAGGAAAGCAAGCCTTCAAAGGAAAACAATGGGAGAAAAATAAAAGCAAAAGGCCACAGGTAAAATCATTTCAAGGTATGCCTTCACCAAGGTCAAATGTCAAATAAAGTAGAGATGGTGCATGTTACTATTGTGGAAAGCCTGGTCATTATGCTAAGAACTGCTTGAAAAGAAGATCTGATTTATTTAAACTAAGAAGACATACAGGAAATTATGTTGATAGAGATGAGGCAATCAGTCATGAATTTAACAATCTTCAATTATTTGTGACTAATGTTGCTTTGTCAGCAGAAAATGATGATGATAATGCTTGGTTTATAGATTCCGGTGCATCAATCCACATGTCATGCAAAAGAGATTGGTTTGATACTTATCATGAAGTTAATAATGGTGCACACATTTATTTAGGAGATAATAGATTGCATGAAATAAAATGATATGGTGATATAAATGTTACTATGCCTAATGGACAAGAAAAACAAATTCGAAATGTGGTGTATGTTCCACGATTAAAGAAGAACTTAATATCTATCTCTACTATTACAGATCAACATTTGAAAGTTGAATTTATGAAATCACAATGTTTGGTAAAGGATATGCAGGACAACTACAAGGTTGTTGAAAAATGAATGAGAGTTGGAGGATTATACAAGTTGGATGTGACAAAGAATAGGCATCAAGCTTTGGCATCAACAAGCATGTCAAACATAGAGCTTTGCAATCAAAGGTATGGGCACTTAAATCATAATGACCTAATGTTACTTCAAAAGAAAATGATGGTAGAAGGCCTTCCAAATATTAATGGTGAACACTTTGAATGTGAAGGTTGCACACTACGAAAACAACATAGGGAATAATTTCATGTGCATGAAAATAAAAGAAAATATGAAATACTTGAGCTAGTGCATACTGATGTATGTGGTCCAATGCAAACTAGGTCACTTGGTGGAGCATATTACTTTCTTATATTTATTGATGATAGCACTATATACACCTGGGTGTACTTTATAAGAAATAAAAGTGATGTGTTTGAATACTTTAAAGAATTCAAGAATATGGTAGAAAAACAATCAGGAAAGAGTATTAAAATTCTTCGATCAAATAAAGGTGGTGAGTACACTTCAGGAGCTTTTATCAAACACTGCAAACAAAATGGAATTGTGCAACAATTTACAGTACCGCATACACCTCAGCAAAATGGTGTAGCGAAAAGAAAGAATAGAACATTAGTTGAATGTGCTCGTAGTATGTTGAAAAGTAAAGAAATTTCTAACAGTTTTTGGGCTGAATCCATTAATACTGCTGTATATCTTAAAAATAGAAGTCCTACAAAATATCTTGAGCACAAAACACCATTTGAATCATTTTATGGTTTTAAACCTAAATTTAGTCATTTAAGGATATTTGGATGCAAGGCCTTTGCTCATATTCCTAAGGAGGATAGGAGAAAATTAGACGCCAAAGCTATCAAATGCATTTTTATTGGATATTGTACTGATCAAAAGGCATATAAAATGTATGAACCAAATACTCACAAGGTCTTTGCAAGCAGAGATGTTATATTTCATGAGCATGCAGATAAACAAATGAAAGATGATGAATATAATGTATGGCATCCTACTTATAACTTTAAAGAAGATGAAGTTGTGGAATCATCTCAAGAAAGCATGGACATTCCAAAAGACAATTCAAGAAGCCAAAGCCCACAAAGAAGTGATGAAAGCACTCCACAAAGAATAAGAAGAGAAGGTACTCCACAGTGTAATGAATCTCTAAGAAGGTCAACACGACAAATTCAAACCCCTATCAGGTATACAGATTATGCTTTAATGTCTCAAGTAATGAATGTTTTTGAGCCTTCAAATTATGAAGAATCCAAAAATCATAAAGAATGGATGGAAGCTATGAAAGAAGAATATAACTCTATAATGAAAAATGAAATTGGGAATTAATAGAATTACTTGAAAATAAAGTCCCTATAGGATCAAAATGGTTGTACAAGACAAAGTTTAATGCAGATGGTAGCATAGACAAGTATAAGGCAAGATTGGTTGCAAAAGGTTATTCGCAAAAGGAAGGTATAGATTATGAAGATACCTTTGCTCCAGTAGCAAAAATGAACACAATCAGAATATTGATAGCATTGGCCACTAAATATGATTGGAATTTATATCAACTAGATGTGAAGTCAGCTTTCCTAAATGGGGACTTAAAAGAGGAGATTTATCTTGTTCAACTAGAAGGATTTGAAAAGAAGGGACAAGAACATCTTGTATGCAAATTAAAAAAGGCCTTATATGGACTAAAACAAGCACCCAAATCTTGGTATGAGAAAACAGATAAATTCTTCATTCAACAAGGATTTAACAAAAGCAAGAATGATCCTAATTTATATGTCAAGACAGATAGAAATGGAGACATAGCATTAATCTCTATATATGTTGATGATCTAATAATAATAGGGAGTGCTGTTAAAATGATTAATGATATAAAAATGAAGTTATCACAGGAATTTGAGATGAAGGATCTTGGACAAATGCATTATTGTCTAGGTCTTGAAGTATGGAGAGAGAATGGAAGAACTTTAATCACACAAAGCAAATATACAAACGAGGTACTAAAGAGATTTCATATGAAAGGATGTAAAGTAGTAAGTACTCCATTGGAACAAAATATCAAATTGAGAAATGATGATGGAACAAAGGAGGTGAATGGAACATTGTATCGACAATTAATGGGAAGCCTGAATTATCTCACTACCACTAGACCAGACATTGCTTATGCAGTAAACATACTTAGTCAATTTATGGCTAAGCCTCTTGAGAGCCATTGGATGGCTGCAAAAAGGGTCCTTCGATATTTAAAGGGAACTATCAATTTTGGTATTGAATATACTAATGATTATAATGTTGAATTGACAGGTCATTCTGATTCTGACTAGGCCGGAAATCCAGATGATAGGAAATCCACCACTGGATATGTGTTCAATATAGGATCAGGAGCAATATCATGGAGCAGTAAGAAACAACCAACAATGTCATTGTCATCAACTGAAGCAGAATATAAAGCCTTATGTAGTACCACCTGTGAAGCTATATGGCTATGAAGAATACTTGAAGATATTGGTGAAGCTCAAGAAGAACCAACAGTGATCAGATGTGATAATCAAAGCACCATCAAATTGGCAAACAATCCTGTCTGTCATGCAAGGACAAAGCATATAGACACACAATATCATTTTGTAAGAGAAAAGGTCCAATCAAAGGAAATTGACCTAATATATTGTAATACAAATGAAAATGTAGCTAACATATTCACTAAGCCTCTTGGGAAGGCTAAATTTGAGACTTGTAGGAGTAAGTTGTGTTGTAGAAAATCCAAATTATGTTGTAAGCCTAGCTGAGACTTAGACCAACATGCATGCCAATTAAGAGTATGTTTGTGTCTTGTGTGTCGTGTGTCTGTATATGGTTGGAATTAAGGGGGAGTGTTGGATAGGCATTAATTCCAACCAACTCAGCCGACTTCATTAAATGCAAAGAGCTGTCTCGGAGTATCTGGAGAGTTCGTCGAGCTTCCTGAAGAAGTTATCTCCACCAACATTCCTGAATCCATAAACTTCTCAGCTATGTATAAATATCTCTTTCATGCAATGCAAATTCACCAGTTTGAGTGATAAGCTGTGTTCTTTGATATAGTCCACTCTACGAATTTATTTACAGGTACTCCCGTTCCCATCTCAGACTGGGGCACAGTTCAACAAACAATTTTCTTACTGTTTAGTCGACAGGAGCGCGTTTGGAACCTCTAGTTCCCTAATTTTTGGCGCAGTTGCAGTACCCAAATCTGCAATTTTTACACCGCTACTGAGCAACCCCAAGTTGGATACTTTCTACTATCTTGAACTGGTGGGCATAAGCGTTGGTGGAGGAGGCTTACCTCCATTCCTGCCTCTGTGTTTAAGATGGATGCGACTGGCAATGGAGGAGTCATTATTGATTCTGGGACCTCTGTAACCCATTTGGTTGAGCCTGCTTATACTGCAATGAGGGATGCTTTCAGGGCTGGGACTGGGAACCTGAAATCTGCAGGTGGATTTTCTCTGTTTGATACCTGCTATGATTTATCAGGGCTGAAAATAGTGAAAGTACCCACTCTGGTCTTTCATTTCCAGGGCCGAGCCGATGTCTCGCTGCCTGCTACTAACTATCTCATTCCTATGGATACTTCTACTATTTTCTGCTTTGCCTTTGCTGGAAACACTGGAGGGCTCTCAATTATTGGCAACATCCAGCAGCAAGGGTACCATGTAGTGTTTGATAGTATGACAAATCGTGTGGGATTTAACGCTGGTTCATGCCTGGCCTAGGAGAGCTTGTTTATTTGAATTTGAGTTTTACTTGTATGGTCTGCCTAACTTAATTTTCTCATATACCGTCCCCTGCTATTGTTCTTGCTATCATTTGGGTATTATTCATACATCGTCCAAATGTATGGAATCTCCATGCCTATTTTTTTTCAAGGTTGTAATGTTTTCATATAATTTTATATCAATATGAATCAAACTATTCTACTTGGATTAAAGGTTTTGTCATTCCAAATGCAGAGACTGTTATTTGCTTTTCCTTTTCCCATTGCTTTAAGTTATGGATCTAGATCTACAAGGCTGCTGCAAATTTATTCTGTTAAATTAGCAAAATGCAGGATTCTCATTAATGGTAGTCATCTATTTCCACTATTTAGAGATAAAATGGTTTTTTTTACATGGATCCACAAGGCTGCTGCAAATTTATTCTGTTAAAATAGCAAAATGCAGGATTCTCATAAATGGTAGTCAGCTATTTCCACTATAGTTAAAATGGGTTTTCTTGAGTTTCTCACACATGGGAATCTTCTATTTCTACTTTTTAGAGATAAAATACTAATGGTTTTTTTTTATTGTTTGTTGCAATATTATTTGTTTTCCCTCATGCTGAATTATAAATCCACATGCCTCAACAAATTGTCACTGTGAAATTAGCAAAATCCAAAACTCTGATAGTGGGAATCTTCTATATCCAAAAGCCTGATGGTCAGAAACTTCTATTTCCTATTTCTGCTATTTGGATCTGAAATATGTTTGTGATGTTTGTTTCTTATAATATGAGTTGTTAAAATTTCCATGATATGAGTTATTAAATCTATATAATATTAATTGTTAAATCAAGATAATTTAAATATTTCAAACATAATTTAGTTATTGAATCTGTATAATTTGAGTATTTCAAACCTAATTCATAATTATCTGTATAATTTAAATGTGCATGGGTTTTTTTGTTAAATCTAGATAATTTGAATAACTCAGACATATTTTTTTATTTGAGTATTTCAAACCTAATTTATAATAATCTGTATAATTTAAATGTGCATGGGTTTTTTTTGTTAAATCTACATAATTTGAATAACTCATATATATTTTTTTGTTTTGTTGTTGAATCCTGACTATTTAGATGTTTTCTAAAAACAAATTTTTAGAGTTTTGAATTTATTTATATATTTATGTTTTTATAATTTTTTAAAATACTAAATATATTTATATGTTAAAAATACAATCTAAATAAATAAACAAAATACTAACTAGAAGTTGCCCCTAAAGGTGCAAGAATACACCGAAGGTATAGAAGAACTGAAAAGATTCTCTCTCCAATATATTTTTATGAGTTTAGATAAACAGGAGCAAGTAATTGTAGAATTTAAGCCACGTAATGATGAGCTTAGATAAACAGGAGCAAGTAATTGTAGAATTTAAGCCATGTAATGAGGGATTTTGTTTGGTGAATACATATTTTCGATAACTCTATTAAATAATTTTCGCTTCGTGTGAGGCTAAGGAAAGATATTCGGGGTCAAAGTCAATACACTAAAGCATTCTGTTTAGTTGTTTTGTTGCTCCAGGTTCGTCCTTTAGTTGCAGGCAAATTTTAAACTGGAATAAAAGGAAATGTATGAAGATTGAGGATAAAAAATGTACTTTGGAACAATTTGGGAACATATGAACGTGTATTCAAACGAAATTTCCGGGAAATAAATATACCTGTAGAAATATGCAAACAATACTAGGTTCAACCTGCGAACAAAGAAGCAGATTAAAGAAAGAACTTATCGTTGTGTATACAAAGTTTCGGGACTCAAGTGCTGATAGACAAGGAAACACGAACATGCAAAAGAAAGAAAGCAAACTTGGAAACAAGCGGATTAATGAACTAATTTGCCATTTTCTTGACAGAAATTTGGGTAATCGGATCAATCTTTACTGTTTAAAGAAAATGTGTGTTAAGAAAGGACTTCTTAATCAACCTTTTCTGCTTCGGAAATGTATTCGTATGCACGGTCGTATTGCGAGAGACCGAGGTGACAAAGGCATAGTACGCGGAGAGATTTTGCTTGGCAAACGATGTGCTCTGTGTCGAAAGGAATGTAAAGCATGGATCCTTCAAAGAGTGCGGCGCTGATTTCGTAAAGCTTTGCCCTAAAGAATTCAGATCCACTGCCATAAAACGCAAAGATTACTTATTTATTTAATTTAATTATGGACATTCAAATACACAAACTAGAAAGTCGTGCATTTTTCCAATATATTTAAAATTTCTGATGTTTTGCCCGAAAGAATCTAGATCAACAGTTATAAAATGATACCTATTATTGAACACAAATCTTGATGGATATTTAAATGCAAAAAGTACAGGATTTTTTATTTTTATTTTTTCAAATCACTTTCTTGCCTGTTCCAAAGGATAGCATGTACGCAGCGCCGTTCACTTGAAGAATGCTCATCCACCTCTGCTAGGAATTTGATAATTCTTTCATCGGTTGCAATCTGCAGTGCCAACGCTACTTTAGCCTTGTAACTTGGATATGCCGAAGACACATTTCTAAGAATCTTATCAAGAACTCTAACTGGGAGCTCCTTTTTAGACGGAAAACGATTCTGCAGCCGAAAAAATGCAGATCTGGCAGTTTCCCAACCTCCAGAGCTGGACTGAATAAAGATCTCAACCGCAGAAATACAAATATCTAAAGGCGCTCCACTGTGTCCAAGAAGTGCACCAAGTTCCTTCTCAGCGTCCTCACTGAGACCCAAACCTATGTACGCCTTCAAAGCCAGAAACAGAGTCGTTGGATGATCCGACTTGTCTTTGAGAACCGCCACACATTTCAGAACGCTATCAAAATTCTCCACCTGAATATGAGCCGCGGCAAGATACCGAAGGGTTTTGAGCCTCACATTTTCCAGCAAAACTCTTTCGTCGGACTTCGCCAGGCATTTCACAAGAGCTTCCGAGCAAATCTCAAAAGCCTGGTTTAAAAACTTTACGGAATCACCATCGGCACTGCCTCCTTCTTCCGTTTTAGCCAACATAGTCTTTCCGTAATACAAATACTGTTCTGCAAGCTCACGGTAACGCTCCGTTGCATCTAACAAAAGCCCCTTGGCCTTGCCAAGCAAGGTGCAGGTGAGCGTCCTCTGAGACATTTCCCAGGCCGTTCTAGCCCTCGAAATAAGGAGCTCAAATGAAAATTTCCACCCCTCTTCACCGTCAGAAGACAAATTCTCATTTTCCTTGGATTTAGAAATCAGCTCCGTGGCCTTCTCAAAGCACGAGGCAGCGAGTTCAAATTTATGAATTTTGTGCCAAATTACGCCCGTTCTGTGAAAAAAGGTTGCTATCTTGAGCAAACTAGAGGGAATTCCATCCACTTTCTCGGCTATCAGCAGCAAATCGCTTGCGAAATGACGGAGCTTGACATGTTCTTCGTCATATTGTTGCCCGGCTTGCATAGCATTGGCCATGTCTACGCAGGCGTTCCAGAGCCGGTAACTCAATTTCCACAGTTGCAGCTTCTGGTCTTCTTGCAACAGGGCTTTACACGGCATCAAACGTATCATATACTCCCTTAATTTCTTGATGTTTTCGGCACTCACCATGAGAACAATTTGTTCTATCTGCGCAATCTGTTTCTCCATTTTTGTTACGATTGAAGCAACAGTTACCAATCCTTCTTCTGCCATTTCTTCGCTTAGAACCTCTGATATGTGCATCTTTACTCATACACGGCCAAATTGTTGCGGGTTTCGCAGGGTAACTGCATGCAGGTGCAGGTGCTTGTTTGAAGGGTTGGATGGAGTGGTGGGTGGCAAAGACGAGCAATTATTAGAAAAAGAGGAATGTTGCACATACTAATCGCAAAGAGCGAAATGGAAACATCCATCCGGCATCCACGGCAACGGTAACAGAAGATCAACGGCTTAAAACAATGACAACTGTGCCCAGAACGAACGGTAGAAAATGAAAATGTTGACGATGGTTTGGTGGAATTCTTCCAATATAACACCTTCGGTGTAAATATATTTATATGTTAAAAATACAATCTAAATAAATAAACATCTGCTATTTTACAATATATAAGGTTTGCCCATGAAAAAACTACAAACTTTTTCCTCCTTTTTCCTCGTTGCTAAAATTGTTCCGTATATAAGTAAACCATTTATCAGTTGGCACAATTTACAGTGAATTGTAATCGTCCTGCACAAAAGCACAGGCCAAGCATCAGAAGTTGGTTTCTAATACGGTGGAGGTGGAAGAGAAAGGACCGACAGACCAACGATGATGAGAGTACATATAATTGCACTTCTTTTGGAATTAAATATATACCCTTTAAAATTGGGTTTATACAAATATATTTGCTTATACCTTATATCTACTTATATGTAATTTTAATCAGATTGAATTTTGAATGCAGTAACGAACATTTGCAGTTACTTTTTTGAGCAAATTATAATGTATGTAGTTTGTGGAGGATTGTTTGAAGATTAAAAGTTGTTGAAATTTGGACAAAAAAATTTAAAAAATAGTAAGTGTTTGAATCATATTTTGATAATGAAAATGGATTCAGTGTTATCAAAAATTGTAAAAGCATTTAGAATCTTGAAGTTTGATAGTTATAACTTAGATTTTCAAAATTCTCTATCAAATTTTATTAAAATCTTGTTAAAATTTATATAATTTTTTAGACAAAAAAAAAGACGGAATTTTTCATTTTTCAACAATAATGTAAACAAGTTTCATGAGAGGGAGTTTCTAACTAAGATGTCCATTAAGATGGGAATTTTTTATTGAACATTTTTTTCCAAGAGCTAAGGGAATTTATGAATTTTAATTTGATTTATATAATAATGTTAAAATTACTGATGGATTTATATAGAAATATATTATATAAAAAGTTCAAAGAAAGATAAAAGAAGAAAATTAATTGTAAGCATCAAGATATGAAGTTCATAAGTATTATTAGTAAGTAAAGTGATAAAATGTTAATTTAATTTATATATTAATATTAAAGTTGGTAGATGGATTTGTATGGAAATATATTATATAAAAAAATTAATGAAAAAGATAAAAGAAGAGAATGAATGGAAGCATCAGTAAAAAGAGACCAAATAACTGAAGAAGTTTTTTCAACTGTGATATGTTTTGGATAAGCATTCTTGAAAAAATCTATGCAATTTGGTATATGTCAGTTTGGAATATTAATTTTCATTAAATTATTAATTAAGTTTATTCATATGCAAACTTCAAATTTATGTTGAAACGAAGCTAGACATGCTCAATATTACTACAACATGTAACTTGCAAGCCTCAACTAGTATGAATCTCCATGATGGGATAATTGTTTTTCTATCAACCATGGGGGAAACCATCTAGTCAAAATCCATTAATGTCAAACTCTAATATATATGAGGTAACCCACCAATTAGAGATAATGACCTCCAAGTTACGAGTACAATCTTAACAAAGTGAATAAGTGCTTTAAAGTCAAACAATGGAAGGAATAACCTAAATAGAACTCAGTAAGGATCTGTTAGATGTATGTTAGATTGCCAATAAGAGTTGTGGTAACCAATATACTCAAGATATAGATCAACCCTGAAAACAAAATAAACAAAATATCTCATGGACTATTTTCCCTCAAAGTTATTTACCCTTGGGGATGATATCATCATCTAAAATATTATTGGTTCTTTTAAATTTGATTTATGTTTCTTAATAAATTACTAATTCAACCTAATAACAATCAAACCATATCTCATGAAAAGTATTGGTCATGCAAATCTTATGTCATATTTCTATAAAAGAAAACTTACACAACTATGTTTATAAACAAAGGAAAATTTTTAAAATGGGTGAGTCTATTCAAGGATAACCTATACCAACTTTGAATATATAATTTGTTTTAGTTTCTTGAAATATTTAACCTAAAATTTCCCCCCTTGAAATCTTTTCACTTTTTAAGAATCTCATAAATAAGTTTAGTAATCCTAGAAAAAAATGGAGAAAAGAGATGAAGAAAATTTATCTTACTAAATAAACATTGTACAACCTTCTTGTTTCTAGGAAGAGGAATTTTCTTGATAGCTTCAATATGCTTAAGGTATATTTTGATCCCCATCCATAGATACAATATGTTCTATAATCCTATGTTCCATTGCACCAAAAATAGAGTTCTTGAGGTTCAAATATGTCTTGAATTCTCAACATTCTTCTAACGCCCTTCTCGGGTGTGTAACATGATCACCATGATGTTTGGAAAATATTGTGACATCATCTTGATAAATAACATGAAATTTATTAATAATGTAAGAAAATGCATTACCCGTTGCTCTTTAAAAAATTTCACCAACATTAATGAAACCAAAATTGGCATGCAAACATAAGGTTAAGTTTCATATTTTTTCAAGGTGATGCTATTTTTAGTGGGCTTGGAGTAAACGTATAGTCACCCCACTAAAAATATCATCACCTTGAAAAATTATGAAACTTGGACCACAAGAAAATATCCCAATTGAGTCCTCAAATATGTAATTATCTCGTTCATTGGAAAACTTTAAAAAATTGCTAAAAATAGAAATTACTAAAAGTAAAAAATTTCTAGTTTTTCTTGAAATTTGAACTCCATAAAAATCTCCTCAAAGGGTGTTCAAACCTTTAATAAAATATCAAAGAAAATAACCATGCAAAACCAACTTAATCATATCCTTTGGGGTATTTGACCTCCCATACTTATTGTGGCTACCACAATGAACTTGTTATTATGAGACATTATCTACCATTGAATCACCTATCCATGCATGTGTTGTAACTATATGAATAAAATTTTCAAGAAACTACCAAACCATTTATCCACAAGTCAAAATACATGTGACCTTGTGCCAAGTATGAGAGGTACTCCTCAAAATTTTATCAAGGCCATGTTGATGAACCAACTAATCAATCCACCCAAAAATATAACCATGAATAAAGATAAATAGGTAGTTTTATTTGACTTTGCAGAAATCCAATCTAGGTGATAACACTAGGGAAAAGTGGGGAAGAATGCTCCCATGGGATGTTAATTATCATACAACTCTCTAAGAAAACTAAACTATAAGAGAGGACCATAAAACCACTGTGAAATAAGGCTCTCATATGCAAACTTCAAACTTTTGTTGAAGGAAGAAAGACGTGGTCAATATATAGGCTCTCATATGCAAACTTCAAACTTTTGTTGAAGGAAGAAAGACATGGTCAATATAACTACAACATATAACTTGCAAGCCTCTACTAGTATCAATATCCATTAGGAGATAATCATTTTTATATCAATCACGGGGGAAACCATATAGTCAAAATCCATTAATGTAAATCCTTTCCAGCCACGAAGAAACCCACAAATTAGAGCTAATGGGCTCCAAGTTATGAGTAGAATCTTACCAAAGTGAATGAGTGCTTTGAAGTCAAACAATGGAAGGAATCAATTAAATATAATTCATTAAGGATCTGTTAGATGCATGTTAGATTTCTAATAAGGGTTTTGGTAACCAAGATACTCAACATATAGATCAACCCCGAGAACAAAATATCCTTCCAGCCCACATGAAGCAAAATACTAAAAAAACAATGCACATATATGATGTAAGTACAAAGTACTAACTTTCAAAGTTGACTTGACCATGAGTAGCTCTAAAGTCAAAAGTGAATGAGTAGTTATGAATAAATAGAGAGAGTTGTACAATTACTGGAAAATTGAACAGTCAGTTAATCGAGGGTGTCAAAATATACATAGCATGTATGTATCACCATCCATAACAATGTCACATCAACTCCAAAAATTCTAACAAGTAGACTACGAAATTCCTATTTACCCTGGTCAAAGTGATAGGTTGTGTCAAGCACAAATGATTTTACATAAAATTGATGACCCTAACAAAATAGACAATAAGGTGTTAGTCATAAAAAAACATGTTTTTTTACGCAATTCATGCACCAACCAATCCCCTAGTTTGGCCACTCGAAATCCTAACAGACACACATTCACTTTGGACTATGCAATATGATAGTTCTAGGGTTAGATATGGGTAAAGAGCTAGCGTTTGCTTTAATTATTTCACATGGTCTTTAACAATCTCATTTAGATTAGAATAAAATTACGTAAATAATGTAATATAATATGAAGAAATAATTATAAGGATCACCATTCCTATTGATTTAAAGAATAATTCATAAAGTGTTGGGTGATTTTTACTTGATCATATGGTGGGTTAAAGAGCGATGCCTAACAAAGAATCCAATACTAAAATTGCATTCAAATGTTGTATGTGTTTGTATATGATTTTTTGATGCCTTTTCCACTAAACACATCCCTAGAGAACAAAACCAACAAACAAATTCCATTGCCTCTACCATGGAAAACTTCGATCTTTCTCCTCTATACCTTTAAACAAATATCAATTAGAGATGGTTTACTAGCCTTTAGCTCCAACTAGATAATTGAATTCTTTTTAATGATGATGAACATATTTTTACAGTTTATGATGAATGCTTCTAATTTTATGTGTTATGTAAACGATGAGTTGGAAAATTACAATTTATTCCATCTCGATTCCAACAAGATTCCACTATATTTGAATCCTTTGGAAAAGGTTTTTGACAAGGATGGTTAGGTTAAGGTACATAAAAAATTATCAACTCCAATTCTGAATTTCGATGAGAAAAAATTCCTATAAAGATAAAGGTTTTTAAATCTTGTAAATTATATGAAAGAAATAAAATAGGAACTTTAAGTAGGTTGAGTTTGTTTAGTCATATGATGCATTGAAGGCATACAAAACTAAAATATTTAAGCATCTAATTCCTTTTCAGGAAGGCACGGATCCTTTTCAAATCAAAACAAATAACGAATGAATCCTAAATTGGTAGAATTTTTTTTATTTTTAGTAATTTCTATTTTTAGCAATTTATGAAAGTTGTCCAATGAACAAGGTGGTTACATATTTGAGGGCTCAATTGGGAGATTTTTTGTGGTTCAAGTTTCATGATATTTTTAGTGGGGTGACTATACTTTTAGGATACCCAGTGTGCCATGCAACATCATTGTATAATTCCAAGTCATTCCAAGCACTTTCAAATTGCTATTTTTAGTGGGGTGACTATACTTTTAGGATACCCAGTGTGACATGCAACATCGTTGTATAATTCCAAGTCATTCCAAGCACTTTCAAATTTCAACCATTGATTGTGTTTTAGAATGGTTTGTATTGGGCTTGTTGGCCCAGATGGAGATATCTGTTCTTTTTAGATAATAATGAGCCTTAAGAGATTCTCTTATGGCCTCAAATCATGGGCCTTCTTTATTGAGTTCCTAGTCCAATTCATGAGACCTAATTTATCATTATAATAAGCATAAAACATATTCACCCTCTTAGATAACTACTTCCTAATTTTGAGATGCATATATTTAATAGGAAAGAGATGGCTAGACTTAGGTAGTTCTTGCAAGAGAGCATCGTACTTTGGAGGCTTTTTTGTTATTTTAAGAGTTTTTATTTTCCTAAAATTAAGTTAGATGCCATGTTATTGGTGACTTTTACTTGTTCCCTATTTTAGGCTTGAAATTTGACGGTTTCTCTTTCTAGACCCACGCCCTAGCCTTGGAGTAATTTTGGAGTTTCCCTTCTTAGGCCCATGCACCCTACCATGGAATAATTTTTTAGCACGATAAAATCTATCCTTGGAGGATTCAACATATAGGTCTTATTTTACACTTAGAGCTACTTTTTAGGGAATTGAATTTATTATTCATAATGAGTAAAGTATGCCCTAGAATGGGTAGGGGTGGTGGTCATAAAAAGGTGATTATTATCTTTGGAGAAGTTGTCCTTTTAAGAAGGTTATTCATTTAGCTACTATTTTATCATATGAGGAATGTTATATTTCTAACATTCTATTCTTACTTTTTCTCTTTTCTTATCTTTTTTGTTCTCATCTTATTCTTTTTTTTTTATAAATATTGTATAAGTTATAACGGAGAAAGATCAGGTTTCTTGGTGACCAATTATGTACTAGATCTTTTGATTAGTGCCTTTGAGCCTTTCATTACTTATTCTTTTCTTGAGAAAATGATTTGAGCACTATCATATCTTACTATGATGGTTGGATAGTTTTTGGTTGGATCATGAGTGTACATATCCCATTCAATTGGCGAAGTTTGTATTGAAGTTATTTTTTGTTAGAACTTGTAAAGGGTTATGTTCTTCTTATAACCCTTGGCAATGAAGACAATCATGTGATTCTTTAGCAACTATTTCTTCCACTATACTTGCTTCTTCCACTTATCTTTTCTTAAGCCATTAATTAACTCTTAACCCTTAAATTACTTACTTAAAAGAGAACAAATATTAGTCATATTAATTAAGCAGGTAGGTTTATTGTTTAGCTTGTTGCCTATTTTTTCCATAAATAAAATAAACCATACACCTTTCTCAATTTATGTGCACCTAAAAAACCAAAAAAAAGTCTTAAAAAACTAGAAAAACTACTCTAAAAATTCACTTTTTACCTTAAAAAATTAATCACATTAGTTTATGTAATTTCTCTTTCACATTTAAAATTAGCCTATTAAATCAATATATTAATATTTTCAAATTTAAAATAAAATTATGTTATAAAATTTTATTTATAATTTATAATTCATAATTACATTATTATGAGTATAAAACTCTACCATTTCTTTTATGCACATTCTTTTGCCTAAGACACTTTCAAACTTGTTTTTTTATTTTTATTTTTATTTTATTTACATTTATTTCAAATATGTTTTTCAATATTATTGATATACATTTTGAATATCATTATTATTATTATTTTTTAAATAATATTAATCCATGGTTCACTTAGAGATATTGTGATACATTAACACTAAAAGAAGTTTATAAAATAAGTGATAATAATAACTTATTTTTTATTTTTTATAAAATGAAAATTTCAAAATAATAATATGTATGATGAACATTAATTCAAACGAGCTTTTAATTTGAAAAAAAAAAACAACAACAATGTTACTGTCATGCTAGAAGTTAATTTAAAAAAAAAACCACATCTAAATATAATAGAGATAGTGAAAACTAAAACAAATAAATGAAAATAGACTCAGGGCCCAACCAATAAAGTAATCCATGTATGTAACGAAAATCCATGTAGGCATTCATGCCATGGTTGGAAACCTAGTCAAAATCTTAGTTGTGAAGGAATAATGCTTTTGTTTCTATTCGTTTAATTGTATTTGGTTTTTCTATGTAATTCCGGGTGACTAAGAAATAGGTAAAAGGAGACACTCATAAAAGTTTTGTGTTTTTGTTTAATTTGATTTTAATTTGATTTGGTTTTTCTATGTAATTCCAGATGAGTAAGAAACTTGTAAAAAAGAACACGCAGAAAAGTAATATTGTATTTATATGATAGAAATTGAATAAAAGTAAACTCATAAAAGTAATATTATATTTACATGATAGAGATTGAATAAAAGTAATGCTTCATAAGCAATGAAAAAATCGTCAATCCAATGGGCGGAGCTCGCATCCAGGATCCTGACCCTCGCTCTTAGCAGTAGCGTGGGTCATAACATCAACAAGGTAATGATGCCTGAGAGGCGCAGGATTTTGTAAAGAGAAAGTAAGCAAAGTAGCAGTTCTGCCATCGATGTAATAATATCCCTTCAACTCATTGAGGATTCTTGTCGTTGCTCCAATTGCGGATTGCATTGTTCATTGTGCAGTTATTGTAGCCTTACTGATTTACCTGAACCACATTGTGTTGATCCTTCTGATACTTAAATGCCGCAAGAAAGCAAAAACAAAGTTTAAAACTCAAGAAACAGAAAACAAAATAAAAAAGGTCTGGGGTTCGAAACTCAAG
Source organism: Pinus albicaulis (assembly GCA_034641835.2). NCBI lineage: Eukaryota > Viridiplantae > Streptophyta > Pinopsida > Pinales > Pinaceae > Pinus > Pinus albicaulis. The sequence goes on along the minus strand of CM076579.1, from coordinate 1,426,878,653 downwards.
TAACAGAAAACAAAATAAAAGAAGTCTGGGTTTCGAAGCCCATGAAAAGAAAAACAAGACAAAAGGTACTTACAGATCCAGTCAAGGAGAACGAAGGTTTGCTTATTAACCCACATCGAATGAATGCTACAGGAACTATAAAACTAGTGCCAACGTCAACTGCAAATGGTATTTGATTTAAAAATATTTGGCTCGACTGAGCAATGTAGCCAAGTCTCGTAACAAGCTCCAACAACAAATCACTAACTAAACCAGAAACCTTAATAGAATCTAGATGCTCGATGCCATGGAGCTTCTGTGATGTGTTTGAAATTTCCAATATGCGTAGCCATGGGTTCATTTCAATTTTTTCCCAAGAAAATCTACTGTTTGAAATTCTTGGCACAGAACGAGCATTTGAATATTTTGGCACATAGAAGAATTGAATTCGTAGAGTGGATTGTTGAATAACTGAGCTAATTCGGAGCGGCTTGGGATGGGCAGAGCACATTCTGTTATTTACGAATGAGGGGCAGTCGAGATATGTTATTAGTCGCGCGGGAGGAGTCAAATTTCAAAATTAAAATTTCTTGCCCGTGTGCAGTGGTGGGGGATGAGGAGGAGCAGCGCGAGGGAGAAAGGTGGCGGAGGACGGGTTCGAGGTGGGTTCTATGCTGCTGTCGCCATCTGCGACCAATCCACCGTCTTCCACGAGGTCCACCATGGAGCCAGAGAAGGGAGAGAGTCGCCGGAGGGGACTAATCGGGAGCTGTCACATCAGCTCCCGATTCGTCGAACGAAAGACTCCTCCAACATAAATAGGGAATGGACTTCAAATTTTGGCAGAAATTAATTTAATATTGATTGGACAAATAATTTGACCAAAATTTTGTGATTGGATATCAAAATAATTGGGTTAAGGGAAATTTACTTTAATTTTATTCTTTCACTTTAAAATTTTTTTTCACCGTAAAATTGCCCATTTTCTGAAAACATGAACAAAGTTCGCTAAGAAAGAGATGCAGGGGTCTCTTAGAGCATATGAACTGGAGACTGCTCGACTGCTCAAAATAAATGGAGGAGGACAATCCAAGGGATGGTCTATGGGAAAGATTGAAGGAGATGGAAGAGGCGAGAAGAAAAATTTTCCTATTCAAAGAACAATCATGGAGACTTAAAAATAGAGCAATCTGGTTACGCGAAGGTGACAAGAACACAAGGTTTTTCCATGCATTTTCTACAGGGAGAAAAAATAAAGACACAATCTGGAGGATCAAGGTAAATGGGACATCATTTAATTCTCAGAAAGATATACAAAATGAAGCGGTTAAATACTTTTATAATCTTTATAAGACTAGGGAGGAGCAGGTTTACGAAGAAAAGATGTGGGAAATGAAGGAGATATCGCAAATGTTTGATGCAGGTAATCTACAGGAATTTCAGAAGCTGATAAGTAAAGAGGAGATATTAAAGGTTTTAAAATCTTTTGCGGTTGACAAAAGTCCGGGGCTCGACGGATGGACCCAAGATTTTTTCATTTACTTTGCGGAATTTTTTGTTGAACACATCCGAAACATGGCGAAGGAAGCAAGGACTACAGGTAAGGTAAGTGGAGCTCTAAATTCAACGTTTTTAGCTCTGATTCCTAAAGCTAAAGGGGCAGATTCCTTTGATGATTTCCATCTGATTTCATTATGCAACACACTGTATAAAGTTATTTCAAAGACAATAGCAGAAAGGATTAAGACAATTTTATCCAGATTCATTTCCCCTGAACAAGTGGGGTTCTTAAAGGATAGGAGCATCCATGATGTGGTGGCCTCCACCCAGGAAGTTATCCATTCGATACACTCAAATAAATTGAAGGCAATGGTTATAAAGATAGACCTGAGTAAAGCCTATGACAGGGTTGATTGGGGGTTGTTAAGGCTGATTTTATATAAGATCGGCCTTGATGGGGCTTCTGTCAATTGGATCATGGGGTGTGTTTGTAACACATCTATGGAAATCATTATCAACAGTGTTGCAACAAGTTTTTTCAAGCTAGGCTGTGGTTTGAGGCAAGGTTGTGCTCTTTCCCCTCTTTTGTTTATTCTCATTATGGATACACTTAGCACTCAGTTAAGTATAGCAGTCAGATCAGGATGCATCAAGGGGATTATAATTTCATAGTGCAAAGAGAAAACTCATAATTTTTTGTGTGGATGATGTTATGCTTTTTGGAATGTTTAATAAGAAGGTGTGGCAGGTCATTTATGACATATTCAAAAAATTATGTAGGGCAACATGTATGCTATCAAATAATGAAAAATCTTGCATATATCATGAGGAAGATGGTGAGGATCTGGCTGTTCTGATTGGTGCTATGTTTAACATAAAAATTTCCCCTTTGAGTCTGAGTTTTAAATACTTGGGGTTCCATATGAAACCCAATAAATATTGTATTAAGGACTGGCAATGGATGATAGACAAAGTAAACATTGTTGAAAATGCAACAAGATGATGGAGCTTAGTGAAATGAAGTCGCCTTCACTAAGTGGGCCCACAGGCTATTTTTGGCGCAAAGTCTATTTTTAGACATAGGGATCATGGTCTATGAGTTGCAGGATGCTATTTATGGATGATTGGTCGAGTTGGTAAAAATAGATGGACCTCTATTTTTAGACATTGGGCGGTTTCTATTTTTAGACTGCTAGGCTAAAAATAGAACAGTCAAATATTATTAACCCTTAATAATATTTAGACTATAAACATTATCTTATCCTCTTGGAGCACTTCGGTTTGATGCTTGGATGTGGCACATGCAGCTGACAGAAGGAAATACACTTTTCCTAAGGGTTAGTTGAGCTATTGCATGGTTGACTTCAGTTAGAACTCATGTGGCAGAGTTTGGTGGAGTTGATGAGACAGTTGGTGGAGTTGTGTTATGTTTAACTTAGTTGAACTAGTTGTATTTAGTCTAACTGAAAAATACACTAGTGATGAGTGGTATGAATTAATTATTAATTAATTCACTAATTATTAACTCATAAATCAACTAAAGAACACATCAGTTAACTGCAATGCATGGACAGTTCAGTGGAGACCAGTGTTAGAGGTGGGTGAAAGGGTGAGTGTGACTATCAGTTGTGACCATGATTGTGCATGGGATTTGCACACACATTGATGGAGATTGCCAATGAGGATTGCGTAGTTGGAGCTAGTGGGATTCGAACTTGGATCTCATCATTACTCATCTTGGATTGCGCAGTAGAGGCAGGCAGACTTGTGGAGGAGATTTGAACCTGTGACTTGTTCTATTTCTCAGCTAGTTTTGTGTGTAGCATTGAGATAGTGCTGAGAGCTGTGAGAGCTTTGTGCTATGTATTGTTACATGTTCTCTATCATTATAATATACAGATAGTTGGGGGTTTTCAGCTATTTTCTTTCCCCATTACATCCTGTGCTGATATGTGTGCTTGATTATGTTTTAATGAGCGCATGCGACTGCTTTCTATTTCCGCATATTGATGATCAATTGTAGAAGAGGTTATGTATTATGCATGAAGCTTTAATATTGTGTAATCAGGATAATCTTAGTGAATAATTCAGCTATTATTCAAATTTCTACAAAAATAAGAATTCGGGGATGGACATCAAAGTGGCTATCAAAAGGAGGGAGACTCACCTTGGCTCAGGCAGTTTTACAACAAATTATGGTATACTGGGCTCATATTTATGTGATTCCCACTAAGATACTAAAATGTATAAGGAGCATTATAATCAAATTCTTATGGAATGAGGGCAAGGAGGAAGGTAAGATTCATTTAGCAAAATGGGATCTGATAATGAAACCAAAAGAATTCGGAGGATGGGGTCTTAAAGATTTACACATATTCGGTAAGGCTCTTATCATGAAGTCTATTTGGAGAGGCCTAAACTCTAAAGGAATATGGAATGAGATTATAAGGTATAAGTATTTAAAGAATGGTAGTATGGAAGACCTTTATTTGCTGGGATGGCAAAACATTAAGGGGGGGTCAATCATTTGGAATGGTTTTAAACAAACTTGGCCATGTTTCTCAAAAAATTTAAATTGGCATTTTGGAGACGGGGCCAAGATTTTAATTGGTCACCTTGGTTTGCAAGGGTCATCAATTTCTATCCCTCCCAGTGATGATCTAATTTGACAGCTTAATGGTATGGGTTATTTCTTTCTGGTTCAAACTGTTAAGGAATCGATCAATGGGAGCCCAAGATGGAAGACAACCGCAGACTTGAAATTGCCAAGACATCTGATGGAGGAATGGAAGGAGTATAACGAGGATTTAAGGAGACAGGGTTTGTTTATGGACAAAGGAGGTGACAAGATTTTATGGAGGGGACAGACTAAAAACAAAATGCCTGTTGTGAGGGATTCTTACATCAATTTAATGAGCACAAAAGCCTCAACAACAGAGATTAGTGTTTATCGTAAAATCTGGGGGAGCAGTGCACAAACAAAGATGAAGATTTTATTGTGGTTGGTCCTCCGAGATAAAAATCTAACATGGGACAATCTTCAAAAGAAAGGGTGGATTGGGCCCGGCTTTTGCAGATTTTGTATGGAAGGTGTAGAGAGTAATCATCATATTTTCTATGACTACGTCTTTGCAAGGAGAGTTCTGGAAATACTGGGAAGGTTCTTCAATATGAATGTACCGGCTCTGTCAAATACTACTGATTTTATCACATGGTGGTATAGGAGTAATACATCATTGAGGAATATTCCACCGACTTATCATTGGTATATTTGGTGTGGTCGGAACAAATGGATATTTGAGGAATAATGTTGTAGCCCTGAGAAGATTGCTAGCATTGTCATTCAAAACTGGGATGCTATGAAGTCTTCAATGAGACCTCCGGAGGACCTATCAAAAATAATGAGACTACATGAGATTCACTATCCGGTAGGGTTCTTTGATGGAGCTTCCCAACAATCTCAGTGCGGGTGTGGAGCTTGGTTAATGATCTCACCAAACTGCCACTATAAGATTCACTGGTATGGAGGCTTTGGAACCAATATGAGGGCTATAGTCTTAGCACTATGGGGTTTAATGTGGTTTGCCACTCAACTATGTATTGAGAATATGTGGGTTTATGGTGATTTGAAATTCCTCATAGATCATCTTAACAGGGGCACTGCTATTAATTCTGAAACCCTGAAGACCTGGCTGGACATAATTAAATCATTAAGAAAAAATTTCTCTTATATCCAGTTCAATCATATTTTTCGGGAGAAAAACTGTCAGGTAGACAGATTGTCAAAGAAAGGCTTGCAGGGAGTTTTTGGAGATATGCACTACATGATGTTTGACTCATCAGGAATAGGTGCTACAGGGACGGTCTGTTTATTTTGAGCTCACGGCGTCTACAGTTTTTTGGATCAAGGTTCATGGTAATTGAGTTTCTCTGATGGTTTTTGTTTTTACATATCTTAAATGAAAATTGAAGTGATATGGCAAGACGAAGGAGGAAAGATTAAAGAACACGTAAGGTAAATTTTAGAAAAATAATGAAGGCCACTGAACTTTACAGGACCTTTTTTGAGGGGGGCATGTATGGTGCTTGTTTTTGGTCGTTTTTTGAAGCCAAAAGAATTTCTGTTGGGATCATTTTGATGTAAGAGCATGGGTCTTACTACATGCTGAATGATAGTATTAAAAGTTAATTATATGAACTGGAACTTTATCAAACGCTGAAATGTAAGTTTTATTTTGATGAGTTTTTAACACATGATCTGGTACATAATATAAACCAGAAGTTTTTTTCTGCTGGAAAGAAAAGAACAAAGTCTGCTAAGAAGTAGTTCAAGAAACTACTCGTCACATGCATCTAATATTTATGCTTTATATCCACTTGAAGTATTGGATTCATTGCATCCATGATAGCAAATCAAGTTTGGCTAAAAATAAATGTATGAACAAAGTTATCAATTAAAGGAGAAAATTGAGGTAGCAAAAAAACACTTGATTTTAAAAAGTAAGTTTTTTTTATTTTTATTTTTATTTTTTAAATGTCATAATTTTTAAGTAGATTTTGAAAAGTGGTGATCTCCAATTACCTATTTTTTGTTGAGAGTGATGATTTTCATGTTGATAATAAAACATAAAAATAAAATTAAAAACAAAACTAAAAAAATTATATATATATATATATATAACCAATAAAAATTTAAAAATAAAATGAAAAAAAATTGAAATAAAAAAAATAAAAATAAAATTTAAACGTTTAAATTAAAAAAAATAAAAGAAAAAAAAAACAATATATAAAAAAATAATTTAAAAAACAAAAAAATTAAAAGAATGTTGGACTAGTGCCTGCTCCGCTTGTCCAAATTGAAAGGTCCAATGATATCAATCGACTTCTTCAGTGTCTTAATGGACCATTAATGGACAATGTGGAGAATACACTAGGGTAGTGATAGATTAATAAATTTTTAGAGGAGTTGTTTTTTGTGTGATATTTTGAAAATTTTTTAGGTGAATTTTTTCGATTTAATTTTTCTAAAATTATGAAGGAATTTATTGAAATCATAAGTTTGATGGGTAATTTTTACACAGTCTAAGTGCTTTAGGGATTTTTTAGGGTATTGAATCCATAGATTTTTTCATCTCTAATTCTAACACTAGAAACTCCAAAAAATCACACTAAAAACAACTCCATTTTTAAATATTTTTTATTTCTATTCCTTAATTTTTCTTCCTATTTCTTAGCTCTCCTTTAGGACACTAGCAGTCTAAGACAAAGAATATAATAAAAATTTAAAAATCAACACATCTTAAACATTTAATCACAACCATCAAATTAAATAAAAATACAAAAGTCAACACATCTAGGTGTATATAGATATGCCTATCCGCAAATAAAATTACATTTTTTGGCCATTCAATCACGGCAATCAATTTAAATAAAAATGTAAAAATAGATATCTATATAAATATGCAAATAAAATTACATTTTTTTTCTAAATGTCCTAGATAAAATTAAAATTGCATACTTGTATTAGTAAACCATTATTCTGTCACAAAAATATTGTACATAGAAAAAACATTCTTAAAAAAAAGATTGAACTTATATTCCATTGACTCATATTACTATGCGATGAAAATATTGCGAACATATTTGATTGAAGCATTATTAAAGAGATATTTACACATTTTTATTGCACGTGAAACATTTAATAGACAAAATTATCATTTTAATATTTCTTTATTTAAATATCTTTAAACATTGCTTCACTAGTTATATATACGTTGTGTGAGCTCAATGTAGCTGCCAAATCTCCTATGGGTCAGTTTTTTCTTACACCTTTACAAATTACATGCTTCTTTATGTATCTCTAATTGCGCTGTGATAGATTTAATTTAAAGTGGATTATGTATTTGGTAAATATTTTCATTTTTAAATTAAAATTATTATTTATTATTTTATGGTTATTTAGAATGGTCAAATTTATTATTACGTGTTTAAATATTTGGCAATTTTTTCTTTGTAATATATTTCATAATTATGAAATATAAAAAATTTGCAAACTTTAAATAAAATATAAGTGTAATTAAATAATTTAGATATTATTAAAAATGCACAAAATGTAATATAATATAGTTTGCATTATTAAAAATAGAAAACTCTAATAATTTTTATATGTCAAATTTCAAATGGTTAAAACTTTGAGTCGACACTCTAGAGTCTCAAATTTAGAGTCTTAAATTTAGATTAAAAACAAGATACTAAAAATTATTGAAATATTGACCAAGTTAAAAGGGTAAAGGCACTATACATGTTAACTTTTAATTCTATTTGAAATCAATGTATTGATTTCAATGTACATGTTAATTTCTTATCTGATGTAATTGGATGGATGATCTACATTAATTTCAAAGTAAATAGATTAATAGTGTGCTTTGATTTCAGTGAATGTGATAATTTATGATCTAATGTAACTAGATTAGTGATGCATATTAATTTCGAAGTAAATAGATTAATAGTGTACATTGGTTTCACCAAAGATGTTAATTTTTTATCAAATGTGCCTATAGCCATCTTAACCAAATCCACTTTAAGCTAGATGCTCAGAAGCCGCTGAGGTTTTCTTTAAGCTTAACTATTGAGGTTTGCATTTACAGGTCATGGCAGGTGTAGTTGGAAGTTTGTCCAATCAGAGTTAAAATCTAGAAAATCTCCTTCAACTAGACAGTCGTTATGGCAGGAAGAGCAACATATTTTTTTGTTCTTTTTTGACATATGTACATGGAAGTAAGTGTCACTGGTTGTGAAGGCATCTATCAAACCACTTTTGACCATACATAACTAGGAATGTGCTGAACCGTCATTGACTTCATGTTTACATTGGTTCCTCACTACAGTTTTTTTGCACCCCTACAAAAATATGGTAGTTTCGGATCTGTAAACATTTGTGGAACTTTGGAGGTTTTGTCTATGTTGTTGTTGCTGCTACTAAATGTTCTAGGGTGGGCGATCTTGTGACAGTGTTGTAATAAAGTTTCTCTCCTTGGACTATATATCGGGAGGTCTCAGACGCTTTCAGTGACACTGTATTGTCTAGCTATTGTGCATTATCTCGTTCTCTCGGGTCCCTAGACTTCTTCCCTCCCTAGTTTTTCCGACTTCCCGTCAACCATTCTCCATCAACCGGAATTTTTAAATTTTCAAATCAGGAGGGTGGGGATTAAATCTCCGTATGTTTATTCATTGAATGCCTTCTTATTTTCTTTCCTACCTCCTAGGGGTGACTTCAATTCCTACAGCTACAAGATATCCTATCGATCTCTTTTTTAAGTTTCCACCTTAAGTGGGGTGCTGGACAGATTAATACTATCCATTTTCCATATATCTCGAGTGGCTTGAAACCTCAGAATATGTTAATATCTGTACATACTCTGACATTGGGATCACGTCTTACATAGTTGGTGACCGCTTTAGGGCATGTCCTTATACTGCTGAGAATGACATATCTTGACATGTTTTTGGAGGAGTTGGACCGCGTCGACATCACGAAGGCCATCATGCATGCGACCGAGGTGGCGGAGGGTGGTGTGTCATATTTACCTTGCCAGGTGTCCCGGGCGAGTGACTCTGCTCTTGCATTTCCTCCGGATGTGGATCGATCAATCACATCCCATTCACTTCGACCACTCTATCCACCAGTTTCTTCGGGCGGCTTTCATTCTTCCTCTCGGCACCGTAAGCCTTACAAGACGACGTGCGAGGGGAGACTACTCAGTTTTGGGCAGGATGTAATGTTTGATCGGGCGGAGAGTCTATAAACCCGTGCTCTTGTAGGGTGGTATATTTTCGACAAACAGTGTGGGGAAAAGATGAAAAACTGGCTCATTTATGCCTGGACAAAGCTCCTAGGTTACCACCCGATTATACGCCAGCTATAGGGGGGTTGGTTTAGTTTTCATTTCACAGCACCGAAGCATGTGGGTGAAGTATTTCGGCGAACCTAGGTCCTTGGTCATTGTTTTCTACAATTACACCGTTGGTTTATAGGTTTCCACCCAACTTCGAACCCCCCACAGTGTCACTTGGTGTGGGTGAAACTTCCAGGTCTGTGGTAATTGTATTGGAAAATGCAAATATGTTGATCCCAAGTGCGTTGGTGTTTTTTGCAAGTGGGTTTCTGGGATTCTTACTGAGATTTCATATGCTGGGGGTCTTCCAGAACATATTGACGTACAGGGGGAGTCATTGGTTCATCGCCAACTAATCGATTATTGGTGCATCCCTTTCAGGTGCCATAATTGTTTTTAGACCGGGCACCTGATCTGAAACTTTTCACTACAGAATAAGTGGCGTGCACAGACAAAGGTTTCAGCAAACCATCTTCCCTCATTCGAAAAAGTGGCGGTGGACGCAAAGAAATACTCTGGAGAGCCCGATAAAGACTCTGTACATTCTCTAGGTAAGTTTGTTCAGGCCCACTCTTCTGATAAGCCTATTATTAATCAATCTGTTACTGGTGGAGGGGATTTCATTGTTGATCCTTTGTCTAGCTAGGAGGATTTGGATCCTTCTTCCACTCGTTCAATTTCGCCACTTGTTCGGCCTACTTTGTGTGTCCCAGGATTTCTCGATTCCCCTCACCACATCCCTCAGGGTACGGATTTCCCTCCCACCAGCGTTTTGTCCCCTGTTAGGTTTGTTTCTCCCTTGTCTCTGCCCCATGCCTCTGTTACACTGGTTTCCCGACCCCTTCCTCTCCCCTTCCTTCCCCCACGAATTCTATTGGCTCCGACTTGGTATTAATCATCCACAACTTGGAGGCAGAAATCGTCCCCCTCGTGGTCCACTCAAAGCGCCCTCCTTCCCCGTCCATAAATATCAACCCTTCTTCCACTGCTAATGTCACTATTTGAAAGGGTAAAGGCCGACCACGACTGAAAAAAAAATTTGTGTCAACTTTGGAACATGGGTTGGTCAACCAACTGTGGAACCTTCGGGATGTTCCGGTTACCCAAGCTCTCGAAAAGGTACTTAAAGCATTGGAAAACTCCAAAAAGGTTCCATAATGATACATTTCTCACTAAATTTTCGTGGGTTGGGGGGTCGGGACAAATTCGTGTCACTTCGGGATTTTTTTCTTCAACATTAAACCTGTCTTCATTTTCATTCAAGAGACAATGACTGTGGGGGATCACTCCTTAACATTTTATCATAAAATGTTTCTAGTTTGGAACATGGTAGTGAAGGATGCTACGTGGCGGTCTGGTGGTCTTGCTGTCTTATGGGATCCCCGGTGGGCATCACTCCAGGCCTTCAGTTTATTTGCAGGAATTATGCTCATTGGCTACATTCACGGTTTCCGTCAACAGATTCATTTGATAAATGTCTACGCTCCCTAATGGGATAGGGTGAATTTTTGGAGGAAGTTGGAAAGATGTGGCTTACTATCTCTTAATAGCTTAATTATTTCCAAAGATCTTAACTGTATTCTCCACCCATGGGAGACTTGGGGGACTAGGGGGAGATATGACCCTATCTCAGACTTAGTGGGTGATATGCTTCGGGACCATAATCTTCGTGATATTGAGCCTGAATCACGTTGTCTAACTTGGTTCAATGGAAGACAAGGTGAGAATTTTTTGGGTCGACGACTCAACAGAATTCGGGTTCATGAGGAACTCTAGTTACAGATGGATTGCATTATGTCTAGGGTGGAGGACCTATTGGTTTCTGACCATAGGCCGATTACTTTGGAGTGGGGTTTTGAACTGAAAACTAATGGATATCCTTTCAAGTTCAATCGGGTTTGGTTAGAGGACGTGGAATTCAACAATTTGGTTCGTGGATTTTTTGGTTCGTTGGTGAGACCAATTGATTCTTCTATCATGGATTTTTTTGACACCTAATCATATGGGATGAGTGTGGATATGTAATTTTGTATAATAAATAATATTAGGAAATAAGGAAGGCCAAGAGTCATTGGGAGATGAATCCCAATAGCCTCACCTCCATGTATAAATGCATGTACATTCTTCAGCTAATACACATTCTGATTTGAGGAGTTACCTCCTGGTTTGACATGGTATCAGAGCCAGTCCCACTATTGGCATTTTTTCCTGTGGTGTAACTCCCTCATTCCTTTGCTCAGTCAGTTTTTAATAATAGTTTTTGCTGCTCCTATTAAATTGCTGTAATTATGCATTTTTTTAATCTTTGCCCAGTTCTATTTTTGCAGCTTCTGGAGATTCTGCAATTCTGCAGACCCTGAAATTCTGCAAATTGCAGCCCCTGCCACTCTGCAATTCTGCAGTCCTGCAACTCTGCCATTCCAAATTTTTTTGTAACGGCCTCTCGACCTCCCTCTCTCCAATGCTCTCCTTTCCCAACGCCTTCTCACTCAAATCAACTCCCCATTCGACTGCGCCCTCCCTTCTGCTCGTTCCCGTGGCCTCTCAGCCTTCCCACATCAATCTTGTCCCTCTCCATAACTCTCATACACTGCTCACACTCAACGCTACACTCCTTCTCCCTCATCGACCTGCGCTAACACTCCCTACGCATCTCTTCCCTCGGCCCCTCACTCCACTACCCTATCTCCCTCATTGACCTGCGCTCCCTTCCTTATTCACTCGCTCACTCCACATTACATAACACTGTTTTAACACTCACTACTGCCCACCATTCATAATAGTTTTACCGCCTCCAGGCACAGTTTTACCGCTTATAACAACGCCTACCAACAACTATCATAACAACGCGCTGTCATTCACTCATTCCACTATTTTATACCGCCCTCCACGCAATATACCAGCACTTTCCATAGAATAATACGCTGTCTGCATCATATAATACGCTGTCTTTGACACAATACATGGTGTATATATTCAATACCGCCTCACATAACACACTCGCTTACTCCACGCGGGCTTCAGCCCTCCATACACAATTTCTCACACCCATCTATTCATTAACACCGCCCTCTGTCCACCCTCCATACACAATCGCTCATACCTCTTTCTGTTCATTAACACCGCCCTCTGTCCACTATTTCATACCACCGCCTGTCATTCACTCCATAGCTCGTTCAAATCTATCCTATATATAAACCACTTCACTCATATATATACACCGCCCGCTGTCTTTGCATATAATATCACTGTGGTACGCCCCTCCCACCATACCGTTTACGCCCTCATAAAACGCTGTTATTGCTGTCTGTCGATATATTTCCGCCCCCTCCATTTTTATTTAATACCACTCCACCTTATTTTAATACTGCCCCCTCCACTTTATATTATACCCCCCCACCATATTATACTCCATCTCCTTCATATCATAGCACCCCCTCCCCAACCATATAATACATTTTTTTTCTCCAAACAAAAAAAATATACATATATATTTTTTTTGGTGCAGAATTCAGTGTATTTTTAGCAAGAGTTTTTGTCCCCTTTAATTGAGCAAATTTCCAGAATTGAAAGTTTTTCTAGTAGATTTTTTTCCTCTTCAGAAGAATTTTTTCCAGCAAACTAATGCATTCTTTCATCTCTATTGTTGGGGTGGTTCTCTCCGGCAAAGAGAACTATCTTGAATGGTCTCGGAAGATTAAACACACACTCATTTTTAATGAGTTGTGGAGAGGAATCTGTGAAGGACAAGAAGGAAATCCACCAGCAAAGCCCACTTCAGACAACGAGCTCGCCATTTGGGAAAACAAGAACTGCAAGGCCTATGCCTTGATTGCAGCTTCCGTAAATGAAGAGGTGAGTCGCCACATTTCATCATTCTCAAATGCCTATGATGCCTTGAGCAAGCTAAAAGAACTCTATGACTCACATTCAGAATTAGAAAATGTTCAATTGATGATTAAGCTGTTCAGTCTTGAAATGAAGAATGATGATCCCCTTGCTTTAGCTTCAGAAGTTAGATCTATCATGCATGATATTGATAGCACTGGTGTAAATATGGACATACCTCTCATAGCATATGTTAAGGCATTATATCCGACTTACTCACATTATCTTGAGTCTTTGCAAGCAAGTGGGAACCTTGAGCATATCACCTTTGATACATTTGAGAAAAAGTTTGCAGAAAGAGAGAAATATTTTGGGAAGATGACAGTCCCTTCTTCTTCCGAAGAGGCTGCATACTTGGCACATAGAGAAAAGAGTCATGCTCCAGATTCATCCAGAGGAAGAGGTGGCAGAAGAGGAAGAGGAAGAAGAAACTTCACAGAAAGGGGGGGGTAGACAATCTGACAAATCCAATCTTCATTGCACACGTTGCAATAAAGATGGACATGATGCATCCAAATGCAGAACACCTTGGGAGAAAATTGAGCAGCAAAGAAATCAAGACAAAGGTAAAAATAATGACAAAGACAAAGGTAAAGCACCTGAAACCGCTCATTATGTTCTAGCACATTGTAACAATGGAGTAACTGAAGACTTATTTGATGTTTCATTTACTTCATGGAGAGATGACTGGTTGCTAGATTCAGGAGCAACATGTCACATGAAATTTAGAAAAGATTTTTTTGAAGAATTCACTGACAAAGTTGATGGAGCAGTATATTTCACAGATAAATTCAAACTCAAGCCATCAGGGCTTGGCACAGTCAGGCTTAAACTACTTGGTCTTCCAAATCATATCCTACATGAGGCTCTATACCTCCCTGAGTTGAGGAGAAACTTGATGTCCTTGGTCCAAATCCGCCAGCAAGGACACTCCATTCACTTGTTTGATGGCAAGGCAGAGGTCAGAAAAGCATCAGATCAGTCACTTGTCATGGAGGGAATAGAAGAAGGGAGACTCTTGAAGCTGAAAGGTTCATCTGCTCATGCTCAAAACTTTGCATTCAGTTCACATCATGATGAAGGTACATTCCCATCAAGTCTTTTATGGCATGCTAGATTTGGACACTTAAAATATGAAAGCCTTCGTTTGTTGAAGAAAAATGGTGTTAATGGACTGCCTACAATTCCTAGGAAACCTAAGGAATGTGATGCTTGTATTCTAGGAAAGCATAGCAAACAGCCATTTCATGATTCACACTCCAGAGCACATAGAAAACTTGAGCTTGTTCATTTAGATTTATGTGGCCCTATGCCTATTTCTTCTGCAAATGGAAATAAATACATGATGACATTTATTGATGACTACACCAGAATGTGTTGGATTTACTTATTGAAGAATAAGTCTGATGCTTTTCAAACATTCAAGAATTTTCATGCATGGATTGAAAATGATGCACAAACACATATTGGCTCTCTACGTACTGATAATGGAAAAGAATACACTTCAAATGAATTTGAGAATTATCTTCGTCAACATGGAATCAAACATCAAACAACTGTGCCATATAATCCCCAACAGAATGGTGTAGTTGAAAGAATGAACAGAACTATTTTAAATATGGTTCGCTCCATGTTATATTTCAAGAATGTAAAATTGATGTTTTGGGCTGATGCAGTTCTATGTGCTGTTTACATAAAGAATAGGTGTCCTTCAAGTTCAATTAGAAACAAAACTCCTTTTGAAATGTGGCATGGCCACATTCCTTCGATAAAGCATTTTAGGGTCTTTGGGTCCACCTGTTATGCCTTGATACCCAAGGGTCAAAGGAACAAACTTGGTGCTAGAAGCAGAAAATGTATCTTCTTGGGGTACTCCAATACCTCCAAAGGATATCGTCTCTATGATGAAGCAAATAAGAAATTTGTAATAGCAAGAGATGTCATATTTCTTGAATCTTCCAAGAGTGACAAGGTTGTTGAGCAGCAACTTGATTGCCTGGATATATTCACACATGCAAAGTCTTTCCAAGAATTTGATAATCAGATTCCACATCTTGAAGGGGGGATTCCGATATTGAATCAAACTGTGGAATCATGTCCTGAAGCACTCTCTCCCCCACATGAAGAAACAACCACGGATGACACATTGGATGATGTGATTGATAGAATTGGGAGATTGAATCTTGAATCAATCCCAATTCAGTCAAATGACCAGCTAGGGCCATCTCAGAAAGGTCCTCCCAAATGGCTGACAAAGACACTGGAGAATGTTCATCCTGATGAGGTTGGAAAAACAGGAACAAGAAGTTCCACTCAATAAATCGAAGGTGATGTAGATAATTCTGATTCTCCTGTTGATATGGATATTGCTTATAACTGTGAATTGAGTTTGTCTACAGATCATGAACCAAATTCCTTCAAAGAAGTCACTTCTCATGATGAATGGAAAGAAGCGATGCAGAAGGAGTATGATGCCTTGATAAAGAATGGCACTTGGAAGCTGGTTGATCCGCCTTTGGGAACAAAACCAATTGGCTGTAAGTGGGTCTACAAGAACAAGTACAAAGCAGATGGCTCACTTGACAAGCACAAGGCCGGGCTTGTGGCAAAAGGATTCGCACAAAAAGAAGGAGTCGATTATGAAGAAACTTTTTCTCCCACAGCAAAATGGACCACCATCCGGACTCTCTTTGCCTTAGCAGCTCAGAATGGATGGAAAGTCCATCAGATGGATGTAAAAACAACCTTCTTGAATGGAGATCTAAAGGAGAAAGTTTATATGTCCCAGCCATAAGGATTTGTGATAAAGGGTCAAGAACACAAAGTTTTCAAACTTGTAAAATCCTTGTATGGCCTCAAGCAAGCACCACGAGCCTGGTATGAGAAATTGACCGAGCATCTTCTGAAACTTGACTTCAAACATTTTGATCTTGATGATGCAACTTTGTTTGTTAAGAAAGTTGGAAAAACAGTTGTATATCTTGTGGTATATGTAGATGATATTTTGATAACAGGGAATAATGAGAGCTATATTGCATCCATAAAGAAAGAATTGAAGAAAGGTTTTGAAATGACTGATTTGGGTCATGTTCATTACTATCTGGGTATTGAAGTAATTCAACATCCTAAATTTATATTCCTTTCTCAAAAGAAGTACATTGGAGATCTCTTGAACAAATTTGGCATGGATGACTATAATCCCTTAACCACTCCAATGGAACAAAACTTGAAGCTCACATCTATTGAAGGGAAGGAATTTGAGGATGCAACTAAGTATAGACAGCTTATATGAAGTCTTATCTATCTGACCACCACCAGACCTGACATTTCATTTGCTGTGGGAATCCTCTCAAGGTTCATGCAAAAACCTTGTGAAGGACATTGGTCTGCTGCAAAAAGAGTGTTAAGGTACTTGAAGGGGACTCAAGACTTTGGACTCAAATATACACAGGTAGGCGACTTCAGCTTGATCAGATATTCTGATTCAGACTTTGATGGCGACAAAGAAACAGGGGTGTCTACTACAGGTTACACCATGAGTCTTGGATTAGGAGCTGTCTCATGGAGATCACGCAAACAGTCAGTTCCAGCAGATTCCACGACCGAGGCAGAATATGTGGCAGCAGCTGAAGCAACAAAGGAAATTGTGTGGCTCCGGAAAATACTGGAAGATTTGCAGATGAAAAAAATGTATTCCACACCACTCATGATCGACAACACTTCTGCAATAAAGTTGGCCAAGAACCCAAAGTTCCATGATCGAACAAATCACATCAATACAAAGTACCATCTAATTCGACATCATGTTCAGGAAAAAACCATCCATCTACATCATTGTTCCACAAATGAGCAAACTGCTGATATCTTCACCAAATCACTTGGAAGAGAAAAGTTTGAAAAGTTCAGATCGATGCTTGGGCTCACCAACATCCCTTCAGATTAAAGGGGGGAATGTTGACACCTACTCCTATGGGATGGGTGTGGATATGTAATTTTGTATAATAAATAATATTAGGAAATAAGGAAGGCCAAGAGTCATTGGGAGATGAATCCCAATAGCCTCACCTCCATGTATAAATGCATGTACATTCTTCAGCTAATACACATTCTGATTTGAGGAGTTACCTCTTGGTTTGACATATTTTTTGTCAGCATCCCTTCGAACACTAAAACAGAGGGTTAGAACTTGGGAATGTTCTAAAAAAAAAAAATTACTACAGACTTTAGAAGAGAATGCCTGGGAAACCTCTATCTTGTTTGAAAAATTGAAGGACGGGCCTTCTCCTGGAGAGATTTTGGGGAGACTTAAATATTGGAAGGGGAGAAGAGAAGAATATTACTAATTCAAGAACAAACATGGTGCTTGAAAAGCAGGGCAATTTGGTTGAATGAGGTAGACATAAATACTAGATATTTTCATTCCTATGCATGTGGTGGGAAAAAATAGAACACAATTTGGAAATTTTTTCAAGAGGGCCAAAAATTTCATACCACTGAAGCTATACAAGAACAGGTTGTCATATATTTTGAGACACTGTATAAGAAAGTGGAGGATTGTAGCATGTGGACACAAATCCGTCTTATAGCAGACCCGCCTCTTATGTTCGGGGAGGAGGAGAACAATCAAAATTTTTCCCCGGTTACAAAGATGGAAGTTGAACAGGTTCTAAAATATTTTCCACTAGATAAGAGTCCGAGACCAGATGACTAGACCCCTGACTTTTTCATACATTTTGCAGACATTCTGTTGGATGATATCACTGCCATGGTTGAGGGAGCCACGTTGACGGACAAGATTCGAGGGATTCTCAATTCAACGTTTCTCGCCCTCATTCCTAAAAAAAGGGCTCTCATTCTTTTGATGACTACAGACCAATCTCCCTATGCAACACCCTGTATAAGATTATCTCAAAACTTATTGCTGACCGCATTAAAACTATACTGTCTAATTTCATTTCACCGGAACATTTGGCTTTCTTAATAACCGTCTTATTCATGACGTCGTGGCATCCATCCAAGAGATAATGCATTTGATTAAGGTCTGCCACCTAAAAGCTATCATTATAAAGGTTGATCTCAGGAAGGCATGCGACCAGGTTGACTGGGCGTTCCTGAGATTGATTCTCCATAAGATTGGTATGAATAGTGGTGCAGTAACTTGGATTATGGGCTATGTGACAAATTCCTCTATGGCAGTTATAATGAATGGATCAGCCAACAACTTCTTTAAGCCGAGTAGGGATTTGAGACAGGGTTGCGCCCTCTCACCCTTACTTTTCATATTAGTCATGGACAATTTCAGTACACAAATTACATTGGGAGCGAGAAGGGGCGACATAAGGGGCATCTCGATCATAGGGAGGTGACTCAAATTTTTTTTGTGGATGATGTCCTCATATTTGGCATGATCAGAATGACATACTAGATTGAAATACAACATATTTTCACCTGGTTCATTGATGCATCAGGTACGATGGCTAACACTGGAAAATCGTGTGTTTACTATATTGAGAGGGAACGAGACATTATCAATCATATTGCAACATTATTCCATTTTAACATATGCCCTCTGGAACAAGGACTGCCATATTTGGGTTTTCAATTAAGACCTACCTCTTATAGGATCTCAAATTGGAACTGGATCATAGAAAAATATCGGAAAAGGATTACTGGCTGGGCCTTGAAATGGCTATCAAAAGGAGGGCGACTTGTACTTGTACAGGTTGTACTTCAACAACTTATAGTCTATTAGGCTCACCTTTTTTACATTCCAAAGTTTATCATAGAAATAATCAAGGGAACTATGGCTGACGTCATTTGGACAGGCGGTAGGGAAGCCAAGAAATATCACCTCATCAAATGGGACTCTATTACTTTGTCAAAAGAGGGTGGAGGATGGGGCATAATGGAAATGGAAACTTTCGGCAAAGCACTTCTCATGAAGTCGATGTAGAGATGTCTGTCGATCTCAGGCATATGGAATGATATCATTTTCCATAAATACCTTTGATCCTTCAAAACAAAGGAATTAAATTTATTGGAAAAGTAGCTGGAAAAAAAGGTTCATTCATATGGAATGGCTTCCAAAAGATATGCACGGAATTCTATAAGCCGCTTCAATGGAAATTTGGAAATGGTGGATGGATACTAATAATGTCTGATAATATTATTGGATTTCCTCAGATTAGATTGATATCTCAATGACCGACACAAAATCTACACGGTAGAGGATTGTTCTTTCTGGGCAGTTGATAGAACAGTGGGAGGTAGAGGGTTCGTGGTGGAAGATAGCTACAACCATTGGTTTACAAGGTAAATTAGCCACGAAGTGGGAGAATCATTCAATTTTTCTAAAAAGTATGGGATGCTGTCATAACAGCTCTGGCGACCTGCTTACATGGGGAGGGACAATGAAAAAGGGTCAAATCAATACATATGAGACTAACTGGAAGCTACGAGTCTCACAGGGAATACATTCTACAAGTACATGGTTTGCTAAAATATGGAAGATTAAGGTACAAATAAAAATTATCATTTTTATGTGGTTTGTTTGGCAGGGCAGGAATTTAACGTGGCAGAATCTCAGGAAGCAGGGCAACATAGGACAGGTGTTTGTTTTTTCTGTAAGGCAGCCGAGGAAGACAATCATCACCTCTTCTTCACATGCTCCTATGCCATTGCAATTTGGAAAATTTTGTTCACTTTTTACAAAAAACAGCAGAATGTTTTCATGTTTGTTGAAGATTGTAATAGGTGGTGGACAGAGCAGGGGGATACTCTAAACAACACCCCCCTATTATTTTTCTGGAGAGTCTGGTGTAGCAGAAATAAGAAGATATTTGAGTAACACAATGATTCACCAAATTGGGTAGCATAAAAAATCATTAGAAACTGGAGAGGGATGCGGATCCAACACAATCCTCAGAGGGACTTATCGATTAGAAACCGCCCCTTTGAATTTAATTTTCTAGCTAGCTTCTTCGATGGGGCATCTCAAGAATCGAGGTGTGGGTGCGAGGTTTGGCTCATGATAACACCACAGTGCCACTATAAATTGCACTGGTACAGTGGAGTGGGTTCCAATATGACAGCGGAAACCTTGGCTCTCTTGGGATTATTATGGTTCACTAGGCACTTATGCATGATAAAATATGGGTATATGGAGATTCAAGGGTCCTCATTGAGTACATGAACCATAAGAACAACTTAGCCCCTGGACACCTCTCAAATTGGCTAGACAGAATCAATACTCTTAGAAGATCTTTTTCCCATATCAATTTTTCACACATCTACATGGAGAAGAATGAGATGGCGGACCGCTTATCAAATTTGGGCCTCCGGGGCATCTTCAGAGTGATCCATTATGAACTCTTCGATGCTACAGTTCAGGGAGCAAAAGGTTTTTTAAACTTTTACTAAACTGTTTTTTTAAATGATGTAGGAGCTGGTAAAACAATTTTTGGAACATAGCACATAGACATAAAATTGGACATTGGATGGACATTTGACAATAAAACTTCTTGAATACATATGGCCGTTTTTCTATGGCAGATTAGACTCACTAATCGGACCTATCCTACAGGTCCCTGTTATATTGATTTTTTTGTGTATGAAAAAATCTTGGCTTGACGGACATCCATATGAATGGCTCATGAAAAACAATGTAATATGCTGAACATGGACTGATTTTATTTGTAAAACTGAATACTCCATTTTTGTACTAGTACATAATCTACGCCAGGGGTTTTTTTCTACTGAAAAAAGAAGAAGATCAATCTTGAGAGATCCACATATGGCTAACAATAGAGGAAGAGGAAGTATGACTTTTACAAAAGGTAAAATAAGTTGGATTTAGAAAGCCATCAAAGTCTCAAAATGTGATAAAAAACAAGATAAAAAAAATATTGAAATTTTCATTAAATTAAAGGGGTAAAGGAATATGTAAGCTTCTAACTTGGGTTTATATTACTTAGACATTATTATTTTTGTTTTTTACTAAAATAAATGCATTAATTTTAGTGTATATGTTAATTGATAATCTTATTGGATTGATTGAAATAAACATATTGATTTCAATGTATATGTTGATTTCTAATCCTATTTGATTGAGTGTGTAATATTCCTAAATTAGCACACAACTAATTGGAATATTAATTTTTTTATTTTTCTCTTAGTTAGAGGAATAAGAGGGTATGGAGACCCATAAATCTCCTTAGTAGGAATAAAGACACTCCTAATGTGGAAGTAGGTCATCTAAAAGCTGGATTGAAGACCCTTATGTGTGAAAAGGGGTTGGAGCATGAAGACTGGGTCAACCTTGACCAAATCAAACAACAATGGTATGGAAGGAGTGGCATTCATTGAGGGACATCACAGTTTTGGAGGGAGATTCCATGCATGGAATTAGTGGCTTTAATGATTGGGGCCCAAGGTGAGGAAGCTCACCAAGAATATAAGGAAGGGGATGGTATCCATTATGGGCATGATTGAATTATTATTTTGTTGATGGTGTGTTTAGACCTGTTGCTCTCCTCAATTGTTTAGCTAAGATTGTAGTGTTGTTTAGTACAGGGTGTTCCCAAGCGAGAATCCCACCTCTTCCCTTGAGGAGCCTCTAGGAAGAGTATTGCACTACATTTCCATATTTAGGCATTAGGCCAAGCTTCATCTTTCTTCAACAATGCAATTTCTTCTTAGAGTTATGTTGTGTTGCAGGGTGCAGTAGTGGAGGTTTGCATTGGGTGTTTTCTGAGCTAGTTTGGCAGTGGAGAAAGGTTTCCTTCCATTGGGAGGCTAGTAAAGAAGCCCCTTGGGCTTTACTGCCATATTTGGCATCAAGCCAAGGAGTATTCATCCCCTACATTACAGTTTCAGTCCAGGTCTGCGTTATTTTAGGGAGGAGTTGCAGGGGTGATTGCAGTGTCTGATTTGGGAGGTGATTTCTTCAGTGGAGGGGCCATCCTTTCCTTCAGAGGATCTATTGGAGAAGAGTTGTAGGATTCTACACCAGCTTCAATGATATCTTCTCATTTCTCTTATTACAACATACCTTCAACCCTAGGGCTGCAACTTACATTGACACATTGTGTGCATTTTCTGGAAACCCTCTTGGGTTATCTTGGAAAGGTGATATAGGGCCTAGATCTGTATGTATAGCATCTATTAAGGCATATATCATTTTATTTACATTTTTGTATGATATTCAGTTGTAGTTATACATGATATGATTACGTTGTAGCAACTCTTCGACATTTTTTTTAGTAGCAACAACTCACTTTTTAGAGTGATTATTCATGGGAGGCTTGTTTGCTCCTATTGTATGATTTGTGCCTCCATATATTATGTGTATTTGCTGCTGATTTGCTGAATAAAGTGGTTCCATATTGATCTCCTATGTTTATGCATTGATGTACACCGCTATTTCCAGTTTTATGCACTATATTCCTGCTTTTCCAATTTGGGAATATTACAGTGATATCAGAGCACAATCTTGGCTCAGCCTATGGATCTCAGCCATTATGCTATCAAGAGAATAGAAGAAGGAGAAAGAGATCAAAATGATGGGAGAAATGAGTTTTATCTCATCTCTTTTCAGATATACAAGGGACCTCACCAAGGAGGTCAAGCAAAGAAGAATGTAGAAAAGCCATGAAACCACAATAGGGTTTCAAGATGAGGAAGGTCCTTGTACTTCCTATCAGTAGAAGAAAGAACCGGTATTGCATAGAGCTCCAAAGAAATATACTATGCCCTTTTCTTTTGAAGAAGAAGATAAAATGCATGGAGATGGAGGAAACTTAGATCATGAGATTCTAAGTGAGTATCTTGCAAAATACAAATCTCAATCAAGAGCTTTCAATGAGAATCTAACTCTACCATGGTTCATTCAACTTAAAGAGGAAGGGATACCTTGCAACTATGGAAGGAGAAAGCACAATAGATTTCTATTATCTACATTTGATGGTTCATCCACATGCACAGCAAAGGCTTGGGGAATGGATTTGGATGCATTCTTTCTGCTACATCCAGTAGTAGAAATAAAATTTGTTGAGATTGCAGCGCTGCATCTTGAGGGTGAAGCAAACATTTGGTGGTTTGGCCATTTGAGTCATGCAAGAGTGACTGCATATAAATATTTTACACTAGGTTGATTGATAGGTTTGACAAGAAGAAATCATAGGAGAAGAAACTTCCACCACCACTTGCTGCAGGAGCACTTGCATAAAGAACACTTGCACCTTTTTAAAGTGGTCTCAATCTCTTGACATTTAGAGTCCCATGCACTATTCTGGAGATGCATGAGGAGGATGAGATTTATACCAGCACTGGTGTAGCCATAGAGGAGAAACCATCAACATCAGTAGTTGGGGAAGTCATCACACCAGTGAGAGGAACCCTTGTAGTAGTTCAAGATGTTCCCAAGCAAAACCAAGGTATGCAAATGCTTCCACTTTCTGTTATTTCAGCGCATCTTATGGAAGGTTGTGGGGATATGCCATTGCAGACCTAGGGTCAGGATACACTACTGATTTGGAGCAGAAGACTATCACTGTGCAGAGGACCCTAGAAAAGATCAAGGAGGAGATATACATTCATCCTATTATGTCATTGATGAGCTGCACACAACTTTTGGGTTTGGAGTGTATATTTTTGCAGGATAGGATGAGTATTGTCCTAAACAATCCGATGCAGAACTATATGTTCAACATTGTGCAGGAGCATGAGACAACAAATGCACCATCATGGAGATCAACAACGTTATCATTGAGCAGCAGTGATGAGTTGGGGGCCCAACCATTATTGGAGCATTCCAATGACCATTCTACATGTGTAGCAGGGGATAGGAAGATGGTTGATGAGATACATCTTATCTCCCATTATTATGATGGATCCTTATTGATGAGCACTTCATAGCTCAATGAGAAAAATTTTCGTTCAATATACTTGGATCCTTATGGATTCAAGATGGTCATTGAGGAGTGGTATTCATATGGAGATCTCTAGGAGGCTGCACTTCAACATCCCATGAAGTGTAGAGATACTGATTTGATTTGGGAGGATGGTATTTCTCCATTGGATGAATACCATTGGGAGCATGATAGTAGACACTCACCATTGGTTGGATGGGTGATGTTGATGAGCAAGAGGCTGGTGAGCCACATGAAGATCTATGACATTGGGCAGTAGGAGGCAAGGCTGTGCTGGCTACTCTTGAAAGAGTTTGGTCAGCATGTGACATATCCTACTTCAAAGGGTATGTTGTTGGATGGGGCATGGCATGGAATTTGCATCATGGGGCAGCAAAGAGTTTGGTTGCATTGGAATGATGTGACATTTTTCATGTCAAAGATCATGTTTTCACTCCATGGCCTATATGATGTAGGTGTGAGGAGGCAGCAAGAGATATTGTTTCTTTGGCTACTCTTGGGAAAGTATCGACTGATTTTCTCCCATAATTTGCATGATACTTCAGAAGAAGTGGATGGCACAATCAGGGTTCAAATGGGATACCCTTCAGCATTGAAGGATTAGGATGTACCTCCACATAGGAAGGGGTCTCCCACATATAGCAACATGATGGTGAATGACTTTGGAATATGGAATGTCAAAGAATGGAGTCATGGAGTGGCAAGAGCCTTATCACCACGGCCAACAACACTGTCACTTGGGAGTATGTATCTATTGATGGTGTGTTCAAAGGGGAGTATGCATCCCTTCATTTTACAGACCACTATGAGGAGATTCTCATGGGAGGGCTTATCCATGGACCTCACTTTCAGCCTACTCACAATGCATGGTAAGAAATGTATTTATGTACTTATTAATCATTTCACAAAGTATTTTCATTCTCTTACCATCTATGTACAGTGCATTTCTCCACAAAGGGGAAAGATTATATTTAGGTTTCATGGTCATTCTAGGACCAACATTTATGATGGAGATAGCCCTTACTTTCATGGCTTTGGGAAAATTTGGTGTTATTCTTGTTATGCTCAGTTGATATATAATGCCATTTACTACTTCCTAGTAGATGAGAAAACATGCACAACTAGCAATTTGTTGGGAGACAACATGCCACATGATGTTCTGAAACAACAGTTGATGAAATTGCGTTGTATCCACTGGAGAAACCATTGGTACCATCCAGAATTTCACATGACATTCAGTATCTTTCTGATTTGGATACCATATGGTGATGATGGTCTATTCACTTTGTATGGGATGGTTTGTGCTCATGAAACTAGAGAAGGGTTCTTTTAAGATCAAGTTGTCCTTTTGACTCTTGAGGGCAATGTTATTGCAGCCCAGATTCTATAGCAGATCTACACTTATCACAAGTGGAGAGAGAGACAATGTGGGGTAGGCCATTTAGTCTATCATATTCAGTTATGCAACCCACCTAGATCGTAGGAGCCAAAGGTGGAAGAAATTTTGGGTGACTAACTTTTTATGGATGATAGCTTGGGGTTTGGAGCTTCACATGGGAATGAAGGTTCCCAATAATTTTCTGATTCCATGCCTCAAGAAGGCCTCTATACCACATATAGTTTCCTCCATGGATATCCCACTACTTCATGATGAGGTCCATTTGGATTTTTCACCAAAGGTTTACTCATACACTTGGGAGGAGAAACTAGGGGACATATTGATGAAAGGCCATCTTGTTCATTAGAGGAACTTATCATATGGGGATGCTACAGGAGGATGAGAAGAGGGTCTTCAGTTCTATCCTTGCAGTTGCTTGAGGACAAGCAACATTTGGGAGGGGAGGACTCTAATATTCCTAAACTAGCACACAACTAATTGGAATATTAATTTTTTATTTTTCTCTTAGTTAGAGGAATAAGAGGGTATGGAGACCCATAAATCTCCTTAGTGGGAATAAAGAAACACCTAATGTGGAAGGAGGTCATCTAAAAGCTGGGTTGAAGACCCTTATGTGTGAAAAAGGGTTGGAGCATGAAGACTAGGTCAACCTTGACCAAATCAAACAATGTTGATATGGAAGGAGTGGCATTCATTGAGGGACAACGCAACTTTGGAGGGAGATTCCATGCATGGAAGTAGTGGCTTTTATGAGTGGGGCCCAAGGTGAGGAAGCTCAGCAATAATATAAGGAAGGGGATGGCAGCCATTGTGGACATGATTGGATTATTATTTTGTTGATGGTCTGTTTAGACTTGTTGCTCTCTTCAGCTATTTAGCTAAGATTGCAGTGCTTTTTAGCACAGGGTGTTCCCGGGGGGGAATCCCACCTCTTCCCTTTAGGAACCTATAGGAATAGTATTGACCAACATTTACACATTCAGGCATCAAACCAAGCTTCATCTTTCTTCAACAATGTAGTTTCTGCTTAGAGTTGTGCTATGTTGCAGGGTGCAGCAGTGGAGGTTTGCATTGGGTGTTTTCTGAGCTAGTTTCGCAGTGGAGGAAGGTTTACTTCCATTGGGAGGCCAGTAAAGAAGCCCCTTGGGATTTACTGACATATTTGGCATCATGCCAAGGAGTATTCATACCCTACAACGCAGTTTCAGTCCAAATATGCGTTATTTTAGGGAGGAGTTGTAGGGGTGATTACAGTGTCTGATTTGGGAGGTGATTTCTTCAGTGGAGGGGTCATCCTTTCCTCAAGAGGATCTATTGCAAAAGAGTTGTAGGATTCTACATTAGCTTCAACCATATCTTCTCATTTATGTTATTGCAGCATACCTTCAGCCCTAGGGCTGCAGCTTACATTGGTACATTGTGTGCATTTTCTGGAAACCCTCTTGGGTTATCTTGGAAAGGTGATATAGGGCCTAGATCTGTATGTATAGCATATATTGAGGCATATATCATTGTAGTTACAATTTTTTATGATCTCCAGCTGTAGTTATACATGATATGACTGCGCTATAGCAGCTCTCCGACATTTTGTTTCGTAGCAACAACTCACTTTTTAGAGTGATTATTCATGGGAGGCTTGTTTGCTCCTATTGTATGATTTGTGCCTCAATATATTATGTGTATTTGCTGATGATTTTCTGAATAAAATGGTGCCATATTGATCTCCTATGTTTATGCATTGATGTACACTGCTATTTCCTGTTTTATGCACTATATTCCTGCTTTTCCCATTCGGAAATATTACAGAGTGCACTAGGTGCATTAAGTTCGGTGTAAATATTAATTTCTGATTTGATGTAATTATATGGATGGTTTGAAATAATTTAAAAGTAAATAGATTAATATGTGCATTGATTTCAGAGTAGATGTTGTTTTTGAATGATATTTGATTAATTGCACTGATTTCATGGAATGTAACTAGATAGATGATTTGCATTAATTCAAAGGTACAAATAGATTAATAGTATGCATTGAATTCACGGTAGATATTGATTTCTAATGTTATTTTATTTTCTACACTACATGCATTGATTTTAGTTAATATGTTCATTTCTGATATGATGTAATTATATGGATGATCTACATTAATTTCAAAGTAAATAGATTAATAGTGTGCATTGATTTTAGTGTAGACGTTGATTATAGTTATAATAATTATTATTGTTATTACCATGGAGATTCAATAACTTGTTGGAGTAATATGGGCAAGACCTAAGATCAAACCTAGTGGTTACCACTATAGCACCAAGAGTATATCCAACAACCTGTAAGCCAAAGATACTAGGAATTTATGAATTATAGTTTTTAGTTTTTTTAGGGTTGGATGGTTGATCAATGGTGGAAGATCCAAAAATTTGAATGTTTCAATTGAATTTTCGAACCCACTAGAAAGGCCATCTTCAAGACGTGAATGTTAGCGAGTCCATCTTCAAGACATGGTTGTTGATCAGTAGTGGAAGTTCCACAAATTTGATAGTTTCAGTCGACGTGTCGAAACTACTAGTAGGGTCTATCTTCAAGCTATGAAATTTAGGACTTAGCAAGAACCAAGACTCCAGAAGGGTGGGGAAGACTACTCCTTGAGCCTTATCATGAAAAGCCAAAGATGACCCCCTATGGGATTTGAAACTAGGTGGAGGGGATAACATTCGAGTGTCCCAACCACTTGGTGATTTCTAATCCTATCTTGCAAAGGTTCATGCAAGATTGTCCATAACTCCTTTGAAAATCATTAAAATTTAGAGGTGTGGAGCAACATCCACACATCCTAAAAATTTCGTGGAACCCAATGTAATCTTTTATCTTTAGTTTTCAATATTGTCCTTACATACCTTCTCTCTATAATTTTAGTTTGTCATGCAACTTATCTAAAATCATGGCAAGTCTTTAACTCGTTTAAGCAATAAAACAAGAAAATTTCATAGAAACTAAAATGATAAAGGAATGGATAGAGCGCATTAACTTTTCATTGTAATGGTTGGAGGAATATGGTTTGATATGCTTGAATTTTAGTCATGTGTGAAGTTCTCAAGACAATATTTTCTCTAGTCACACCTCTTTCATATTTTCCATCATTTAACAATGTTACATTGTCACTTTGCATTCAATTTTTTTATTTCATAATTTTTTGTGTTGTGATCTAATTGTTCTATGCTTTGGAGATTTTCCTAGAATATTTTCCGCTCAAATTTGCTCAAAATTATGATAAAATTCTCTTGAAATCACAATTTTGAGCACTGGACTCTACATAATATGATTTCCCTAGGGTTTTTTAGGGTGCTAAGTCCATTTATGTATTAAAAAAATCATTATAAAAATCACGATATTATCTAAAATTATTTAGTCTAATTGTAGCGAAAAACTCCAAAACTTAAAATATTTACACAACCCCATTTTTCATAATTCAAGTTATGAACACTCTATCTTCTCAACCAACCAACTGAGGTACCCAATAACCCCTAATATATTGGATTGAGAAAAATAAAATCTCTTAAAATATAAACCTTTCCTTTACTCACATAATATTCTAAACTATCTAACTATTTCACATAATATTCTAAATTATCTAACTATTCCTATCTATATATAAATTTTTTTTTTTCAAGAAGAAAAAACACTGGTTATATATTGTCCAGATCAATAACTAAAATATTTCCAAAATAATGCATGTATCCTAGAAAAATCTCTTAATTGTCCTTCGAAATACATTCAATTTCCTAAAAACGCAGCAAGCAAAAAAACAACAAATTGTCCCCTTTAACTGCCACATGACCGCAATAGAAAAAACAAAAGATGTCTTTAACTAGCAAGAACTAAAAAATATAATCATCCCCCTTAGCTAAGAAGCAGGACCAACAAACTTGGTGAAATAAACTATGAAAGGATCTATTATAGGAGAGCAAAGGTCAATTTTGAAAGTAAAATTCTCCCCTATTGTTCGAATCATCTCTCAGATATCCAATGGATCTCTGATTTCAGTAAGAAAGTCCCCTTTAACTGCCACATGACCGCCATAGAATAAAACCAAAGGAGGTCTACATCCATCAAGCACTGAAGAAGATAAATGTCCCCCTCTGCTAAAAAGCAAGACCAAGAAACTTGGTCAAAAAAACTACGAAAGGATCAAACAGAGGAGAGCAGAGGACAATTATGAATGAATTTAGGCTCCCTGTTGCTCGAATTAGCACTTTGAAATCCATCGAATCTCTGTTTTTTAGCCACTAATCCAAACTACTAGCTCCGCTATAACAGAGAACAAGAAAGCAATTATCCAAAACATAATAGGATAAAAGAAATCATTAAGAAAAATATACCATACCAGTGGAATTCTCACCCTCCGGTGACAACAAATCATAGTACATTATTCCAAAAACCCCCTCCAATCCTTTTTTTGATAGACTATCTGCCTGAGAGTTTTTCTCACGATAGGAATATCCTAAAGCTTGGTTGCCATGAAATTAATTAGAAAATGCAGACTTATTGTCATTTCCGAACTTCATTTCTAGTAAATTTCTTTTGAAATCAGTATCTCCGGATGCAATCATTTCGGTTTCTTGATTTGACTTGCATCGATGTTGATGGAGCTGGCTAGTTGCGATAGGTCTTAGAGAGCGTGGAATTATTGTCTACAAAAACTTTTTCATGCAACTAACGTATGTAGTTGCGATGATGTGAAGTTTCAAATTCGAACTCAATTTCTGCGAATAGTGTATGGCATAGCTATAAAGTACAGTTAGCTAATACTCAACTTTATTATTTGATTCTTATGGAGAGAACATGGTCACCAAAAAAATTTCCCCTCATTTTTGTCAGAGAAAGAGGTAATGTAAGTGACTGATGGGTTAGTTGTTAATTTGCGCTACTTTTAAACATGATTGATATTTATTTAAAATATAAAAGAAAGTCAAAAGTCAATCTCTGTCAATTTTATTAGGAATATAAACATAAACGTGAAATATATGGTTGAATGATGTGATAGGGAATGAACTTCAAATTTTGGCAGAAATTAATTTAATAGTGACTTTATAAATAATTTGAACAAACATTTGTGATTGGATATCAAAATAAATTCGGGGAAGGGAAATTTTC
This sequence comes from Pinus albicaulis, assembly GCA_034641835.2. NCBI lineage: Eukaryota > Viridiplantae > Streptophyta > Pinopsida > Pinales > Pinaceae > Pinus > Pinus albicaulis. Next base: position 1,426,847,913 of record CM076579.1, on the reverse strand, counting down.
TTTAATCTTGATGTAACTAGGATTTACCACTTAGGGTGCAAAGGGCACACCGAAAGAATTTTGGTTTTTTTTTAATGCAGAGAAACAATATAAATTGATAACTGAAGATGCAGAGGTTAAAAAGTGATGGTATAGTTTTATATTGAATGTTTTTTTTGTCTAAACTGTTATTGTTACAAGATACTGATGGTTTCCACACCCTTGATCCGTGACCACTAAAAAATGAATGATATTTGCTAAATAAATTGCATCGACGAATGTTGGTCAGTATTTGATGTGCTTGGAGAAAATTGTGTCCTTGATGCAGCCAAAGAAAATTGTGGAGGCCTCCGCGAGATCTTCCACGGTGCTCAGTAATTCACTTGCAACTTATCTTACCCGAGGACGACATGAGGAGAACAATGATTTAATTCCTTTATTCCAGTCATTTCTTGAATATTAGTTCAATTTATGTCCATGAGAAAAAGAAAATCGTCAATTATCAAATGGGGTTTAATTTCCAAAACATTCCCCATGTTCTCTCAGGTCTCAATACACAAATGGCTTCTCCACGGTAAGTTCATTCTTCCACCTTATGGTGCCATAAATTATATCCAATAACATCTTCTGATGCTTTTAGAACATCTTCACTTAAAACAAAATACATAGATGTGGATGAAACATTTTCAAATTGAATCATTGGAGCAATGGGGACTGAATTCTCTATTGTGAGGAAGACCAAATGCCAGATCAACATTCAAATGTTAGAAACACAAATTTTGCAGTGTAAAGTTGCTTAATAGATATCTTCAAATCTCCAACCCTCAACTAAGTATATTTTTAAGATTGGTGCATTTAAAAAGAGAAGAGAATTAGGCCAGTCTGAGGGTAGATGCTTCACCAAAAGTGAGGATGAAAATCACTCAAATGTTGAATTCAAAATAAATTTTAGGGGAAGTCAGGACCCCTGGTAAGTTTGGTTCTGAAAACTTCAGCTTCCTATACTGCAAATATGAGCCAGAGTGTGCATACTATCATCACAGGTTGATAATATTTTAGTATTATTGTGTTGTTGTTCAAAGTTCTAGGATCATCCACTGTCTTGATTCTGTACGTTGCAATGTCTTCCTCAACCAAAAACACAATTGCATATTCACAATATATTCAAATGATTCATGCTCACAACAAGGATATAATAAATTGTGGATAGAAATTAATGGTCCATCAAACCTTTGTCATTTCCATTTCCAAGAATGACAACTTTGTCCCTTGGAGAAGCTATATAGCTAGTCTGTCCTAAGCTTGGAATGAAATTTCCTACAAAATAGTTGTTAGAGATGAATGTGTAAGGAATGCCTTCTACCTCTATTATCTAATGGACTTTGGATTTCAGTTGGTAAATACTCTACAGTCTCCAACCCTATTTCTTTTTCAACAACATTCCCAAACTCAAAAGGAAAAAACCTTTGTATCATCATGTAAAATACCCATCAAGGTATCAATTTTTCCAAACTTTAAAGCATTATCGGGAGACTACATTATATATCAAGAAAATAAATTATATACATTGTTGTTTCAGAGAATTTTAAATGTTCTCTACGAGCTGTACACATAATTGATTAAATTGTAGTCTATTTTAGCACTAACACTATTTAAAAAATCCCATTTGATGTTTGAATAAATCTTGTCCTAATATCAGCAACACTTTGTATTTTGAAAAAAATATGTTAACCCTCGCAATAACTTGAACAAATGGAATTTGGGCTATAAGCAACATCCAAACAATGATATGTAAAGGAATTTTCATGCATAAGTTCATGGCAGATTGGATAAAATTTAAAATATGAACATCTGTGGATCTTTTCATGAAGGAAATCTCTTCAAACATATGCATGATGAAATTGGTTAATGAAACTGAAACAATGATGGTTTGGATAACTCTCTCTAAAAGTTGTAAATGTCCTTGCAAAATATTTAGGACTGGAATTTTCACGGTTACATGGCATATTCATATGACTATATGAGCAAGGTTTAATATGGTTACACTTCCTGGATTGGAATTGTCATCAATACAAGTAAAATCATGCTCTAATTTTATGGTTACTTTCCTAGCATAATGCTTCATGGGTGAATTGAGAAATTTTTAAAAGTAAACATTTTGATGAATGCTCTTGTTGTCCTTATGGTATTATTTTGCAACAACAGTGTCATGATGATGCTGAATGGTTCCTCTTTATTACACAATGCCATAGCTCATGCTATTGTGCAGAGCCACATGTGAGAGTGGTTCTTGGTCGACTGCAAGAATTTTTTAACGACCCATTGTGGCTATGTCCATGGTATATCACATTCTCCTTTAAATACAAAGAAATGATATTAACTCTCCATAAATACATATAGGTCCGAAACTCTACTTACCCATGAGTGTCGTAGCTAATAATATTCCTGCAAAATATGTGTCTTGCAGCCCGTTCGATGCCACCAGTGAACAAGGTTTTCGACTGTGTTAGCGCATTCCTTCCCAATAATGCTTTCTTCAAAATATTCAAGGTTGAACTAAGCATCAAGATGAAAGTAACTTCAACCTCCACGACTACTACGCAAGAGCTTCTGTTGGGGTTAATTCAACTCTAGGTGATGCAAACCTCTCAAGTCTACCTAAGTTTTCACCATATTCTTCCAAAAACTGCCGCAATTGTATAGCAATTCAGACAACGCCCTTCTACCATCATCTTATTATTAGACATTCATAAATTACAAATTTTTCTCAATCTTATCTTCACCTAAACATTAATGCCCCAAAGTGCAAGTCACTGATGCCAAAAAAAAAAAAATCACAGTTGCTAACAAGCTTGCAAGGATACAAAACAACATATATATTATTTCAAATTATTATTTTAGTGACTTGTGTCATACAATTTCAATGACCTTTGAAGATATTCCATATTTTACTAGGCCTTAATTTGGAGTGAGTCCAACCACACCACAAGCCAACCTACCCAGCATTAGCAGACCAAGTTCATGCCCACATTTCCCCAGGCCATCCTCTAACTCATGAACAACAAGTTATCTACCAATAATTGAATCACGTCCACTCAACGGAATCTGATTATCAAGAATTATTGCCTCTGCAACTCCATCAGAACCCGCAAATATGTCTCCCAGGTCACCTGCATGGCATACATCATCCTGAGGAGCACCATGTATCAATTTTTTTGGATTAAGATATGCTCTTGTTGAAATGCAACCATTGGTTGTGTCACCAAACTCATGTATATAAAATCCATGCTTCCCAAGAGTTAGTCCTGTCACACAGAGCTTCACTGTTGTGGGACCGTTGTTTTCTTGCAAGATATTAATGATGCCCTCGACCTGTGAATTCCCCTTCTGAACGATGATGGCCTTCTTGGCCTCTGCGACGACAGTCAGTGCTCGAGTCAACAGGCGCAAAGGAAAATTCCCTCTGCGGGATTTGAACCATAGACCCCTTGAACTCAGACTGAAAGGGATGGTATCCATTTGATAAAGTTAGAGGATATGCCATAGAGGTAGCGATGATATTATGGGCCACTAATTCTTCTGCCAGAGCTTGTTGCATGTATGAAACTTAGTGGAGGAGATAAGGGTGCTCTCAGCTCATAAGACGCGAGAAGGGGCCATTATGTAACTGAAAATCAATGCCTTAGAGAACCGTAGTATTTACTGAGAATTCAAGTGGTTTGTTGCCCGAGTTCTCCTTGTCATTCGGGCTCCGTTCCTCGAGCTCCATTATTTCTTGAGGTTTTTCTGTCCCCGCAGTCTCTCTCCCAGTTAGCCAATTTTCACTGCAGAGATTACTTTGCCATGAACCTTCAACAACCAATAATTTTTTTCCCTTTGTGGTTCAGTTGGCATTACATTTATTTCAAACTCAAATCTGTGACTTGGGTCTTTTTTCCAATCTTATCAATGAAATTTCAGCCTTCAATTAGCATATGTGGTGTCTTGCCCACTCTTCCTTGTCAAGCCTTTTTTCCCAGATGTTTAGTATTGATGGCCTCCTGCAGCTTGGAGCACCATTTTCATCTCCCAGCAAAGGCATGGCATTTATTCTCTAACAAACAAGTTTCTACCAAAATCTGCGGTTTTCACAGGTGTTGTGTGGTTTTCATGCTAACAAACAATTCTGATCCAGATGCGGTTTCCATATGTGTCATGCAGTTTTCATGCTAACGAACAATTCTGATCTGGCGTGCATGCTTACTTGGAGGACAGTGAATCTAGGAACATTGTCACCAAGTAAAACCTCATAATAGAACGCCTTCGGTGTAATTAGAAGGTTTTGTTGTCTAATTACCTATTCTTTCATGGTAAAATTGTGTGATTTTCTAGAAATATGAACAAAAAGTCCACTAAGAAGGGTTCAGTAAACTAATCCTCACATGCATCGAAGTATTGGATTCATCCCATCCATCATAGAAAATCCATCTTAAGCTCTCTCTCAAGTTTGTGTAATGGTGTGTGGCCCATACATTTATTTTTCTTCTTGTTGAAGGTGTATCAAACTCTCCTTTACACAAATAATTTCTGTGATGATTATTATATTTTTATTATAAATTTCCCATATATAAGTAGTGAATATTATTCCTTCCTCCTATGTAACAATCCTTTTCATCACCTTATTACTTCCTCATATGCAAGAAACTCCTCCATCATCATTGTGTCACGAATGAGACCTATACTGATGACTAATGATATGTTATTGTGACATTATAATTATGTTGTAATTTACAATTGGGAATATCTCAAACTACATTTTTATTAGTTTTTATTAAATTTTAAATTATTTTGAAAAATAGTTGAATGAATTGGATATATATATATATATTTGAAGTATTTGGAAATAATTAATAATGCTATATTAAAATATATAAATATTGTTTATTTTTTTTTAATCAAAATACGTCTAAATTTCGTTTTATTGGAAGATGAGTGGTGATGATAAATTAAAACATACAAGAGATTTATTAAAGAACATTAAATTATGAAAATAAACCCAAGTTTTGTCTCAATTAAATATGTTTGATAATAGTCAACCCAAATACCCCTATGCTTTCTCAATAAACAATTGACTTGTTGTGTTATAACATGCTTCTTACATGGTACTGGTCATCTCCTTTATCGCCCATTAACAACCGTTTATGGGACTCCATTAAATATTACTCCCATGGTCTAATCTATGTTGACAATAATGTGTACCTTCCCAACTCCAAGTAAGTTAGATTTGATATGTTACAAACAATACTATTGCACAAAAATATTGCTACTAGCTATGTGTTGACGTTGCGATCAACACCCTCCAAATTTTTTCCCACACTTGAATTTTGGAGCCTATTGAGGATATTACGATATGCTGCTCTATGGTTACTCCATGAACGTTTGATGTTTTGTAAAGCGTTCAAGTCTTCTTCCCAGTTTCAAACTACCAATTCACTATCACACACATGCTTAGTCTCTGACAGGTTCATGAGCACACTTATTTTATGCAAGATTGAACAAATATAATATCATCCATTAAGGCAGTTCCAGTACGATATTCAACTCATGTCGACAGTCAGTGCCCACTTTCATTGACAATCCGCCTCACTTTTTTTCCAATTATACTTTTATTTCAGCGAGTTTTCTCAACTCTCTCTTTAACAAGTGTTGCTTACATGTTCATGGCTATATCTTTTGTTCACTTTCACTTTAAAAAGTGTCATTTTAATGTTATCTTCACTCTGGCATGTGTCACTTCCAAGTTCGTTCGCATTCTTCAAGTGTCGTCTTATGTTTTCCTCATGTCATAGGTGTTGTTTTGTGTTTTCAATCCTGCATGTGTCACACCTTTTCACATCACCAAAGTTAGTTCTAGTGCACTCTTCCACATTAGAATGTATTACATATTATTAGAGTATGTGCTTGACACATTTCTACAGCTTAGAGTACCTCTGTGTCACAATCCTCATTTTTATCGTAAATGGTGTTCTAAGTGTTGTAATGTTCCATTTCAACTGTTGCAATTAGAAATAGGTGTTGATTTGTTTTTGTTTTAAGGTGTAACTATTGTTTATGAGTCTTGTGTATTCCATTGGCTTGTATTAATGGAATTCATGTGTCTGATCGATGTTTGAGTTGTGATCAAAAGCATTTCTCTCTTTTACTCTATTGGTCTCACGCTTAGCCATTTTGAAGCCCTTTCTTGGTCCTACTATTCAACGCAAGTTGTAGAAGCATTAGCCTTCTTATTAAGTGATACGAACAACTTATTCATGAGTCTCATTGACATATATTTCCTCCCATACTTGTGCACTAAGTATTGTCTAAGGGCTCCTCCCTCTCAGAGTGCATTAGTACTTCCTAAGGATAAGTCACCTAGCCTTTTGTTGCCTCCCTCAGAGAAAAGCGCATTCTGGATGAATAAGTAGCCATTTTTAAGAGAATTGATCCCTTCCAAGCCTGATCGCACCTCAAAACAATGAATTGCACTTTAAACGCTCATTGAAAAAAATGCACTTTAGAAGAACAATGACCTTCTCTCCCCTAAAAGGCACACTATGGAAAAACAAGGACCTTATTATGTTGAAAATCACACTCTAAGAGCCTAAGCGCACTTCAAAACCATGAGCACACTTTGGGACTATGAGCGCACTCCTTCGGCACAAAGAAACACGCCCCCTTATAGTGCATGTTACAGTCATGAAGCACGCAGCTTGAGCGCACTCCTTCAGCACAAATAACTGCATCCTCTTAGAGCGTATGTCGCACTCAAGAAGCATGAAGCTTCATCCTTCACATTGAGAACATGGCACAGTCATAAATCCTGAATCTTGAGCTACTCCTTTGACACGAAGAATTGTGTCATCTTTGAGTGCATGAGCACACCTCAAAGGCTTGAATGTTTTCCCCTCATCCCTTCGACATGCAACAGTGTACCATCCTTTTCCTCTAACACATGAGTGCACCTTGAAGGCCTGAAGGCCCGAAGCTTCAATCCTTTTTCTATTTGGAGTACACCCTTGCGATTTTTTAGTATTTTTGAGCACATGAGTGCACCTTGAATCCCTAAATACCTGAAGCCTCACTCCTTCATCTCTTCAAAGTGTGCCCCTTCACCCTCGAGGTATCTATCTCTTGTTTGAGTGCACAAGCACGCCTTGAAGGACTCTTGTGAGCCTTAATGAGTTTGACTACGCCCTCTTAATCAAGCCTTCTTATTTTAACCCTCTCACAAGCCTATCATGAGCATATTATTCCATGAGCTAGGTAGTGATAGAATAGATGCTTTTAAGACTGATTTTGCCTCTTCATGAATGATTTGAATTGGAAATATTACCTTCCTAGCATGAAAAGGTGATGCTCAAGAGAATATTGCAAGGAGAAAACATAAATAAACACATGCAGGGAAGAAGAGAAAAAGAGAGTTATCATGGAGACATGAAGCATATCATGGACTCAAATGGAAACAAGAAATTGCATGATGACTCATAGGATTCCATTGTTGATCCAAGACCCTTTGGAGGGTGAATATAAGAAACAAAGTGTATCTGTCATGAAGATAAATCATAGATAAGATATATCATCAATAATGAAAGATGAAGGGACAAGGAAGAAAACTTGGTAATGCCACCTCATCATGAATTCCAAATCATCATTGTCAAGTTGTAACTTGTATAAGTGTCGTAATAGTAGTCAATGTATGTCCATGTGTCATGCCACATCATCATGTGGAGTGGAATGATGTATATTGAAAGTAAAAGATAAAATGTAGTGCGTGGAAGTCTAAGAGTCATATGTGTGACATGAAGATTAATATAGTCATAGATGGAAAAAGATTGTATGAAATTACAAAAGTCATTTAAATGTTCAAGAATTGTTTAGAAGTCCAAAAGACACAATAGAAGTCCAAGAGTCATGAGGATATGAAAGGTCATTCCTCTTTTTATCAAAGCAACCTCATAACTCAAGCAAAGGGATTTTGGAAGCTACTCAAGCAAAGGGGTTTTGGAGGCTTAAGTTTTGGAGAGCTAATCTTGGCTTCCCTACTCAGCATAGGAGAGAAAACTATTATTTGCAGAAGTAAGAAGTGACTTAATGTTCCACTATTGGAACTAGTTCCTCACTATTGTAACTTTGTATTTGGATCTTTCACCTAATATTAAAGCTCTATGACCCAACACGTTTTATGCATGTATCGAATTTTTTTTAGGGATATTCTTAGATGTTTACAGTATATGTTGTGTTCATATGTACAAAGGAAGTTTAACTATTTCAGTGTTCTTGGTACTTATCTTGTTGAAGGTGTGTTGTATGTGGTTTAACGATAATATTGTCTATGTGAACTATTTTTCTAGATAACTAATGAATATTTATTTTCTCATGTGTCTCTCTTAGGTTAGTACTATTACTTCCTTCTAGAGGCTCACTTTATTGTCTCCCCCTCGTGAAGGTATCCTCTTACATATTGCAATCGGTATTTCACAATGTCAAACTTTCTTGTTCAAGGTTTATGTATATAATCTCTTATGTTATCCATTGAAACCAAGACAAACCTTATAGTTATGGTGCTCAGGCTGATACTCAGGATGGGGCTACTAATCCAAATGGTGTGAGGTCTAATTGGGACATCACGTCAGGGAGACTCCCTGTATGTTGGAGGTATTTAGCACTGTCAACATTATGGAACTAGAATGAGGGCCAGATGATAAGTTTCTCCCTTTGAGTATGTGTTGAATCTCTTATCTTTAATGGCTAATCCTAAAATCATACTCCCGGGGTGTTTCTCTAGTTTATGTCCCTCTAGTCAAATTTTAATACCCAATGAGCCTCTTTATGACTTGTCTCAATTGAAATTTGATGGTGGGGATAAAACATCCATGACCAAGAATATTTTCGATTTTCTTAAATTTTGTGAATATTATGAAATCGTTGATGAAAAGATTTCTTGTGTGCTTTTCTTCCTCACTCTTGAAGGCCGTGTTATGTGATGGTGTCACACCTTACCATCTACCTATATTCATTATTTTTATAATTTTCTCAAGGAGCTTTATCAAGCTTTTGATAGGTATTATTACCGATATCTTCTCAAAATAATCAATCAACTTTGAATGAAAATTAATGAATCAATTGAAGATTTTTATAATCGATTCCTTCACTTATGTTATGAGTTTCCTAGAGAAAATATAGATTGGTATTTCCTTAAAATGAAGTTTGAATGTTTGGTTCAAATCTCTTTACATAGTGAATCTAAACCTCTAGATATTTTGGTGCCTCCCTGTGATAATGTTGAAGTGGGGAAATCAACAAATAAAATGCCTAATCCATCTTCTCCTCAATATTCCTCCACTTTTCATGATTCAGATCCAATGGAGGAAACCTTGGAATGGTTCATGGAGCTTAAGGTGAAGGCTAATCCCTTGATTTATTAGGATAATATTAATGCTCATAACCTCAATCTTGAATATGATTTAGATACCTTTCATCATCTATTGCCTCATTATTTTCTCAATCAACCTGTTCCAAATCCAAATAATGATCAAGTGCAAGGAAATCACTCTTCACAGGTAGAGGAGTAGGAAAGTGAGGATTTTTTTGATCTTTCTTCTCTTTTCCAAAATCCTCCATGTAAAGAAAAATTTCTTCTATCATTGGTTCATTTTGAATCTAATAATCTCAGTGATGAATTAAATGAAATTGATTTCCAAATCAATTTGAAGTCATGGAAAACCATCATTCTCATTATTTTGATCTCATTGATGAATATGGTGATGAATGCTCAAGTGCATCATTTTATATTTTTGTTTCTCAAGATTTTATTTTGGAATATTTAGACCTAAAATCTGATTTGGTCCAAGAAGTTGTTCCCATGGAAACTTCCTCTTCAACTCACTATCCCTTGCGTTCTATTGTTTGTAATGAATAAACTTGCGAAGAAGATATTCCATGCTCTTCAAGTTCATCACCTAATGAGTTGGATGTTGAATTAACACAAGATAGTGAGGTCATTCATGATGAAGAATAAGGTAAGAAGCTTATCAAGTGTCCATTCCATCCCTTATCATTTCCAATTATGCATGAAGAAAATTATTCCATCCAGGTTACTTAACAGATTTTTCTGATTTATCCATCTTTTGATGTGCAATTAGAAGAATATTTTGGCTTCGGTAACATTTTTGTTGAAGATATCAATTCTCATCAAATCAGTAATGTAGATGGATTCTATTTTGATAGTGGTGATCTTGTTGAAATTATTGATGGTAGTTGTCCACACACCATGCATGATATGATTCAATTTTCAAAATGAAATTCTATAATTATTGAATGTTCTGGGACTCATTGAGGATTTGAGGAACTTCAACTTCTATTTATGGTTATTTTAGGTTCTCGCAACTTTGGTAAGATCCCTGAAATAAGTCATATATGGGTTTTCTCACACAATTCTTTTATTTGCATGATTTCAATGGATGTAAATCACTTCTTGAAATATGTTGGATATTTTGATATGGATATTTCAATTTTCAAGGTTTCTTCTCCAGTTGGATTGAAGATTATGTTTCAGTTAGTTAATCTTCATGAAAATATCCTATATCAAACTCAAGTTTGGAATGTATACCTTTCATGAATGAGCAAATATGTGAAGGTAATCATGCTAAAGACTATCTTTGGTCGACAAATTCATACTTGTCACATTATTTTGAAAGTAATCAACTCCTAATCCTTCTTGTGAATATTCTGATACTAATTATTTTCTTCATGACACTTGATATCATCTTCAATATTAAATAATACATGTGTTATTTGTTGAATCAAGTTCCTCTTTTTCAACCACTACATCTCGACTCGTTTCATGTGCTTGCCATATTTGCATTCCTTTTTAATGATTATGATGTAAGTATGTTGGAATAAGAAAATACTGAGAGGGGGGTTGAATTAGTAATAGTGAGGTTCTTCAAACTTTTTATGAATATTTCTTTAGTTCTTTCCTCTACTATCAGTTACTAACGAGATAATGTATACACAATATAAATGAACAACAAGATAAGACATTCCCATGTACATACAATCCATCACATGAGAAACATACACATATTGACACAAGTATTTTACGGGGAAACCAAAGGGATAAAACCACCATTTTTTTGTTGCTATGATGTAAATTAAGCACCTACTTAATTACATTAATTTGTTTGTGAGCACCCAGTCACAGGAGGCACCAACCCATTTAATATAGCAAGAACTTAATTACTAAGAGGCACCAAAATCTTAGGAATGTAGGCCACCACCTACTCTAGCCATTGGTCTACCGTTCGTACAATTTTTAAACTGAAAATAAGGGAAGATACATATACAAATAAATGCCATTCTGGTTTACTGCAATATCCTACTTATACTCTCGATCCTCTACTGTTCAACAAAATTTCTCGACCTCACACAACAACACCCTATCCTCTACTCACTCTACAACATCACATTGTACTTATTCTTATGCTCTTAACCACATATATTATACTATTCTCTCATCCCTCTATCGCATAGGCTCTCTGCAACACTCTGCTTTAGTTCAACACTAATTGGGCCAATTGCTCATCTCTCACACACTCTTCTCCACACTCTTTAGCACATACACAACAATATTGTATTCCCCACATTGCTCAGTGTAAATCACTGTTTTTATTCCTATATTTCACTCTTCTCAATGTTGCCTCTGCATGACTTCTCCATTCTGTTGTTGTGTTTGATGCTTGAATTATGCCTCCACATTAAACATGAGGATGGGCCTTAAGTGCTTCACTAAATCTTTGTGTGATTCTCCATGCTGATAATTTAATCTCATTCCACCTATGCACTCCAATGAGACTCCTCATGCTTATTCATGGCTTGCAAAGCTTGAATGTACTTCAACATGGCTTATCTATTCCTCATTTAACTCTATAAGGCATGCACGGGAGATACGAGGTAGATTTATTTCAACATCGAGACACATTTAACTCTATAAGGCATGCACGAGAGATACGAGATAGATTTATTTCAACATCGAGACAAGCCCAAAATTTATTCTCTGAGAATCATGGTCCTCGTCTCCTTGAAACAATGATCTCTAAATTTGCCATTAATTTCATCAAAAAACTCCTTTGGATTGCATTTAATCTCTACTTTCCACTCCATTCATCCTTTAACACTATGTACTGCAGTTTCAAAGAATTAATACAATGCAACTTTATTAAGAAAGACGTTAGGAAATCATAAAAGTTCCAATTCCTTTAGCCCCTTTCTGCTTAGCTCCCTTATTCTTTCTCTCCATGGGACCGAGTGTTGTTACTGACGACTTAGAACTTAGGTGCTAGGGCCTTTAGGCTCCTTCCGAGGCCTATCTCCTTGTGTTATTTTCTCTCTCCCTCGGTTCTTTTGGTTTCTACTACCATGTGAAACTCAACATAGAAGCCCCTACCTCTCGTAACTTTTCCAAAATTCAGTTACAAAGAGTGTTACGAGGTATTTAACCTCCGAAATACTTCCATAAAACTTTGGTGCTAGCCCTACTTTGCACCCTCGGTTCTCTGAACTCCATGACCAAATGCCAATCCACATCGGAACCACTGATATCGTAACTTTCTCAAAAATATTTTATAGATAAGTTATGATACCTCAAACCTCCAATATTCTAACCTTTGAGATGAAATCATGCTGATGTAATCATTTCCATGTGGCGTCTTCTTAGTGGTGACACGTGTTGCCTGGATTTTCCCCATTATGCCACCCAAAAATATCAAAATGGACTGCCATGTGTCCTCTGTACTAACATTTCATGCTGATGTCATCTATCACATAAGCTCATGAGGGTCCAATCAACTACTAACATGTGTCCTATTGGAGGAGAGAGAAAGAGTCCCTTGGTCCTTTGTTTTTCAATAAATTCCTTTGTGTTTCCAATTTCCTCGCAACCTTGGTGCTTTCAAAGAATTGTAGTTATAAGGAATTACAAAACTCCGAGGTTCTGATGGACTAAACCTTCCGAGGTTCCATCCTGCTCCGACCTCTGAAATTCTGATATTTCATGCCTTTCCGATATTGGGTTCTAAGACTCAACCTTCCAATATTATGTTGTCCCGAGGTCCAAATATGCCATCTTGTTTTGATATTTCAGCCTGCTTAGGAATTCAATATCCTAACTTCCGCAATCCATAACTTTTGATCCATGAGGCCGTTTGCAAACTTCCACACACCATTGGAAAGATCTTTCAGAGAAATTTCCAATGGAGAGGGTTTGATGTAGGCTTTGAACCCATTCGCTACTAGATAAATGGCTGAAAAATTTCAATTTTTCTTTGCATCTTGGCCCTTCTCTTGTGCCTATAATACTGGACTCACAAACATCATAGTCATCATTTTATGGCTTCTCCAATATGCCTGCTACTATGGTGATTCTCTAATAGGAACTAGAGAAACCATAGGACTCCCCCTAATCTTGACACACCAAGTATATCAATGCTAGCATCTGCTGCCGGAAACCTCCATGCTGATTTGGTTCAGATCAATTCTAACACACTTGCAGCTACTAACCATCCATACAATGCCAACTATCTAAAAATACCCCCCTTTGAAATTGTTGGAAAAAACTTAAGATCCCCCTGAAAGTAGGCATGATATTATTCATTGATGTTCTTCTCCGATGCACTAGTAATATTCTCCCCCTTTGTCATATATGGCAAAAAATACCCTTGAAACCCCCCCCTAAATCATTACAACCTAGTCTTAAATTGATTCCACATGCTGAGTAGCTACCAACACAGTATAATTGAGATTATTTGGAGGAGGAATCAAGTCGAACAACATTAGCTGCAACCTGTTCTCTTAAGAAATGGAACTTGATAGGGATGTGCTTGATATTTTAATGCATGACAAGATTCTTAGATATATTGATGGATGTTGAGGCATAAAAGGTATCTTTTTAACACCTATTTATCTCACATTAATTATCAATCCAGGAACAAATTTTTATTTCAAGAGTGTACTTAGTCTGAGGCAACAATTCAGTCTAAGAGTAATGCTGTGTGAGATGTAGTACAGTGTACAAAAGTAAACAAATGCTTGGAATAGAAATATAATTACAGTAACATAAACTCAAATGCTCTTAAAATCTATCTATTCACTCAACAACCATCAATCGAGGATACAGTAGCAATAACTCATTCCTTTAGAAATTGATGCAATTGAAATCAAACTGGAACAAGGCAATCAATCTAGGAACTTGGAAGCAATAACCACTGTTCTCTATAGTTGACAATCTTGATGTAAAGCAATAGAAATGAAATCGAAATTGAACTAACTGTTGTTTGAAAATAAACTAAGAATAACTCTTTTTAAAAGCAAGAATTAGAAATGAACAACAATCTGCAATTAAATGGCTATGTGCATAAACAATAAATTGAAACTAATGAATTAGAAATGAACAATAAACAGAAATGGAACAGCAAACGTTAATTGAATAACAAACATAAACTTAACGCAATTATGCAATGAATCCTGTTAATACTTCAACCCTGTTGACAACCAACACTATGAAACAATTAATTGGAATGAATCATAAATCAATGGAACAACAACGCTTTATAAAAGATAGCAAAATGAAGAAGATAGGAAATACGATCCTTGCTAAGATAGAATAGCAGTGCAATTCATTAACGTATACATCAAATCCAAATTCAATCCAACAACAATCAAATAACTTAGTAATTGTAATGAATTTAAATGCAATTATCACACAACAGAAATCAAATGATAGAAATACAAATAGTGGATCGATCCACCAGGGTCGGGCCCTCAACCACTGGTGAAACGCCGCTGGGCTACTGTAGAGCTTGAGAAATGGAGCGAGAACGCATCTTTGTATTAATCAAACATGAATAGATTTTACATCAACTTCTCTTTGATCACGAGAGTCAAGGAATTACAGTGCTACAAGAGGAATTCAATAATCATCCATTGTTCTTCAATACATAATACATGCTCTCCTTTTATAATTAGAAAGAGGAGAAATTAAATAGCAAATATGATATCTCATAACAATATTGGATTGTTCCCAACAACTTGATCAACCATAAAATATATTTCCATCCATTTTTCAACAAGAACAAGGCGAATTTGGCTTTGCAGCTGAGATTTGGAGGACGGCTGCAACAACAAATCTGAGAAAATCGTGCTCAAAGGACCCTGCATTTCTCTCAATACATACCAAATTTGGGAAAAAAGTTTATTTGTAAAGTTAATTTGGTCCGTTATGGACAAAACCCATGTTCCGGATTTTTCAGATTCTTCTTCATTTGCCCAGAATCTCAACATTAAAACTGTCACTTCTTATTCCAACGAATTTCTGAGTTGGACTATTTCATGATGATTTGGAAATCAAATCTGAAGCCTGGAAAATATCTTGGAGGCTGAAATGGTGACTGTTGTTATAAAATATATTAATAAATCATCATTGATAAAATTATGCATAATAATCATCAATTTATTAAAAATAAAGGAGAAGAAATAATATTCATCCATAAGAACATAAATCATTATAAGATGGATTTATATAATAAATTATAATAAATGATATGATAAAGAAGAGTAAAAATGGATGAAATAAGTGTTAAAAAGTGGTCATATTCACGGCCCAACATACCCCCAAACTGAATATATTGCATGTCCTCATGCAACCCAAAGACAAAACCCATGTATTAACCAAACAAAGAAAATTGTTCATCCCAACTCATGAAATGGATGGAACAAATGAATTTTTCCTCAAATAATGTGTTGGGTGTGGAGCCTGATTATCTTGTTTACTTTCTACCACAGCATTGGACCCTTGTACCTTAAAAGGGGCGGCAACGCCGCCCGTAATTAATTGCTGCAGTGGGGGGTCCAAGGGGGGCGGCAGCGCTTTTCGGAGCCCCCCCCTGGCAGGGGTTTCGGGGGTAGCAACCCCGAAGCTATAAACAGATGTAAAATTTCCTTGTAAAAGTATAGTAATTTCTAGTCAATCTGGGCCGTTCATAGGTGAATGATCTGACGGTAGAAGTTATGTTTAGTTTAGGGTTTTTTTCCCTAGAAGGCAACCCCTCGCTTTTATGAGGGTATTGTATTGCGGCTGTGTAGTGTATGTGTATTCTCGGAGCGAGAAACAGAGAGGGAGACTGTGAGAGAGAACAGAGGATATTACAGCGGATCTGCTGTAGGTTTTGTCTCTTCAATTTTTGCTGGATAATAGAAAGGAAGGACTGGTTGTTCGGGGTGGATGTAGCCCAAACTGGGTGAAGCACGTATATCTGTGTCTATCTAGTTTTATGTGTTTTGTGTGCTTATATTTTCCGCATATTTTATGTGTTGCATTGCTCCATAATATATAGTTTTCTAACAATTGGTATCAGAGCCGAAGGTCTATTTGGCTGATAAACTCACAGGGAAGAAGGATTCCTGGTTCGAGTGGGAGCAATGGCAGAAGATGGTAAGTTTAGGGTTGAGAAATTTAACGGCCAAAACTTCCCACTGTGGAAGATGCAGATGGAAGATTATCTGTATCAGAAAGATCTGTACCTACCATTGAGCAGAAAAACAAAGAAGCCGACGGCCATGACAGACGCAGAATGGAACATTCTCGATAGAAAGGCACTCGGAACAGTACGGTTGTGCCTTGCGGCGTCAGTCACCTTCAATATTTTGAAGAAAACAACAACATAGGGTTTGATGCAGACGTTGGCGAAACTATATGAAAAATCCTCAGCCTCAAACAAGGTATTTCTTATTAAACGACTATTTAATATGAAGATGTCAGAAGGTGGATCTGTTGCAGACCATTTAAATGATTTTAATACAGTTACCAGTCAGTTAAGTTCTGTACGGGTAAACTTTGATGATGAAGTTAGAGCTCTGTTATTCTTGTGCTCATTGCCAGAGAGTTGGAATGGTTTAGTAATGGCCATTAGTAACTTTGTCTCTGGATCTAGTACTTTAAAGTTTGATGATGTTTTTGGTGCTATCTTTAGTGAGGAAATGCGACGGAAAAGCTTTGGTGAGACATCGAGTAATTCTTTGAGTGCAGAGTCTAGGGGAAAAAGAATGGAAAGAGGAAAGAGCTCGGGTTATCGTAGTAAATCAAGGAAAGGCAGATCCAAGTCCAGATCGGGGATAGTGTGCTGGGAATGCAAAAAGAGAGGACACCTAAAGAAAGATTGTAGATCTTGGAAGGGAAAAGAAGGAGATGCACAACAAGAAAACAATCATGAAGCAAATGTGACAGGTGATGTGTTACAAGATGCTTTGATTCTTTCTTTCGAAATGTTATTGATTCTTGGGTTGTAGATTCAGGGGCTTCATTCCATGCCACACCTGATAAGAAATATTTTCATGACTATGTTCAAGGAGATTTTGGACAAGTTCGTTTGGGTGATGATAAACCCTGTAAATTTTTTGGAATGGGTAAAGTTCTTGTAAAACAACATAATGGAAACCAATGGCTACTAAAGGAGGTAAGGCATGTTCCAGATCTGAAGAAAAATCTGATTTCAATAGGGCAGTTAGGCAGTGAAGGTTGTGTGACAACTTTCACAGATAAAACTTGGAAGGTCACCAAAGGAGCACTAGTAATAGCAAAAGGTGAAAAGGTTGGTACATTGTATTTATGCAATGGTATTTCTAACTCTGTTAATGCTTTAACTTCCAAAGGAGCAGATGTAGGATTATGGCATCATAGGCTCGGACACATGAGTGAGAAGGGAATGAAGATTATTCACTCAAGAAATTTGTTGCCAGGTTTGAAGAATGTTGATTTGGATTTCTGTGAAAATTGCATTTATGGAAAACAAAAGAGAGTCGGATTTCTCAGAGTTGGGAAAGAAAAGAAGAGCGAAAAATTGGAGCTTGTGCATACAGATGTATGGGGACCTGCTCAGGTATCATCTCTCGGTGGCTCTCGTTATTATGTTACTTTTATTGATGATGCAACTAGGAAAACATGGATTTATTGTATTCAGAATAAATCTGATGTATTTGATACTTTCAAGAAATGGAAAGCTTTGGTTGAGATTGAGACAGGAAATAAGTTGAAGTGTCTCAGATCAGACAATGGAGGTGAATATTGCAGCAAAGAGTTTGATAGGTACTGTTCAGAGCATTGAATTCGCAGAGAGAAGACAGTTCCAAGAACACAACAAGAAAATGGTGTGTCAGAAAGAATGAATAGAACAATCATGGAGCGTGCAAGGTGCATGAGATTGCATGCAGGATTGCCTTTACATTTTTGGGCAGATGCTGTAGATACTGTTGTTTATCTAATAAACAGAGGGCCTTCAAGTTCCTTGGATGGTGGTATTCCAGAGGAAGCATGGAAAGGTAAAAAGGTAAACTACTCTTTTTTAAAGTCTTTTGGTTGTGAGGCCTTTGTCCATATTAATAAAGAAAATAGAACAAAGCTTGAGGCAAAATCAAAGAAATGTACCTTTATTGGATATGGTGTTAATGATTTTGGATATTACTTATATGATTATGAAAATCACAAAATGATTAGGAGCAGAGATGAAATATTCAATGAAAAGGTCTTGTATAAGAATCAGCTGCAGGAAAAGAAACAGGAAAAAGAAAGCAAGGAATACATGGTTCTTGATGAGATAACTGAAAAAGTAAAGGTGCCTAAAAATAATAATAATCAACAACCACAGAAGCAGCAACCACCACAACAGCAACAGGTACCTCAAACACCTGAAAGTGGTGTTAGAAGATCTACCAGGATAAGTAGACCCCCTGAACGATACTCTCCTTCATTATATTATTTATTGCTGACTAATTCTGGTGAACCCAAATGTTATGAAGAAGCAATGCAGGTTGAAAACAAGAAGAAGTGGGAGCTAGCCATGGAAGAAGAGATGGACTCCTTAATGCATAACTAGACTTGGGACTCAGTCAGGTTGCCTGCAGGTAAAACTACATTGTAGAATAACTGGGTTTACACGCTGAAGGAAGAAGATGGAGGAAAACAGAAGTACACAGCTAGACTTGTGGTGAAGGGGTTTGCACAGAAGAAAGGTATTGATTTTGATGAAATATTTTCTCTTGTTGCTAAGATGAATTCAATCAGAACTATTTTAAGTCTTGTAGCAGCGGAAGATTTACATCTTGAACAGTTAGATGTAAAGACAACATTTCTCTATGGAGATTTGGAGGAAGAGATATACATGCAGCAACCAGAAGGATATGAGGTAAAAGGGAAAGAAAAATTGGTGTGCAGGTTAAAGAAGAGCTTGTATGGCTTAAAACAGGCCCCAAGGCAGTGGTATCTAAAATTTGATAGGTTTATGTCTGAACAAGGTTATACTAGATGTCACTCTGATCATTGTGTTTATCTGAAAAGGCAAAATGATGGCAGCTATATTATACTGTTATTGTATGTAGATGACATGCTTGTTGCAGGGTCTAACATGCATGAAATAAATGTGCTCAAAAGAAAATTGGCAAATTCATTTGCAATGAAGGATTTGGGAGCTGCAAAACAAATCCTTGGTATGAGGATAACTAGAGACAGGAAAAATCACAAATTAACACTGTCTCAGAATGAGTACATAAAAAAGGTGTTGAAAAGATTTAATATGTAGAATGCAAAACCAGTTAGTACACCTTTTGCTAGCCATTTCAAACTTTGTAAGGAGATGTGCCCCAAGACCCATGAAGAAATGGAATATATGTCTAAAGTTCCATATGCATCAGCAGTTGGAAGCTTAATTTATGCAATGCTCTGCACAAGGCCTGATATTGCACATGCAGTGGGAGTTGTAAGCAGGTACATGAAAAATCCAGGAAAAGAACATTGGATGGCAGTAAAATGGATTCTCAGATATTTGAGAGGTACAAAAAATCAAGCATTATTCTTTGGTGGTTCAAACATTGCTCTACACGGATATGTTGATGCAGATATGGCAGGTGACAGAGATAACAGGAGGAGCACTACAGGATATGTATTTACTGTAGGTGGAACAGCTGTCAGTTGGGTTTCAAAAATCCAAAGTATTGTTGCACTTTCAACAACAGAAGCAGAGTATGTTGCTGCTACAAAGGCTAGTAAAGAAATTATTTGGTTACAAAGGCTTATGGATGAATTGGGTAAGAAGCATGATATGGGAACGTTATACAGTGATAGCCAAAGTGCCATTCATCTTGCAAAGAACTCCTCATTTCATTCCAGGACTAAACACATACATCTCAAGTACAATTTCATACGGTCAGTATTGGAAGATGGAGAGTTGAAGCTGGAAAAGATACACACTAGCCAGAATCCTGCAGATATGCTAACAAAAGTTGTATGCAGGGAGAAACTGAGAATGTGCTCAGTTTCAATTGGTCTTCAAGGATGACAATGAAGACGAGAAACAACCAGGTCCAAAGAGAAGTCATTATCCAGCAAATGAAGCAGTGTTGGAGTTGCTACAATCAGTCTCCAAGTGGGAGATTGTTGGGTGTGGAGCCTGATTATCTTGTTTACTTTGTATCACAGCATTGGACCCCTATACCTTAAAAGGGGCGGCCGCCCATAATTAATCGCTGCTGTGGGGGGTCCAGGGGGGCGGCAGTGCTTTTCAAAGCCCCCCCATGGTGGGGGTTTCGGGGGCAGCGCCCCCGAAGCTATAAACAGATTTAAAATTGCCTTGTAAAAGTATAGTAATTTCTAGTCAATCTGGGCCATTCATAGGCGAATGATCTGACGATAGAAGTTATGTTTAGTTTAGGATTTTTTGCCCTAGAAGGAAATTGCTCGCTTTTATGAGGGTATTGTATTGCGGCTGTGTAGTGTATGTGTATTCTCGGAGCGAGAAACAGAGAAGGAGACTGTGAGAGAGAATATAGGATATTACAGTGGATTTGCTGTAGGTTTTGTCTCTTCAATTTTTGCTGGATAATAGAAAGGAAGGACTGGCTGTTCGGGGTGGACGTAGCCCAAAATGGGTGAACCACGTATATCTGTGTCTCTCTGGTTTTATGTGTTTTGTGTGCTTGTATTTTCCGCATATTTTATGTGTTGCATTGCTCCATAATATATAACTTTCTAACATAATGAAAATTCAATTTTAGCAATCTTGATAAAGGCATAACAATTTTTACAGTTGACATTCAACTATATGTATATGAAGTTGCAGAAAAATGCGACATAAGTAACAACAAACTTCATTAACCATTTTCTCAAAAATCAGATTGTTTTGATGCACGGATCATGAGATAAAAAAAAATGGTTGTAGGTGTGCATAATTTTCAAAATTTTATGAACTAATTTAGCGTGAAATTATCTGTGTTTAAGAATTCAGTTCATAGTTTTAAAGATATATGCAAATCAATTTCTGCACTGTATGAAATTGTATGCCTTAAACGAAAAAGAGAGTAGAAAACATCTATCATGTGTAGCAATTCTCCCCCAAACCCGCCCCCCCTCCCCCCTCCCAAATTGAAGAATTAGCATGTCCTCATGCAATGCTAGAAAATAAAGAGAGGTGGTTGCTACAATATGTTGAAATCTATGCTTCATGTAAAACAACATGAAATAAGGGATGTGTTGAGAATGAATAAGAATATCCATGGATGATAAAGAATATTATTGACATGGTCACAAGAAAGAAATGAAGGAAATCAACACTCCCCCAAACTGAAAGATGAGATGTGTCTAAAAAAAATGGGAAGTGGTAAAGATGTGGAATGAATGATAATAAATAATGCTCAATGGATGTTCATGAAATTCTCCTAAATTCATAATAAATCAGAAAATTATGCTATTTTACCTCAAGTGTTACCTCCGAAAAATGTGCAATGACATGTAGGGACTGGCCTTTGTTGAAGCTGATGTAGGCTGAGCAGATACTGAAAATGATGCAAAAGGTGGAAGCCATGCAAGCACATCATGTCTGAAGAATTGTGTGCATTCACGAGCCTTCGCTGTTAATTGCAATAATGTGGTCGTGCTGCGAATAGAATTCCCCCCCATACTTGTTGTTCTCCTGTAAAAAAATCACAATTATGTATGCAATTTTCTGAAATCTACAGTTCAGTTTGAAATGGAAACAGATAAGATGCATGCAAAAAATTTCAAGCAGAAAAAAATTCTGTAAAATTGCAGTATCAATATTGTGGCAAATCAACAAAATAGAAGAGCAGCGTATTGCACAGTAATTGTATAGCATGGAAAGGCATACATACTTATGATACAATCAATGAAATTATAGCATTTACTGAAATCCATGCATGTGATAAATCGTAAACAGATATAGAATCATTTTGTAATGATTCAAGGATAAGGAGAAGGGACAGCTTAAGATAAACATAAGTACAAATGCGTTTATTACCCACTTAAACTAATGTGATCGATATATGATGATTTTCATGTATAATAGGTTCAAAATCAAAGGTTAAGGATTCATACTTTCATCTGATATTTAAATAGAGATATAGGAAAAAGGGTTTAATATTACTATTGAAGTGTATAAATGTGACTTCAATACCATCATCAGAGCTCTGTTGCCCACAGGTGTCCATAACCTTGACAGAGTTGCTCTCTCACCATTGGAACCATTGTCCTTTATTTATGCTGAGGAAGTGCTTGTTAATTGTCATAACAGAGGCCATTGTGCTGGCTTGGTGACTAGATAAATCACAATGCCATTCACTGGGAAGAAGTGAAAAGTGGGCAGGCCGACTCGTGATGAGACCTCCTGTTCCAAGGACTTCTTAATTTTTTCAATTGTCCATTGGACCATATCCCTAGTTTGGTGGCTATGATGGGAACGCCACTTCACTTGCTTCCTTATGAACATGGTAGGCTGGCTTTTGATGAGACCCCCTATCCTCCATCTACCAAATTATAAAATTATTA